>JAMZAV010000582.1:0-541158 GCA_024449915.1 Sweltsa coloradensis
TTGGTTGACGGACAGAAATGTGATGCTTATATGGTAGCTGCGCTCCCTAATATACGACTCAATCAACAACAAAACAAACAACAACTGTTATCTGAGTTACGTAAAGTTGTAAATTTTATGAAATTGAATCTGTGGATGGAAACTTTATATAAATATTTATAAATGTTTCCCTTGTTGATAGGCAATTAAAATGTCAATTACTTCTAGAGCGTAGTAAATGCCGCGCGATACTAATTATATCATAACAAGTGTACTTTTATTTTATATCTTGTTTTTAATTGGTGTCCAAGGAATTTTACAAGCAGAATGTAAAAATGATACTCAAGAAAATAATAAAGTATCCGAGGCCACAAAGCTCCCCTATATAAATCACTTTCTTTCTGGCCATCAGAATTGGTAGGTATTTTATTGTATTTTTCTTGCCAAGCGAGATGGCCATTTTATGGCACAGTATCCTCTCTAGCGTTTAGGGAAGCTGGGAAAGGGATGTATTGCGATGGTACATTCGTTTGTTAAACTTTACTTTTATAGTTAATAGGTTGTTTAAGAGGGAATGGGATACATTTGGCACTTGTCAAATAGCTATTCGCTCGGCCAAGAAGCATCCAAAGTATATACAACTTAGCAAAGTTGCCAATAAAGCATGCATGAACAGGCTAAGATTTTCAAAGTTTTGTCTCAATCAGCCACAAAAAATTCTCGAATATAGTCAATTTGTACTTTTTAACAAAATAAAAAATTGTGAAAATATATTCATTAAATTGTTTGAAACCAATTTTAGAAAAGAGTTACTGTAGAGCTCTATATTTCTACTTTCATGACGACTGTTCAAAATGTCAAACACCTATGGTGTCCGTCAGCCAAGCGATTGGGAATGTGGCTAAAACGCAATTTCAAATTAATTATTATTCTGTGTCATAAGGCAACTTCATTGGCCAAGGTCTACTACATCTCCGCCACCTGGCGGAGGCTCGTCTAACTCGCTCGTGTGGCCACTAAGACGATCCTCCGCTAGGCGGAGATCTAGTGGACCTTGCCATTGGCTGCATAGACCAACAAACGGCTATTGTGCGAGCTTAGCGACCGTCTCCACTTGACTCTTTGGCTCGAATGTCTTTTTTTTCTGTTACTGCTTCGGTACAGATCGCACCGTTTCTCTGATCGACCTGAAATTTTGCACACATGTACATACCACCTATGAGGGTTGCTGTATAGTTTTTGAACAAAATCCGATCGTTGGTTAAAAACAATAAACAAATAAATAAATAAATAAATAATAAAAATGTTCCGATCGTTATGAAATTTTGCAGGGTCAATAAGTACAATATTCTCTCCTATTTTACAAATTTTCAGCTAAATCGGTCAAGACCTTAAAGACTTATCGGTATGTAACATTATGGGAATGTCGTACTCGGGTCGTGTTGCACGTACCGGTGCTCGCTCAACAACGCGACGGGACTTTAGCGTTTTCCTAGTGTTAGGGTAATATAGACTTGCTACCTTGCCATTGGCTGCATAGACCAACAAAGGTTAATTATAAATTATTGTAATGCTCGTGTCTTAAGTTTTTATTGTTGTTTAATTATTATCCGAACATCCGGGAGGCTCGACCTGTCTGCTCTTTGACCTTGAGAACTTTACGCTGCAGGTTAATTGTAATAGGGGAGTACGTCCAATGACGTTTACTAATTAGTAGAAATACCATTATTAATAACGTATCTTCGTGTTTTATTGTTAATGAAGACCTGACGTGTTTGGTTAGAAATGTTTATTGTTTAAACTATGAAAGAATTGTTGTAAAGTGTTTGATAATAGTGTTAATGGAACTACGTAGCTCAAACGTCGTCTGAGACCTTGATTTCTGTGATGTAATCGTCAATATTATCAACACGAGAACTTTGTTGACATTATTCTCCGCAATCTCCTATAGGGTGTGACAATATTTTATTATCAGGATCGTATCCTTAGGCCCAGTTCCCACTAATAGGAAATTGTTTTTCATTCTTAAGAAATTTGTTATAAGAAAAACAAAATTCTTAAGACGGACCAATCAGACGTCAATAATCCTTATACGATGACCTATGAAAAAGAGTAACTTCATTACAGTAGTAGTAGCTACATTACATTTATTACATTACATTACATTCATTCATTCATTACATTCTTGACAGGCCACTAAAACATTACTAACCAATCTGGATATAAGATTTTTTATAAGTTAAACAACTCATTAAGACTAAAACACGGTTGTGGGAACTGGGCCTAACGGGACACACTTTGGCTATCCCCATCTCCCCTCGTAAATACTCTACAACATTATTATAAACTAAAAATTGAATGCCTTGGTTCTAAAACGAGCTTTGCAATACCTATCTAGCCAGGGCAGATTATGAGTCTGGTGTCTGTAATGTTTTGCTCCGCATATATTTTTAAACGATTTCTCTCTAGGCCTACCTACTGGAAATTTGCTAAGCACCAGCTTTTCAAAAAGGACTTAGGACCTCAATTGAAGTAAACAATCAATTTAAAAAATTGAATTAGGCCTACCTACTGGAAATTTGCTAAGCACCAGCTTTTAAAAAGGACTTAGGACCTCAATAAAGTAAACATCAATTTAAGAAATTGAATTAAAGGCAGGTTTTGCAAAAAGATGACCCTCAGCAAAAGAATTTTGTATTTAATTAACTTTGAAACACCAATTTATAGATATTAATATTTTTGATTACGAAGGATTTCGTTAATTCCTCAATGCTTACATCACACTTGTGAAGCTTGATCTGTTGTCGATTGCTAAATAAATTCAACCCATGATCTACTTGAATGTTTTCTAAGAGTGTGCTTATCTAAATCATCAGTCATCAAAACTAATTGCCCGCACGACAATACGCCAATAAGTTACGTTACGTAAGGTGGGTTCACGACAATACACCAATAAGTGAGGTTACGTCAGGTGGGTCCAAACAACCAACTGGACCAGCGAAATAGGCCACCTTCGCCCCGGGGTTTGGTTACTGCAAGACTGCAATAAAACTATTTCGTGATGTGTTGATTGCCTGACCATGACAATCAGTTTAGCTCATGTGTTGGATTGATAAGTCTTCTATCAAGAAGTTTTGTTAGATGGTTGTGTAACCGGTGCCATGTGTTGTGTAGCGGTTTCGTTTCGTTTCTCTATTGCGAAAAAGTAATTTATTGCGTTATTTGAGGTCGTGAAATAGTTTTGACCAGGCATTGAAGCGATTGTTATTAAGAGGAGGCAGCTGCGCTCATTGCTCAATGTTTCAATTAATGTCTCAACCAATTCGGTCAATGAATGAAACTTTACATATTAAAGAAAGACTGAAATAGGTAGGCACCTATATCGTGGTAATTTTCTGTAAATTGATTCTAAAAAAAAACATTTCTGTACCAATATTAAGAATCTGGCAGACTTCAAAATCGCCGATTTTAAATCACCCACTCATATTCTTAATGATTTAGAATAAGTGTTTTAATATGCTCTGGTAGAGTTTTTACACATAAATTCCAAGTTTTGTTTTCTTATTATATTATTGATTGATTGTTGATTGATTGGAATTGCTTAACGTCTCATATTTGTGCACTTTGCTAATCGAGACGATGAGGGTGAGAGATGAGGATGAAGTATGAACAGAAGGGAGGAGGGGAAACCGGTACCGGCACGTAGCCTTCTCTTTTCGAAAAGTACCAAGGGACCAACGGCTTAACGTCCCATCCGAAAGGACGGTGTAACTTTGACAGTCATATAGGTTCCTCCACTAACCCGGACTTCAGAGCAGACGTCGAGGAGGACGAAGCCGTTACACTAGCTCTCGAACCCTCCATCTGCTCTAACCAGCGGTATACGTGAGTTTCGGCTCAGAGCGGTCACCCACTCTCCCCCTGACCACGCCCGAGGCTGCTTAACTTCGGTGTTCGAGTGGGAACCGGTAAAACGAACGCGGCTAAACCTCTGGCATATATTATGTTATAAATGGTTGTTTAAACTAGGAAAACGCTAAAGTCCCGCCGCGTTGATGGATGAGCGTAAGTTTTTAGTTTGCGTGGGACCACTTTTTCTTTGCAAGTGCTTTGTGAAAGCATTGTAGGTGATTGTTGTCATGTTTCAATTGTTACTTCTTAATATTGTTATTATAAACCTAAAAAACTCATATTAAAACCTTTATTCTATGGATTCTGGCTAACTTTTTCAACTTTTTCTTTAAAAAAGCAATACATAACCATGACCCTTATGTCCATGTGAAATATGAACGTTGTAGCCCCACCCGTTTGGTCAGAATCGGCCCAAATGTCACGAAAATATCGCACTAAAGATCGAAAAAAATCGTATATGTACGTTTATTTGATGGATTCTGGTTAACTTTTTCAACTTTTTTTTCACAAGGTACTACATCACCATAACCTTAATGTCCATGCAAAATATGAACTTTGTAGCCCCACCCGTTTGGTCAGAATCGGCCCAAATGTCACGAAAATATCGCACTAAAAATCGAAAAAAATCGTAAAAGTTCGATATTCATGAGAAATATTTCTTCGATTGTACCCAAAAACGTGGCACGTCTAAGTTCAGAGATTCGAAGGTCCCTTCAATTTTCATCAAGATCGCATATGCTGTTTGCCCGGAATCGTGCGAACAAACAGACAAAAACACAAACAAAAAAACAAAAACAAAAAACAAAAAACATTGGAGCTAAATTTTTTGAGGGGTCAGTGAAATTGAAGTTTTCGCTTCGCTCGCTACGCTCATCCAATAAAATATTTATGGTTGTAGAGTTAAAAAAATACCCAAATTAGTCTGTATTTTCTTACGATATGTTGAAAATCTGTAACAGTTTATGTTACATTTATAAATATATATTAAAAAATATATACATATTGTTCCACCTTGATTTTACAGTAGGCGACTATGACGTTGATATGTTAGTAGTTTAAACAGATATTCACTTTTTAGTTTCTGTCTAAAGTACTAACATATATATAATATGTTGGTTTATATATATTTTTATATGTGTTAGTATATATTATATACAAAGGATTATTCTTTTTACATATTCAATGGGTTTGTTCGTTCACTTCAGTGTACACTCGCCAGCATTAGGCCTACAATAGCGCATTCGACAGTGTAACGTGGTTACACCAGGTCTGCAAACGAACAAACCTATTGGTTTATGGCTGAAAGAATAGAAACGTGCCGACCGCCGAAAATCTAATTTGTCCTACTCCATCTTAGTTAGGTACGTTGCAAATTATCTCTGACCCCTCAAGCTAGGGTAAGCTACAGCAATAACGAAAATTAATTAAACCGAAGGACAAACTAACTAAGCCACAAGTTGCGTATGCCATCATACTAAAATAATATTGCAAATTAATTATGGATCAAACATACTCGTGACCATGGAAGCCACCCAGCATTGAAAACGTGTGGCTCACAAGTTTGAACTAATTGTAGAACATACAAGTGATGTTTTTATTTAAATAAATTTTACCTATCCATGGCAGGAAGGCTAATGCCGGGCGAGTGAAGCCCTCTGTAGCCTGACGCATTGATTACAGAGTTACAAGTTCAGATTAACACTACAACAAAAGACAACATGAGAACATGGCATTTATAGAGTTAGTCGACGAGAAAGGCAAAAGGCGGAAAAGGGTACTTGAAGCGGGGTAGCGGTCTGAAGGCTCGAGGACGCGAAACGAGGTCGTGAAGCTCATTCCTGCCGCCTGCGTGAAGACGTTGCACGTAAGCCCCTGCGAGGGTGTCGAGTCGAGAGCTGATACCACCGACGCCGGTTTGGGAATAAACGTCTTCATTCCGCGTCATCGGAGGAAGCCGCGCGATGCGGATCCTTCGCTCTTCATATTCTCTCTCATATACATATCTCTCATATACAAAGACATGCCCTACGTAAAACAAATGAACAGGATAGACGTTAAATAAATGTGTTCATGGTGAAAATAAAAGTCAATTTTTATAGTTTTGCCCAAAAGCGGTGGATGGGTGTTCAAAATATCCCCCTCCTCCCCATTATTACAGATTTCTTCTTTTACTCCGGGTTGCTTAAGGCTATTGTACCACCTCTGGCAGATAATTTGAAAGTCGAAGAAACATGTCTGAAAAGTTTGCTGAATGAAAGAAGGCCTTTAAAATAACAGAAAAAAAATTGTGAATTTTTTTGGGCGGGACATAACCTCACTTTTGGAAATTAGATTTAGATTTTTGGACAAAAGTGTGAACTACAAGACTAGTTCAAAATTGAATTTAGAGAATCGGTTTTCTGGAAATAGTTTCTAAACACCTTTAGCTATAACTTGACTATAGCCAAAATAGTTTTCTGAAAATAACAGTTGGTTAACGAATTTTTTGTCAAACCGGTACAAAACTTGTTATTTGTACCGTTTGACAAAAAAATTCATACACCAACTGTTATATTTTTATTTTTTCCTTACCATTTATGTTATCTTTAATATTTTTTTTTTCAGTGTATCCTATTCAGTTAAGAAACTGATTTACAAAGGAGGCAATTAATTAAATCTAATTACATAAATGCAGTCACAAAAATGAACTTTTGTAACATTACAACAACATTCAATTACGTATAGTTGCATCATGCCAAAACGGTAGGTTTCTCAATCGGTTAGTTAATAATCGGTGATATCGCTAATTTCGCTCCAATACAAATAATTTAAGAAATATTAAAGGAAGGCTAAATCTTATGACAACTTTAAACAAATTATTGAAATAATTTACAAATTGTCGATATGGAAAACCGCAGTCGAATGTTTAGTATTGAAGGTATTGGCCTGTGACGTGAGCTATCTTAGTGCGTGACGTCACACCTGCTCGCTGGAGCTCGGTGAAGTTATACATATATATATTTTCTATGTTTTGCAAGGTAGTGTGTATTTGTTTCTTCTGTTTATTTTATAATGCTGTTGTTGTTTTATTGAATTTTGTTTTACCCTTCCCTTGAAAATGGAAACCTAGTTTTCCGAAACGTCGGGATTAAAAGTTATTTTCTATAATACTGTGCGTGATATTTACTGTAAAGATCTTAAAAATATAATAAATTATAATATTATCACAGCTTTTCAAACATTTAGTAGGGTAAAGGGTGCTCCACCATTTATCTTGGGCAGCACGAATCAGCACCGGCTGCAGCTCGCATTCATCTTATCCTATCTCTGACGCACACCAGCTCTCTCCTCTTTTGCCTTCACCCCACATCTATCTCTGCTTAAAGCGTCTCCACCACCTCTCCTCTCTCCTCCATCTGCCTGTACTTGATCTTACATCTGTCTCAAGTCTTCCGTGCACCTTTCTTCTCCCTCATTCTCTTGTCGCAACACCAGCTCTCTCCTCTCTTGCCTGTCCTCCCACCATCTATCTCTCTCTTCAACCTTTACCCACACCTCTCCTCTCTCCTCCACATCTGCCTGTACTTGATCTTACCATCTGTCTCGAGGTCTTCCCACTCTTCTCCTATCATTCTTTAGCTCAAATGCTCCCCTTGGGATTTTATTCTTCTCCATTCTTCTCATATGTCCATACCATATTATAATATATGAACTTATAAACTAAAAAATTATACTAACTTATTAATCATGTACATGTGTATTAGTATGTGCCCGTGTATGTGTGTTGATGCATATGTGTATGAGTGTGTGTACGTATGTATATGTGTATGTGTGCTTAAGGTGAATGCGCTTGCACTTTTGTCTGTGTGTAGACATGTTTTAGGTGTCAACAATGGTGCTGCGTAAGAGAGATTTAAATGATGTAAGAGTTAAAATTAAAATGAAGGCTCGTGTTCAAGACTGAGAGACTGGTATAGGTGGTTTGCAGCCTATTGATGCATGAGTGTTTGGAAACGTCAATTCTGCTTTAAGTTGGATAAAATGTGCACTGATGCCTAGTTACACGTGGTGCAACATGAGAATTTAGTTTCTTAAGAAGTGGAGAGTCAATCCATGCATGGATGATGAACCGTGACCAACTCACGAAATAGCAGGTTGTTCGCGCTCGTGTTTTCACGCGTTTGATCAAGACTACCACCAATAATAAAGCCACGTAAAATTACGTTTTTTAGGTGATATCTGGAGAACGCAGCAAAATATCGCAAAACTGTTTGCTAGGCTACAGCCTGCAAGGATCAGATATAATATTTCTTACTTTCTTTCTTTCTTTTCTTTCTTTCTTTTTTCTTTTCTTTCTTTCTTTCTTTCTTTCTTTCTTTCTTTCTTTCTTTCTTTCTTTCTTTCTTTCTTTCTTTCTTTCTTTCTTTCTTTCTTTCTTTCTTTAACGTCTATTCTATTCCTAGCTAAAGCCATTTGCCTGCATCTAAAGTATTTACATTACTATTGATATTATTAGCCTTTGACATGATGAGCCATATAAGAGTCTTTTTTACCACTTGAATATCACATGCAGCATTTTCTTTCTGCGTTTAGTCAATTTATTTATTAGTTAGTAAGTTTATCGGCCTACATTAATTTGTATGTACATTTTTCTTTTTGAACCTTGTAACGGTCATAAGCATTAATTATAAGGGTGAATGTAGATTAATCATCGAATCCACCCCCACCCTTTTAGTTAATACTTATGACCGTTACAAGGTTCAAATAGTGAAATGAATATTATATTAATGTAGGCCGATATATTTTCTAACTAATAAATAAATCGACTTAACGCAGAAGGAAACTGCTGCATGTGATATTCAAGTGGTAAAAAACACTCTCGTGGCTCATTCATGTCCAATATCAATATAATTTATTCTTTTAGTAAAACTATACGTTTTGTTTATTTTTCAACTGATCTTAAGCCATCATCCTAAATAATTATACATAATCATACATAACTTAGAAAACGCCAGTCGTTGTGAGACGAGTGAGCGAGCAAAGTGTTGAGTACCCGGTAACATTCCCTTTCTTCCCCCTACCTAAAGCTGGTCTATCATAGGATAAAGTGGTTCATTATGGCCTTTCAGTTGACGCGCTTTCGTACCAACTTGACTCAAAACCCTATCATTTATACCCTATATATCAATCAACTTAAATGCAAATGTTCCCGAGTACTGAACACATGACTCGCTCACTCGTCTAACAACGAGTTTGGCGTGTTCCTCGTACTATTACTATTGCTTTGCTTGTACAGTTATACAAGATCTTGCCATGTGGGTGAACTTATTTTATGTGGTACGGCTGCCATGAAAGTTCTTATATATACTCAAATAATGTTCGTATCATTGTATTACTTATTATTTAAAAATGCTTGAACAAGCTAGGTTACAATTTAAAATATTCCGTTATTATTCATTCCATATTAGCTAATTGCCAATTAGGCTCGTTTTTCCCACCATTATTTTTAGTACAAGTTTCATCGTACTTGATAAGTTGAAATTAGTATATGAATAAACTTTTTTAAGAAACCATCTGTATTGGCAACATTTCTAGTTGTATTCAATTAATATATTTGATTGTATTTAATACAATTCTACCGTTTTTAATGCCGCAGGTTCCACTTATGTCACTGAATCTAGATGGGTAAGATTTCACTGACACTCTTTGGAGACTATTTGACCTTATCAGTTTGGGATGAGAGGATTTATGGACGGATCATGGACCTATCAATCATGTTGACTCCATGTAGATCTAAAGTTAATTTGTTAAACGAACTAATTTAAATCACAGACAACAATGGTCACCAACTCGAAACAAATCCTAGCTAGCCTAGAAATACCCTGTCACGATTCTGTTTCTCGGCTATCCAATTCGAGAAATAATATATTTGCGTTCAAACCCATCTTTTAAAATATTATAAATAAATAATAAATAAATTGTATTTAGAGTCTACCCACTCAGTCATATAACTGATTTTCAGTGGGGGACAGTAAATCAAAGCGACTAAGCCTACCCTGTAGGCCCCGACGCAATCGACGAGTGAGCGATAACCAACCAAAGATCGATATTTTTAATAGGGAATATAGCAATCAGTGGTATGGACAGTGCGAACACCCGCGGATCAACGCCAGAATCAACAAGGCCGATTCAGAACAACTCTGAATTTATTATGTGCTTCGTTGCTAGGACGGCTTTAAAGTCACCGCCACGAACTGATGAACTTTTGGCGGGAATCGAACCCTGGACCTTCTGCATTGGAAGCAGATACGCTACTAACAAGACCAATGAGCCACACAATTTGTCAAAATTATCAAAATTGTCAAATCTCGCATGTTCCATGTGACGATATGCAAGTGAGTATTGTTTTTAAAATAACAATTTTATCTCGTGTTCAGAATCAAGAATAATAAAATAATTTAACGAGAATTCTGTAATAAAGCAACATAGACATATAATCTTATGCACATTGTGATTGCCATTTTAAGCTTCGTTTACATAATAACTTTAGTAAAACTTCACGTCATCAAGTTTAAGTGTTAACCTTGAAGGCATTGTTAAAGTCAGACGTGTTGATATTATATTGCAATTTCAAAATACTTTTTCATTTTATTTCTATAATTTCGACAACGAAGCAAATAACGTATTCTTGTAGGTTAAGTCATAAGTTTTGCCGAAAGACAAATTTTGTAGCGTTGTCATTTCCATTTTCAGTTCTGCATTGTCTGGGTTTATCATAAAATACCCACTTTTATTTTTAGACGACCGTAAAAGTTGTAATTACTCAATTGGACAATACACTGCACTTTAAATAAATAAATAGATTCTAAACAAGATTTCGACGACTTATTAGTCGTCTTCCAAGGGTTTTATTGACGGGTAGCCTAGATATAACAACAGTGCAAGAAAAAATAAATACTCCCATCTCAATGTAACCAAATAGTAAATAGATAATGCTTACCAACTTACAAACAAATAAAACAGAGTTGTAACCAATTAACAAAAACAAAACAACAAAAGGAACTTAAGTCGTCGAAATATTGCTAAATATCTTGTTATTTATTTTTTTTATTTTTTTTTACAGTATTTATTTATTTATTTTATTATTTATTTATTTATTTATTAATGTGCAGTGTATAGTTCAATATAGTAATTACAACTAAACTTCACCTGCTCTAAAAGTTTCATCAAATTAAGACCGTAAACGTGTGTAACATATAAGAGACATTTCGTGCCGATCCATACTTAGGTTGGTAGAATTGTCACTGCTCAAAGTGAATAAGATCCCATACTTTTATTTTTGTAACATAAAGTGAGGAAATAAAATCTTTCCTGAACCTAAAAAAGTAATTATGTGGCTTTAAACATAGTCATTAGCATGACTTATCCTAGATATAATTATTTATAACGTTATAAAATGTTTATTAATATTTTTTCAATATATATCATGTAATGGACCCACATATATTTACAATGCTAGGTTCTTGGTTCGCTTCGAAGTGAGAAACTAGTGCAGACCGACGTTTCGTCTGAACTACATCAGGCATCTTCAGGGGGAGTCAGACTGTAGCTACAACCCTCGTTCCAACCATATAATTATATCTTCACACCTTGGACATATGGTTATAGTCATCTCAAGAGGTACTCTTTTCCATTTTAATAGATTAATAATTCAATATTTTGCTCACTGTTTAAGAAGAAAAATGCAAATAAGGATCTCAATAATAGTTGTGATATGTTTCTAGTTTAGGCTGTCAGTTTTAATTGAGCGGATTATAAAGTAACGATGATTTGTTAAAAATTGAGAAAGAACCTACAAATATAGAAAATACAACAAATGAAAGTTAAGATTTAATAACAAAAATAAGAATGTTGGAAAGTGTTTTTTTTCTTAAATCGCACAGTTCGGGAATGGATCCAATTAGGCAACTAACTGCAGCTGTTGTGACTTCACAGTGAAATGTTTTAAAACCATTTCACAATCAAATTATTTTTTTCTTAACTAGGAAAACGCTAAAGTCCCGCCGCGTTGATGGATGAGCGTTTTTTTTTGTAAGTTTTTTTTTGCGTTTTGTGCGTTTGTTTGCACTTTTCCTTTGCAAGTGCTTTTTGAATGCATTGTGGAGGTGATTGTTGTCAAGTTTCTATTGTTATTTGTTAATTGGTATTATAAACTTCAAAAAACTCACATTAAACCTTTATTTCTGTAGATTCTGATAATTTTTTCAACTTTTTCTTTCAAAAGTACTACATCACCATAACCTTAAGTACATGTGAAATCTGAAGTTGTAGCCCTACCCGTTTGGTCAGAATCGCCAAAGTGAAAGATAATATCGCACTAAAAATTGAAAAACTAATATTAAAACCTTATTCTATGGATTCTAGCTAACTTTTTCAACTTTTCTTTCAACAGGTTACTACATCACCATAATCTTATGTCCAGGTGAAATATGAACGTTCTAGCCCACCCGTTTGGTCAGAATCGCCCAATGTTCACGAAAATATCCGCACTAAAATCGATTAAAAATCGTAATTAAAGTACGATATTTATGAGAAATATTCTTCTGATTGTACCCAAAAACACAACACTCTAAGTTCAGTAAACGAAGGTTCCGGTAAAATTTTCATCAAGATCGCGTATTGACAGTTTGCAGAAGAATCGAGCAAAAAACAGACGGGAAAAAAAAATAAAAAAAAAAAAAAAAAATGACACGAGCTAAATATTTTGGGGGGTCAGTGAAATTGAAGTCTTCGCTTCCACTCGCTGACGTCTCAGCTTCGCCTCATCCAATTAGGTAATTGTATTAAACCAATTTAAATTCCGATTTTTTCTAATAACTTTAGTATTAAAAAAAAATTTTTTTCTATTTGTTTCGGGAAATTTTGGATTTTGAATAAAATTTTCATCTTTCCTTAAAAAATAAAATTTGAAGTGCATTAATAAACTATTTTTTTCTTAATTTTGTGCAAATTTGATTTTGTGTGTCTGAATTAACAACAGTACCCTACTGTAAATGTATTACTTTTCCGAGACTAACCAAATTCTTCCCATTTTTAAAACTTTTTAGCAGATGTGTATTTACAATTATCTCTAAAAAAGGCATTATTCGACACATTGAATTGTGGAAAAAATGTATTTATTTTGTATTCACAAAAAAAAAACGGTATCAAACTGAAAAATAAAAAAATTCCCTGCATAAAAATTTAGAACTTTCTGCTGTATACGGTGGTAATGAAAGGGTTTGGGGATATGGATTTTAAATATGATATTATTGAAATAACTTTATGACTTTCGATACAAAGCCAATGTGCTTGTTTAATTTCTAGCGAAGTAATTTCCACCATGTTAATAACACATTTGCTAGTTAAATAAACAAACTGCCAATAAACAACGTGGCTTTTCTGTTTTAGACCTAACAACTGACCTATTGTCATTGTCAAGGTCTTATTGAATTATTCCCTGTTTTAAACGACAGTAAAATTTAATTTCTTTTTCTAACTCATTTCGAACGAACTTAACTATTACGTTTTACAATATTTAATATGTACATTTTAAACGTTTATTTACTTCATAATTACTAACGAATGTGATTTAAGTGGCTATTTTAATATAGTAAGTACTAAGTATTTTATGGAATGAGTTGCCGCCACAAAAGGAAATAAAATTTAAAATGAAAACATCAGGAAAAGTGAAATATCACGAATAGGGGTTAATGGTTTGTACACGACTGTTAAAGTTTTACACAATCACACAAGCATAGAACCAAAGAGAGGCCTAAACTGAGGTGGGAAGAGGGGATAGAAATGGATCCAGAAAGACGAATCACAGCTTGTATAATAAATAAATTATACATTTGATAAATACATTAAATATTGAATTGAAAACAAAGTGAATACTGAATTAATAGAATTGTTTAGGATTAGAATTTTGAATCTATTTTCCCTCCCTTCCATATCCTTACGCCGCACTGCAAATATAAACTGTAGTACAAACCAGTCCGACAACTACGTCATTAATATCATGTGAGTTAGTTCAAGTTCGCGTCATTCGCCCTAGGCAGGCGCCCCATTCACTGCCGAGCTACAGTGGTGTGTAGACCACATCGTGTGTTTATAAGTTTAAAATTATTATTAGTGGAAAAGTCAAGACGTCGGAACCAACCAAGCCGAGCTGTGCTGTGCCTTGACCAACAAGTGACTTTAAGGTGAGTGCGGCTTCCTAAACAACAACATTCATTCCTAAACTCTACTGCTCCTAACGCCAACCTCCGGCGACAATTTATTTTACAATTTTTACATTCGTATTATGTCTCCCTGCATAGACATAGTTCTGGTCCTCCGTAGGCCCGATCAGGTTCGTTAGTCTAGCATTTTGATTTAGGTTTGTTAATTTTTTGTCTTGATTCTATTCCACTCTTTTTGATAGGCGATCTAGCGCCAGGGCTATCGCTTTTGTTTTGTATTTAGTGTCCTACGTAAGTTGTCCTAACTATGGCCGAGAAAGCAATCAAAACTAAACTTGAAAATAAATTAGCCAGTCTCGATGTACGTAAACAACGAGAATTCCGTAAGCTTCAAACGCTCTTTGACCTAACTAAGGAAATACCAGGAAACGCAGCCAAAGTAACAACCTTCAAAGTGAGATTTGAACACATCGATAACATTTCCGAAGAATTCACCAAAATCCACGCAGAAATCGTTGAAACTCAATTACTTCTTGATTCTGAGACTGTTGTTGACTCGAAAGTCTTAGAATCATTCGACGATATTTATTATGAGGTGAAAGCATTTGCAGAGTCACTTAAGACTACGGAAACTGCAACATCAGCTAGGGATGCCAGGCACTGTGTCATTAGGTACTATTTCAATTAGTTCAATGCGCTCTAGCGCCATCATAGTTGTAGTATTTGTTGTAGTACAAATAGCCACTGGCCTCTCTATGAATTGGAGTTGCGCTGTCGCGCCATCATAGTTGTAGTATTTGTTGTAGTTGAATTAGCCACTGGCCTCTCTATGGAAATATATATTCTTGGACAATAAAACATGGTCTGAATAGAATCCAAAGTTTTGTGAGTTTCTTTCCCGGTTATCCCGAATCATCCAGCACGGCCTGCGACATCCAAGTAAAACATGGTGGCAAGCGGAAAACTAGTTTCATAATGCTTCTTTCAAGGTATGAATGAAGATAATCTGTTGGAGATTTTGAATTATAATTCAAGACATAGCATGGAGGAACAAACAACCACATGTCAAGTCACAATACAACCTCCAACAAACTTTTCTTTCAAACCTCAAGTAAGTAAGTAAGTAAGTAAGTTTTATTTCCATACACATAGCATATTACATTATAATAATTAACACTTTGTGATGACCTCTAAGATTATATTGTCTGGAATAAGTATTTATTTACTTATTCCTAAACAAATAAACTTTGTTATTGAGGTGTTTGGAAAGGTACAATTTGCTGTATCAAGCAGGATGCAAATTGAGAGATACTCCGTCACATTTCTATCCTAAAAATAAGTTACTTGATAATTAATGCCTTAGTCTTAGTTTGTACATATCATAAGAGTGGTTGCAATGGAAGAAAAGGTACAACAGGTTCAGATCTACATCTGGAATCGATCTTCAATCCAGTAAAAGACAGATAGATAACCTAATATATTGCATGGGGGAGAAGGCAGAAGAAATTCTTGCCTCATTTAAGTTGTCAGAAACTAATGAGGGCACCTATACAGTGGTGATAGAAGAGTTTGAGAAGTACTTTCTGCCCCAAAGAAATGTAATTTATGAAAGGGCCTGTTTTTTAAGGCGGAAACAGCTGGCAGGGGAGACTGTTGACATGTTCACAACAGCTCTTCACACACTGTCACTTACATGTGAATGGGGGGACCTGACTAGCAGCATGATGCTCATGACTCTCATTATCGGAATGAGTGATCAAAAACTCAGTGATAAACTTCAGTTAGATCCTAAACTAACATACGAGAAGGCTCTTCTACAAATAAGACAATCTGAAGAGATTGCAAGACAAAGAACTGTCTAACACAATGACACAATGATGTAAGTAGGCAAACTGTAAATCTAGGCTTAGATGAAGTAGGCCTAGAACGTAAACAAGCTAATGGTGGGCCTAAATCACTAGGTCAAAGCAAGTACAAGGGAAAAAACTGGGATAAGAAGCCTAAACCTAACCTCAAAGACTCAACATGATCGAAGAAGTGTAGTTGGTGTGGGTTTGACACTAATCAAGGTAAAGACCGCAGTGCATGTCCAGCAAAAGACGCCAAATGCAACGAATGTGGAATCAAAGGCCACTATGCAAAGGCCTGTCGCCGCAAGAAAGTACACAAAGTTGCAGCAAGCCAAGATGGTGACGAGGCAGACTGTGTGTTCATTGGCAGTGTTAAAACATGCAATTCCGATCCATGGATGGTACCGGTGAAGGTCGGAATGAGCGAAATCTCGTTCTAAATCGATACCGGTGCAGATGTCACTGTTCTACCAGCCAACTCTCCCGCAGTTAAACTAGGTATGTCTTTAACCAAACCTATAAGGAAACTATGCGGACCAGACAAACGTCCGTTAAGAGTAGTTGGGGTAGCAAAAGTCGAGCTTCATTACAATAACAAGTCGTCTTTAGAGACAGTATACATAGTGCATGATCTTGATACACCCCTACTAGGGAGACCAGCGATCACCAGTCTAAATATCATTGGCGTAAATGCCATCCTAAACGGTGTGCAGTACCGGAAACAGACTGGAAAGCCGAGTTCCCACAACTCTTCAAAGGATTAGGGACTATTCCAGGAGATTACAAGATAAGTATCAGTCCCGATGCTAAACCCCGAGCAATCACTACTCCAAGAACGGTAGCATTACCTTTGTTGAAGTCTGTGGAAACAGAGCTACAACGTATGGTGGAGAGGGGCGTCATTGCCGAGGTTGACGAACCATCTGAGTGGTGCGCGCCGATGGTGGTCGTTCCTAAGGCATCAGGCGGTGTAAGAATTTGTGTTGATTTAACGCACCTTAACCGTAGCGTAAAGAGAGAGTTTCATCCTATACCGAAAATCGACAATACGTTAGGTCAACTAGCAGGTGCCAAAATATTTACAAAGCTAGACGCAAATTCAGGGTTTTGGCAGATACCTTTGTCACCCGAGTCTCAACCACTAACTACTTTTCTAACCCCGTTTGGAAGGTTCAAGTTCAAGCGCTTGCCTTTTGGTATCGCCTCAGCGCCGGAGCACTTTCAGAAAAAGAATGAGTCAAATACTGCATGGACTTAAAGGAGTCCTGGTGCACATGGATGACTTGATAGTCTGGGGTAAAGACCAGACCGAACATGACAATCGTTTACGGGCAGTGTTAGAAAGGCTAAACTCAACAGGAATAACCCTGAATGAACAGAAAACGGAGTTTTCAGTAGACTCAGTAGACTTTCTAGGACACACAATCGATGCTCATGGTATAAGAGCCGACGATCGGAAGATAGCAGCGATCGTAAACATGGATCCACCAACTAACGTCAAAGAGGTGCAAAGCTTCCTGGGCATGGTAAACTTCCTAGGAAAATATATCCCTAGAAAAGCGGAAATCCTTGAGCCTATTAACTCCCTCCTTTCATCAAAAAATTGTTGGACGTGGGGAATACCTCAAAAACAAGCATTCGAGAAGATCAAAACTCTCCTTACCCAGGCACCTTCCCTAGCCCTGTACGACCCTGCCAAACCCACGATTGTTTCCTCAGATGCTTCATCCTATGGTCTTGGTAGTGTCCTCATCCAGAAGCAGGAAGATGGGAGGAAGAGAGCAGTAGCCTACGCGTCGCGCACACTGTCGATAGCCGAGCGAAGATATGCGAACATCGAGAGAGAGGCTTTGGCGTTGACATGGGCATGTGATCGCTTTAAAGATTACATAATCGGGTTAACCTTCCAGATCGAGACGGATCACAAACCACTGGTTCCCCTCTTCACGTCTAAGGACCTCGACGAGATGTCACCTAGACTGCAGCGCTTCCGAATTCGCATGATGAGGTATGATTACTCTATATTTTACACTCCCGGTAAAGATTTAGTTGTTGCTGATACTCTTTCAAGAAAACCTCTGTCAGTCGTAGAGGAAAACGAGCTGGAGGAAGAAACAAATGCCTACGTTCGTTTTGTTTCTTGTAATATCCCAGTCACAGATACGTATCTCGCAAAGATTGTTGAAGAACAAAGTAAAGATACTATCTGCTTGATGTTGAAAGAGTATATCCAAACAGATTGGCCCTCAAAAGACCAACTGATTCCGGAACTATACGCTTATTTGTCTGTCAAAGATGAACTCTCTATCCATGATCATCTAATACTTAGAGGGTCGCGACTAGTAATACCCGCAACATTACAAAAAGAAGTATTAGATCGGATACATGAAGGGCACCAAGGTATAACAAAGTGTCGAGCGCGAGCACGCGAAGCTGTTTGGTGGCCTGGACTCTCAAGTCAGATTGAATTTACAGTACGATCATGTCCTGAATGCATTCGGGAATCTAACAATCGACATGAACCTCTAATCCCGAGCATCTTTCCAGACAGACCATGGCAAACTGTCGCTATGGATCTGTTTAAGTTGCATCAAAAATGGTATTTGGTGGTTACCGATTACTATTCGAGGTATTTTGAGATAGCGGAACTAACCAGTCTTAAATCACAGTCGATTATCGATCACTGCCGATCAATCTTTTCGAGACACGGAATACCGGAGAATGTTCGAAGCGACAACGGGCCGCAGTTTGGATCACTGGCAAGACCTAGGAGTTCAAGCTATTCGCTAAAATAGTACGGGTTTAACTTCATCACCAGCAGCCAAAAGTTCAGTCAAAGTAACGGCTTTGTAGAAGCGGCTGTCAAGATTGTAAAACTACGATTGAAGAAATCAGAGGATCCACATTTAGCCCTCCTCGCATACAGAAACAACACCTCTTCAAAACGGCTTCAGTCCGGCTGAGCTATTAATGAATCGGAAATTAAGAACTACGCTCCCTGTCTCGTTGGCACAACTGGACAAAATACCGGACAAGTCGAATCTTCGGAGGAAGGAAGAGATAATAAAAGCAAAACAAAAGTCAAATTATGATCGAAGACACCGATGCCATACTCTATCGCCATTAAAACCAGGTGATGCTGTATGGATAATCGACATGCGGACACACGGAAGAGTTCTTCACTGTGCTACCGAACCAAGGTCATATGTAGTCCAGACCAACCGTGGAGCAGTCAGGAGAAACCGATGGCACCTTGTTCCGGCCCCCTACTTCAATGACGACGTCAAGGACTCCAATGAAGAGGTGGACGAGAATATCGAAAACCAAGCTGAAGAAGTTCCTGATCCGGCCCCACAAATTACATCAATCCCAGGTAACGCAAGTCCTCGGCAAGAAACCAAGACTAGCACTCCTCCTGTTGCAGTCGAGGCTACTCCCGAGAAAAACTTAAGATACCAGACACGGAGTGGGCGCTTTGTGCATCCACCGACAAAACTTAGTCTGTAAGTTTGGAACTCTTGAATCTTCATGTATATTATTTAAGTTAGTCTGACCTAGTTCATATTTTAAAATTCAAATACTTTTGTGTTATTAATTACAAATCTCATCTACCTGTTGAAATTCATAATCAATACTTTTAGGGGGAGATGTGTCATCAGGTACTATTTCAATTAGTTCAATGCGCTCTAGCGCCATCATAGTTGTAGTATTTGTTGTAGTACAAATAGCCACTGGCCTCTCTATGAATTGGAGTTGCGCTGTCGCGCCATCATAGTTGTAGTATTTGTTGTAGTTGAATTAGCCACTGGCCTCTCTATGGAAATATATATTCTTGGACAATAAAACATGGTCTGAATAGAATCCAAAGTTTTGTGAGTTTCTTTCCCGGTTATCCCGAATCATCCAGCACGGCCTGCGACATCCAAGTAAAACAGGCACACCCCTCGTTTACCCAAAATAAATATTCCTACGTTCGATGGCAGCTATCAACATTGGGTGTCATTTTACGATACTTATCGCTGCTTAATCCATGACAATGAGTCACTAACGAACATAGAGAGATTCCAATACCTTATCACGTTAGTAAGCGTACCGGCTACAAGCATTGTATTGAGTCTGCCTATTACAGATGCTAATTACGTAATTGTTTGGCAAGCTCTAATAGAGAAATACCACAACAAACGAGTCCTTGCCACTAAATATCTAGACAAAATGTTTGAGTTTAAAGCACTCACGTCTGAGTCTTTATCGGGACTAAACTCATTTCTAGAAACTTTTCAAGAGTGCGTCGTAGCCCTTCGTCACCTAAACATTCCTGACTTAGGTGACTTTGTATTATTATACATAGCATTACACAACTTGGACCGACCAACTCGGAAGCTGTTTGAGATGCAATTGCAATTGACGGACATACCAAGTTATGACAGTTTGATGAAGTTTATTCAAGGTCATGTTAAAGTCCTTGAACTATCTAACATTGACAAGACTTCCTATAAGTCTCCCTCTGTGAAGCCTACGCAATCTAGCCGGCCATCACATTCATTTGATAATAAAGTTGTCCACGGTCGTTCATTCGTGGCGGCGGTTCAACCCACTACCAAATCTTGCCCGTGCTGCAAGCAACAACATTCTATCTATAAATGTCCTGAGTTTTTAGCTCTTGATCCTAGTCGACGCCACGATCGAGTGCGATCTTTACGTTTATGTTTCAATTGCTTAAAAAACACGCACATGATAACGCAATGTCCTTCAAACACGTCGTATTTACAATGCAACTATCGTCATAACACGCTACTGCATTCTAGTAGCCAAACACAACATGACCCCCAATGTTGTATCACCTTCAAGTTCTGACACAGGGAGGTCATCAACCTCGACGAGTACATCGTGCCATGCCCTCGCCACTCCGGTAGCCTCCACCCCTGTGCTGTTAGGTACAGCTGTTGTTCACTGCAAGGACAATTTTGGTTCTTACCAACCGGTAAGAGTTCTAATTGATTCAGGAGCTCAGTCGTCGTTCATCACCTCAAGTTGTGCTAAAACGTCTTGGGCTGCCTGTTTCTCGCTCACCTAGAAAACATTGCTGGTCTAAGTCAGACATGTGTCCAAACCACGGGAGTTGTCAGTTGTACAATCAAGCCTAGAGAATCGGATCACCCTAGGTTGATGACAGATGCTATCGTTTTGTCTACCATTACCTCGAACATGCCTGTTATTCACGTTCCTCTTTCTTCCTGCGCCCAATTAAACATTTAATTTTGTCTGATCCACAATTCAATCTTCCCGGACCTATTGATTTTCTTCTTGGTGCCGACTATATCCGGAGGTTTTCATTGGTCCCAAGGTTAGTGGGTATCCTTCAGCCCTTCTTAGTATTTACGGCTGGGTCATCATGGGTAGGATGGACTCTCCACCGAGATCGCCTTCCACTGTCACCACGTTGCTAGCCTCAGCTGATTCTTCACTTGAGTTCAACATGAGGAGGTTGTGGGAAGTTGAAGAACCTCCACAAGCCAAGATAGCCGTTGACCCTGCTGACATTTATTGTGAAGAGTTGTTTACTAAATGTCATTATCGTGATAACACTGGACGGTATGTGGTTCCCTTGCCGTTTAAAGAAGATGCACCTACACTAGGCGATTCCTATCCACGGGCAATCTCTCGCTTCCAGCAACTTGAACGTCGTCTTACTCGACAACCTGGACTTCAGAAAACATTATGCAGAGTTCATGCGGGAGTATGAAGATCTGGGACACATGGAAGAGGTGTCCTCTTCTTCAAATTCGTCGCAGTTTGTTATTCTTCATCATCCCGTTCTCAAGTTGTCCAAGATCTACCACTAAGTACGTGTTGTATTTGTCGCATCTGCTAAAGCTTCATGCAACAAATCGCTCAACGATATCCTCCATACAGGACCAAAGCTTCAAGCCGATATAACAGGTGTTATTCTCAAATTCCGATTGCACCCGGTTGTATTCTCGGCTGACATTTGCAAGATGTATCGGCAAATCTTTGTTTTACCAGAGCACAGGCTGTTCCAACATATTTTATGGAGTTCATCTGACTCCCTCATAAAGCGTTTCGAATTGAAAACCGTTACCTACGGAGTCTCATCTGCCCCTTGGTTGGCTATAAGAACACTTCATCAGCTAGCTCGAGATGAAGGTGCAAAGTATCCGGATGCAGCAAAGATCCTTCAAGAGGACATCTATGTTGATGATTTATTGACTGGAAAGCAGATTCAATTGAAGAGGCGTTTTTTCTTAAAAATCAACTTATTGATCTCCTCAAGCCAGGCGGTTTCCAACTGCGGAAATGGAGCAGCAACTGCCCGGAAATTCTTGATGATGTCCCACTGATAGACAGGGAGGTTTATCTTGCATTGACTTCTCCTGACGATTCAGTTGTGAAAATTCTAGGCATCCACTGGGATGCACAGGCGGACGCATTTTCATACAACGTTTCTATGAAAAATGACGTTCACACCAAACGAGCATTACTGTCCGTACTCGCACGCATCTATGATCCACTGGGTTGGGTCACCCCAGCAGTCTTCACTGCCAAATGCATTATCCAAAAATTGTGGTCCCTTGGGCTCGGTTGGGACGATCCTATACCTCAAGCGATTCACGACCAGTGGATGGTGTTTGCAAACCAACTCGACGAATTAGCAAAACTAAGAATCGAACGTTTCATATTTCGTCCACGAACGTAAAAGCCAACCTAGTTGGATTCTGCGATGCCTCGGAACAAGGTTACTCTGCAGTGATCTACCTTCACACATGTGATTCTCATTTCAACACTAATGTAAGCTTGCTAATGGGAAAATCAAAGGTAGCGCCATTGAAAACTCTTTCAATTCCTCGCCTGGAATTGTGCGGAGCCGTGCTCCTCTCAAAATTGTTGCAGTATGCCATGCCCATACTCAGCATCAAGATTAATTGTATCGGTATCTATGCTTTCTGCGATTCGGCCACAGTCTTGGCGTGGGTTCGTACGCCCCATTTAAGCTGAAACCATTCGTGTCTAACCGTGTCGTCCAGATCCTTGAGGCAACCGAGCCGTCAATATGGAATTATGTTTCAACACATCATAACCCAGCTGACTGCGCCAGCAGAGGGCTAACTCCAAAACAGCTACTCACTCATCCCTTGTGGTGGGGGGGTCCAATATGGTTGTCGTCCCAACAAGAAGAATGGCCCATTGCAACTGTACCATGCCTACAGCCTTGCGACATTCCCGAAGTCAAAACTTCATTCAACATGTTGGTAACGACGAATGCACCCATTGCGTCCGATGTTTTGGAGAGATTCTCCACTCTGACTAACCTCCAACGCGTTACAGCTTGGTGTTTAAGATTTGCAAGGAACGCACAATCATCAGTTAGTTTGCGTTTGCACGGAACGTTGACGCTAACCGAGCTACGCAAAGCATTCCAACTATGGATTAAACAAGTTCAGCAAGATCATTTCGGCAAAGATTTCCAGTTGTTAGCAAAGAAGTTACCGTGCTCTCCTTCTTTGCAGCGATTAAATCCTTCATCGATCCATCAGGTTTGATTCGAGTAGGAGGTCGACTGCGGAATGCATCTTTACCTTACAAATCCCGTCATCCCTTGCTGCTGCCGTGGAAGAACCATTTGACAAACCTCATAATCGACCATTACCATCGCTCATACCTGCATATCGGACCACGAGCTTTGCAAAGTGTGTTACAACGCCACTTCTGGGTACTTGCAGCTCGCCGAGTTATTTGCTCAAGACTATCAAAGTGTGTCATATGCCACAAGATGAGGGCCTCCCCACTCCCAGCCTCTCATTAGAGATCTTCCAGCTTCGAGAGTGGAACAAGGACGTCCATTTTTGAACGTGGGAGTTGATTTTGCTGGCCCATTTGGCATTAAAGAGAGTAAGAGAAGGAATGCTAAGATATCCAAGGCCTACATGTGTCTCTTTGTTTGCATGGCAACGAAGGCAGTGCATTTAGAAGTTGTTTCTGACTTATCAACTCCTGCTTTTCTTGCTGCTCTGGACCGATTTGTCGCTAGACGTGGGTTATGCACTGCCATATACTCGGACTGCGGCACTAACTTTGTCGGAGCCAATAGATATTTGCTGGGAATATCTAAATATCTGCATGACGAATCAAAAACAGATCACTAACGCAACTGCTTCTAGAGGCATCCTATGGCACTTCAACCCCCCTTCCGCGCCTCACTTTGGTGGGTTATGGGAGGCTGGAGTACGCTCAGTGAAGTATCACTTGCGCCGTGTAGTAGGTGAACAAGCTCTTACGTTCGAAGAGCTCACAACTTTGCTTAGCAAAATAGAAGCTATTCTAAATTCGAGGCCCTTGTTTGATCTGTCACCGGATGCCAATGAGTTCGATACCTGACTCCGGGTCATTTTCTTATCGGAGCTCCACTAGTTTCGCTTCCAGAAGAGATTTTTGATGATATTCCTTAAATAGACTGTCTCGTTGGCAACTGATCCAGAAGGCGTCCCAACAATTTTTGAACAAATGGAAGACAGAATACCTGCATACTCTGCAACAACGTCAGAAATGGTCCTTGTCCAAACCAAATTTGAAACCTAACGATCTCGTCATCATCAATGACGGAAAATCTCCACCATTGAAATGGAAACTGGGGAGAGTAATCGAGGTCCATCCTGGATCGGACCAAGTGGTACGAGTCGCCACCGTTCGCACATCTCAGGGAACAGTTACTCGACCGGTAGTGAAGCTATGTCCACTACCAGCCGTAGAGTGAACCCAGCCCTTGAGACGTTTTTATTCTTTTATATTTTCGAAATAGACTTACCTTGGTTAGAAATCTTATCTTTCTTCCATTATTTTTTTTGGAGTTAGAAACCTCACTTTGGTTTCGGTGGGGGGTATGTTTAGGATTAGAATTTTGAATCTATTTTCCCTCCCTTCCATATCCTTACGCCGCACTGCAAATATAAACTGTAGTACAAACCAGTCCGACAACTACGTCATTAATATCATGTGAGTTAGTTCAAGTTCGCGTCATTCGCCCTAGGCAGGCGCCCCATTCACTGCCGAGCTACAGTGGTGTGTAGACCACATCGTGTGTTTATAAGTTTAAAATTATTATTAGTGGAAAAGTCAAGACGTCGGAACCAACCAAGCCGAGCTGTGCTGTGCCTTGACCAACAAGTGACTTTAAGGTGAGTGCGGCTTCCTAAACAACAACATTCATTCCTAAACTCTACTGCTCCTAACGCCAACCTCCGGCGACAATTTATTTTACAATTTTTACATTCGTATTATGTCTCCCTGCATAGACAAGAATATTGAATTGAATACATGAAAACCGTTTCAGACGTCGTTTACATGTATTTTAACAAACCCTTCAAAGAATTGTTGTTTACTCAATCGCCATATTATATTTTGTTTGTTTGTTTGTTTGTTTGTTTGTTTCTTAATTCATCCGTTTAAGTATAAATTTTCATGATGATTTCTTTACTGAAATGAAATATATTTTGTATATTTATATCTTTATTAATTCAACTATTTAAGTATGAATTTTTATGATATTTCTTTACTGAAACGCAATATATTTTGTATATTTATATCTTTATTAATTTATCCATTTTAAGGGGTATTTAACCGCTAAACTCAAAACAATTATTTCATTCAGGCTAACTAGTAATGAATTTAGCAATTCACAGAAAAATTATTGGGGGGACCTCCCAAAAAATTGTCAAACATGACATATTTCAAGCTTATCGGTAAAAATCTCCCATAAGAAATAACATGAGGACGATCCCCCGATGCCCCGTGACCTTGGAGGATTTTGATCCAAAAACATATTGGCCGCTATTGACGTACTCTACATCCTTTTTTGTAAATTCTCTGTATTTTGTTTTGTAATTTGGGTAAGTAGTTCGGTCAAAATAAGCTGATAACCAAGATGGGGTGTGATTTGGGATGCATATTTTTGCGTGTTTCAGGGTATATTTGGGCAAAGTTTCAAGACACGATGTAAAAAATTGGCATTTTAGATTGTACTATCCTCTAGTATCTTTATGGATAAAAAAAGAAGGCCGATTTAAGAAATTTCCCCAAAACACCAATTTTCGCAAATTTCTAGATCAAAAAAATTTTTCAAACTGTCATTTTAGTGTAGTATTGTGCTATAGATCATGTGGTAAAAAATAATTCTTTGAGTTAATAGCCCCTTTAAAGTATGAATTTTTATGATGATTTTTTTTACAGAAACGCAATATAATTTGTATCTTTCTTTATTAATTCATCCATTTAAGTATGAATTTTTGTGATGATTTCTTTACTGAAACGCAATATATTTTCTTTCTTTCTTTATTAATTCATCCATTTAAGTATGAATTTTTATGATGATTTCTTTACTGAAACGTAATATGTTCCGTATATTTATTTATTAATTTATCCATTAAAGTATGAATTTGTTTGATGATTTAAATTCAGTTATCTTTAATTAAAATGTACGTTACATCATTTTAAAGATAAAAGTGGTTCAAAACCCTATGTACAAAACTGACCTACCGCGGCGTATTGTGGTGAAGCTAGCAACTAGGAAACGTACTTGCCACACCGCCCTCTTGAGATGAACACCTCGACCTCGTCCATCCAGGAAGTCTAGCCTGCAGACTCTAGACGGTTGTGGACTAGAACTTTACCATTCATTTGAGTAAAAATCATTGTTTTTTGTCGAGTCATTGTGGAAATCTGTCGTACTCATTCTCGTTATTAATATATTCATGAATGAGAGCTATATTGTGTAATACACGCATCATAGAGCAGTAGTTGAAGAACTTACGGCGGGATCAATTTCTCTATAATCAATACCCTATTATAATATTATAGGGAAACCATTATCGGCCAATTAAGTTATTTACAGTGGAGAAAGCTGTAACCTAATCAATTAAGGGGCCCTTACTTTATGATGGATGAAAAATTCTGAAACTATTTATAATAGTTAATAGTTTCCTGGGTAATAAGGAAGAATGTGGGCTATTGTATCCACCTATGGTCGATAATTTGAAAGTAAAAAAAAAACATGTCTGCAAAGTTTTCCGAATAAAATAGGAAAAAAATGTGGCGGGATATTACCTCACCATCGGGCATTGCATGTCGGTTTTTGACAAAAGTGTAGCCTACACAACTACTGCAAAATTAAATTTTGAGAATCGGTTTTCAGGATATAGTTACTTAACACATTTAGCTTTCACCGAAGTATAAGGAAAAATAGATTTCTGAAATTACAGTTGGTGTACGATTTTTTTGACAAACAGTACGAGTTTTTTTTGTACCGTCTTACAAAAAAATCATACACCAGCTGGTAATTCAGAAATCTATTTTTCCTTATTCTTATGTGGAATCTAAAATATTTACGAAAATGTAGTTTATTGTTGTTTCTGCATCTATGTAATTAGATTTATTTAGTTGTCCTCCTTTGTAAATCAGTTTTTATAACTGAATAGGATAGACGTTAAATTAATAAATAAATAAATAAATAAATGGGTTCATAAACTATAACCAGAAAACCGATTTTCAAAATTTATCTTTACACTAGATGTGGTGGCTAAACTATTGTCAAAAAACGACATATATGACCGAACGTGAGGTTATTTCTCGCAAAAACTAGTTTTTCTGTTTTATTGAAGGTAATCTTCCATGGATTTTTACGATCTTGGCCCTAGGGGGATTACAAGTCTACCACTACGTTCATAGTGGGACTTTAATTTAAGCAGAAACCAAATTGGTCAAAGTGGCATAAGGAATAATTTCTAATTAATAATTTTTTCTAAGATTTTTAGTGTTTTCCAAAAACAAATTCGTGTTTTTTAAGGAATTTCAGAAAATTTTAGATTTTGAATTAAAGCTTCATTTAAGGTAAAGATGTAAATTTGATTTACATTCATAAAACAAGATTTGTTTCTTAATTTTTGGCATATTTCACATTTTTTGTATCTCAAATAGTAGCAATACTAGAAATATAATTATTACAAACCAAATTTTTCGCATTTTTCGCCTTTTTTGCAGATGTGCATTTTTAATCTGCACTAAAAAAGTCATTTTTCGTCAAATCGGGATGGGAAAAAATGTATTTCTTTTTCATGCACTGAAAAAAAAAAATTGTAATAACTATCTTTTACCCGGATATAAATTTAGAATTTTGATGTCCATGTTCTGGACAATGGGGCAGAAAGGGTGAAGATAAATACTTTACAATCGCGGCCGAAGCAAGACTGTACAAGGTTTTTCTCATCATTGTCTGATTGCAGAAAAATAAATAAGTTTGTCCAGTTTGCAATAAACGGATCATTTTATTTATAATTAGCTGTATATAAAATACGTGATAATAAAGGTACTCTGAAATTAAATATTGCGTGTTTCGTATTTTACGAACCTCAAACACCGCTTTAAAGAATAAGAACAATTAGTCAATACTTTTATAGTTTAATCCTCTAGGTATGAATATAATGCGTTAGTAAATACCCTAACTTCTTGTTGTGTGTTTATTTGTCACCAAAGAGTTTAAATAGTTTTCCCAAGGAGTCAAGGTCCTCTAGATGGCGGTGGATTTTATCCACAAAGTAAAGATTTACACACGGGTTTACCCAAATACCTTGGCAATAATAAATAATATTGGAAACATGGCCCTGTGGACAGCTAACGTTGCAAATTTTAAAATTTAAAAAAATGTGCAATGTGAATCTAGCTATAGCACGTGCTCGCTTATCAACGCGTCCAACTGAGCGTTTCCTAGTGTAATTTCCATCTACACTACTTATCGGATCAAAATAAAATTAACATATTCGTGACCGGACGGACATTCTAAATGATTTGGCCACCTCAGATTTTGTCGCCGTTTAGTTTGAAAAAAAAAACTTTCGATTAACTTTAATGTAACTTTTTAACTTTTTGAACGATTTTGCCACAAAACTAATGGCATTCAATCGAGAACAAAGCTTGCAAGATGGTCAAAATTTCAACTCGATCCAAGCCTCCGTTCGAACGTTATGGCGAGACATACAAACCAAACAAAACAAGTGACAATTTTTTCCGGCAGAGTCAAATGGAAACGCTCGCTTCGCTCGCTTAATAAGTCTTCATCGTAATATCTGACCCTTAATGTTGTGCTTGTGCTTGTGCTTGTGCTTGTGCTTGTGCTTGTGCTTGTGCTTGTGCTTTGTGTGCTTGTGCTTGTTTGCTTGTGCTTGTGCTTGTGCTTGTGCTTGTGCTTGTGCTTGCTTGTGCTTGTGCTTGTGCTTGTGCTTGTGCTTGTGCTTGTGCTGCTTGTGCTTGTGCTTGTGCTTGTGCTTGTGCTTGTGCTTGTGCTTGTGCTTGTGCTTGTGCTTGTGCTTGTGCTTGTGCTTGTGCTTGTGCTTGTGCTTGTGCTTGTGCTTGTGCTTGTGCTTGTGCTCGTGTGCTACATTGAAGTTTATAAACACAACCATCAACTGATTACACAACACTTTTTCCAGGTATCTTTCATCTCTCCATCTAAGCCGAAACAAGCTATTGCACTTTTATTCTCTCTATGATAATATTGTCTGTAGTATATCTCCTGTTTACTGCTGACGGCACTTGTTTCAGAGCTGTGTCGTTTATCAGCGAAGAATTGAGGTCTAGGTTTTGTAAGAAGGACAATGCACACAGAGTTGTTTGTAGAATGTCTCTACTCCCAAATCTAAGGACAACAAGTCTAGGTGCTGTAAAACGTTTCACACAAATACACCTTCAGGCTTGGCATATCATGTATCAGGAAATGACAGAGTTTAGTGTTTCGGAAGGTCACAGGTTCGATTCGTTTAAGAAGTTTTTTCAAGGTATTCCCCAGTCAAAGCCAATATTGTGTATTGATTCTTATTCAAGACTGGCAGTGAATGTTTCCTTTCGACCATCCTCATACTATATTCGAAGAAGAAGAAGAAGAAGAAGAAGAAGAAGAAGAAGAAGAAGAAGAAGAAGAAGAAGAAGAAGAAGAAGAAGAAGAAGAAGAAGAAGAAGAAGAAGAAGAAGAAGAAGAAGAAGAAGAAGAAGAAGAAGAAGAAGAAGAAAGCTTTTTATGAAAATGTGGTAAAGTTAATTCATGTCAGGCCATCCCAGGTTGCGAAGATTCCCTATATGCATCACTCTTCTGTCCGTGTGAATGTGTGTGTGTCACGTCTTACTTTTAAAACATTTTATAACTGAATAGAAAAGACGTTAAATAAATAATTAATATCTTTTATAACTGAATAGAAAAGACGTTAAATAAATAATTAATATCCGTTTTTATCATTGCCCTTCAGCAAGGATGATACAGATTGTTTCAGTGACCTATGAGGGCCAGGGGGTTTAGAGTCACCCAAACTGTTTGCCCTTCAGCAAGGATGATACAGATTGTTTCAGTGACCTATGAGGGCCAGGGGGTTTAGAGTCACCCAAACTGTTTGCCCTTCAGCAAGGATGATACAGATTGTTTCAGTGACCTACGAGGGCCAGGGGGTTTAGAGTCACCCAAACTGTTTGCCCTTCAGCAAGGATGATACAGATTGTTTCAGTGACCTATGAGGGCCAGGGGGTTAGAGTCACCCAAACTGTTTGCCCTTCAGCAAGGATGATACAGATTGTTTCAGTGACCTATGAGGGCTCAGGGGGTTTAGAGTCACCCAAACTGTTTGCCCTTCAGCAAGGATGATACAGATTGTTTCAGTGACCTACGAGGGCCAGGGGGTTTAGAGTCACCCAAACTGTTTGCCCTTCAGCAAGGATGATGCAGATTGTTTCAGTGACCATGAGGGCCAGGGGTTTAGAGTCGCCCAAACTGTTTGCCCTTCAGCAAGGATGATACAGATTGTTTCAGTGACCTATGAGGGCCAGGGGGTTTAGAGTCACCCAAACTGTTTGCCCTTCAGCAAGGATGATACAGATTGTTTCAGTGACCTACGAGGGCCAGGGGGTTTAGAGTCACCCAAACTGTTTGCCCTTCAGCAAGGATGATACAGATTGTTTCAGTGACCTATGAGGGCCAGGGGGTTTAGAGTCACCCAAACTGTTTGCCCTTCAGCAAGGATGATACAGATTGTTTCAGTGACCTATGAGGGCCAGGGGGTTTAGAGTCACCCAAACTGTTTGCCCTTCAGCAAGGATGATACAGATTGTTTCAGTGACTATGAGGGCCAGGGGGTTTAGAGTCACCCAAACTGTTTGCCCTTCAGCAAGGATGATACAGATTGTTTCAGTGACCTATGAGGGCCAGGGGGTTTAGAGTCACCCAAACTGTTTGCCCTTCAGCAAGGATGATACAAAATGTTTCAGTGACCTATGAGGGCCGGGGGGTTTAGAGTCACCCAAACTGTTTGCCCTTCAGCAAGGATGATACAGATTGTTTCAGTGACCTATGAGGGCCAGGGGGTTTAGAGTCACCCAAACTGTTTACCCTTCAGCAAGGATGATACAGATTGTTTCAGTGACCTATGAGGGCCAGGGGGTTTAGAGTCACCCAAACTGTACATGTATATACCCGGCACCTCCTCCAACAACGATATTTAAACATTGGTCAGAATTTTAATTAACTTAATCTTTCTTCAAACTGTTGTTTACGTAGCTTCGTTCCCTTTCCCGCGAGATTGTTTTTAATTATTACAACCTTATAATTATTATGTTAAAGGTATTATTATCAACAAGGTGACAAATTGAATAATGTCAGTGGGAAATCCACTTTTTTTACATAATGTTCTAATAAATAATAACTATAAATATGGGTATTCACACATTTACGACATATACAAGGTTATTAACAATGACGAATACATGTGTTCAGAAGAGGAACGACATAATTAATTAGCAACACACTTGAGAAGTGAATGAAGGAGCGAACGATTAAACTAATTTACGTGTTACGTTTAATTGTAATTACAAACTAGAGAAAATAATCACATATATTATAGTGACATGAATATTCACACGGACTTAAGTCCATCATTTCTTAGTTTACAAATGTGTAAACGGTGAATTTGGAGCCGTCCTAGCAACGAGGCACATAATTAACTGTGAGGATGATCCGAATTAGCCTTGTTGATACTAACGCTGTCCGTGCGTGAAATCGTGTCCAGCTTCATTGATCGGTGTTTCCAACTTAAATATGTGAGTTTCTAGTTGGTCATTGTTCGCTCGTCGATGGTGTCGGGGCCTTCAGGGTTGGCTTGGTCTGCTTTAATTTTAATGTCCTCACTGAAACTCAGTTCTGTGACTGAGTGGGTAGACTGAAAATACTAAAAATATAAATAATTTAAAATGTATTCATTCATTTATTCATTCACTCATTTATTCATTCATTCTTCCGTTCGTTCGTTCTTTCGTTCGTTCGTTCGTTCGTTCGTTCGTTCGTTCGTTCGTTCGTTCGTTCGTTCGTTCGTTCTTTCGTTCGTTCGTTCGTTCGTTCGTTCGTTCGTTCGTTCGTTCGTTCGTTCATTCATTCATATATTTAACAATATGTTATAGGTAATAGCCTATCAACAAGAACAGGTACGGGGGTACTAACATAGGAAGCAAAGCTGACGTTATTATTCCTAACGTGTTGCTTTCTTTCATGGTGGAGGTGCCGGCCTCATAGATATTCAAACCCCGCCCAGTGGCGTATCCAGGAATTCATAAAGGGGGTGGGGCGGTTTAACCAATTAATTCATTGATGTACCGAAGGAGGAAGTGGGGGGTTTGGGGGCAATTCTCCTTCAAGGTCATTTTGGTGAAAACCTGTGCGTTTTAAAGCATCACAATGACCAACTTTCTATCTACTCAAATACTGTTTTTAATACTTAAGTTTTTCTCTTTCAAGGTCTTTTTTGTGAAAATCTGTGCCCCCTCCCCCTTCTAACACTTACTCACTAGTCCTAAATTTTGTTGTCATTGCTCTTATACGACAATGATACATAATCTTCTGGTGGCCCTGGGTACAAGGGAGCGGGGCTAGAATTTTATGTGCCCGGCACCTCCACCGCCAATGAAGTCTAGTAATACTTTCCGATGGTTCAAACAGAATTATTAATCTTTTTTTTATCTTCTTACTAAACATGTTTTATTACAGCAATTCCTAAAAAAAAAACTGACATATTTTTTTGTTATTGTAATTAAAATCTACTCTGCAGAATATTAAATCACATTTCTCATTGTTACTGTCTCATTGCTGAAATCTTTGACGTCATATCACGTCAATTATCGTCAATAAATAATCCTTGCGTGAAATCAACAATAAATATAATAATATTATGTTATTTGCAAGTCACTGCAATCCCAACAGGATCTACTATTTTACGTTGAAGGCAACAAGATGGATATTATTAATGAATAGTAAATGCGTTGTTGAGAAGGCGTCGGAATTATAGTTGTTTAGCATGGAGAGGTGTTGGAAAGCTAGGATTTATGTGACTCTGAATATTAATATTAAGTTCCAATCAAATAATTTGTGGTGTGCTTGTCCAGGGAAGCGTGCAAATTATTTTTTAAGGTTAGGAAAATACCAGCATGCTCATTTTACGCGCTTTCAAATTTCGCAGTCAATTTAAGTCGCATCTATTTGTAATTTTGTATTATTGTGTAAAAATTGATTACACTTTTCCATTGATTCAATATAAAAAATAAACAAAAAATATAGAATCCGTCAAAATGGTTAAAAACACGCAAATAACTACGCATTTTCTGATTGATCTATGATTAATATTGACAATCTGATGGGATAGGAGAGTTCAGATGTCCTTCATTATCAATTATGCCAAGTTTAAGATGTAATGATTTAGGCTGCAGGACAAGGGACGCGCCGAACATCAAGTCACGCTGGCTTCCCTAGACCTAAACATGATTTAACATGCAACAATGCAGTAAAGGTGTGTGAAATGTTGGCAGAATGAAAGAATCACTAATAAGAAGCAGATTTTTCCATAGTTTTCTGGATGGGACATAACTTCATTACTGTCAATAATCAAATTCCCTGACTCAAGTTATCTAGTTCAAAATTAAATTTGACCAAAGTTATTTTGTATATTGTTTCTGCACACTTACCTATACAACCTTATTATTTTAAAGTAAAATAGTATCTATAGTTTCTTTCGTTGCACGATTTTTTTCGCCTACCAGTTCAACTTCAAATTTTGTACCGTTTTAAAAAAAAAAAAAAAAACGCGTCTCAAAATTAGATTTTGAACTAGATGACTTGAGTCAGTGAAATTTAGTTGTTGATTCTGAGATTTTGTCTCGTGACAAAAGTGTCAAAAAAATCTGCTTTTTAATTTTATCCCTCTTTCATTATGCTAACTTTTAAAACCTACCTGGTTCATTCTTTTGAAATCATATTGAGGTGTGGAGATTTCACTTAGATATTTGCTCTTAAAGTGGGGTAATGATGTCAAAATATAGTTCAAAATGTGATACCAGAGTAAAAATTTGCAATTACAAAGTTTTTTTTTAATGAGAATTTCGATAACAAATGGCTACACGCTGAGTTCTTAGTATTTAACTAGACATTAATTAATTCAATTTGAATTAATTAATAAATCCCAAAAATTTGAAAGTTAGTCTAAATTTGTCATGTTTAGTATCATTTGAAAGAATTTTTCATCAACATTAAGGAAAAAATAAATTGGAAAAATAAATTGAAATATATATGTTAAAGTTCAATTAGTTAAAAATCGGTGTTACTTTTTTAACCATAATATCTACTTCAATTTAAATTCATTTTATCTAAATGTCGATGAAAAATGCTTTCAAATGATACCAAACATGACAAATTTAGAATCATTCTGAAAATTTCCAGTTAAATTATCAAATTAATTTTAAGTTTTTAACTAATTAATTAATTAATAGCTTAATACTAAGAACTGATCGTGAAGCCATTTGTTTTCGTCTTAATCTTTAAAAAATCTATATTATTGCATATTTTAATGCTGGTATCACATTTCGCACTATAGTTGTGTTTGAGAAGACAACTTGATCGCACTATTACCGCCTGGAGGCAGTTCGCCGAAACTCCGCCAGGAAGGCTTGTTAAAGTACTGCCCCGATCATTGGTCACTGTTGTAACTCACGCTGCAGTCACCAAAATGGTGACTTCTCTGGGCAGATATCCAATTAAAACTACACTTAATAACCAACTTCATCTTAGCAGTTTTCTCATTACTTTTTTAATAACTCAATTATTGTAGATAATTCTTCTTTATTACGCTAGATCCGGTTTCTCGATAGCAACGACGCATTGAATTCTCATCTGAAGGTTATTGAGTAGTTCGTCTTAATACTTTTTATAATAGAGAACTCATGAGGAAATGAGGAAAAAACATCAGAGCATTAGATTTAATTCACATAAACTACACTTTGATATAATGTTGTGGTTTTGAGGTTTCAAGCCAATAACACATTGCGCGAACGTTAATAAAGAAACAATTGGATAGACGCCAAGTAATTTTTTTAAAATAAAAAATGTAGGATCTAATCTTAACATTTGTTAATAATTATTCGTTTTCAAATTAAGATTTCACGAAATATCTGTAATGTATTTGATTTTTGTAGAGATTTATTCTAACTGCCTAGATTTTTCCATTCAAATCTTCTTACTGGATCCTAACCTTAAATTCGTAGTTCATTTAACGTCTATCCTACTCAGCCATAAAAATTGATTTACAAAGGAGGACAACATTTACAAAGGTGGCCAACATCCTGTTCACTTCGACCCGACAGAGAAAAACGCACTGGATTCTGATTTGTAAGGTCACGGATTCTATACCCGCCATAGGCAATCCTTACTGACAACTTTTCCATGGTTTTCTTCTATCGTTACGAATGAGGCTGTATTCAAAAAGGCTATTCCACACCGATATTGTGAAAGTCAAAGGAAAATGGCTAAAAGTTGGTTGAAAGAAAGAGGAACTTGAATAAAATTTCCAAAAAATGGACGGGACAATATATTCTTTTGGCCATTATATGCAAATTTTGGGTCACTAAGAAAAGTAAAGTTCTAGGTGCAATACTTGATTTTGAGATACAATTTTTTCTTATGTTTAAACACACCTTTGTTGCCGCTACTAGTATAAGGGTAAATAATTTTCTAAAATAATTTTCTATGTACTATTTTTTCGTCCACCGGTTCAAAACTCTAATTTGTACTATGTGACAAAACGAAACGCACACCGAACAAAATTTCAGAAAATTATTTTCCCTTACACTCGTAGCAGACAAAGGTGTGTTTAAACAATAACAAAAAATTGTAGCTCAAAATTAAGTATTGCACCTAGAACTTTACTTTTCTAATTGACCCAAAATTTGCATATAAATAATAGCCAATGGCAGCTATTTTCCAGTTCAATTTTTTTTCAATTTCCTCTTTCATTCTACCAACTTTTAGCCATTTTTCTTAGACTTTCAAAATATCTGTAAGAGTGCTCGGGAATAGCTTTTTAAAAGGAAATTGCTTTTTATTGACACCACCATACATATCTGGTTAATAGCTTGCCCAGCCTCTAAATTCACGCACGTAGTTGTTAGATAATGTCATTGGATGCACTTTCTTTCCCACGTGCTGTAATACGCACTATACTCGGAAACAATTGACAGAAGAGCTGATCAACAAGTTTCTCCTTTCCCTTCATCACCTGATCGTCATCTCGCGTTCCTTCCGGCAGGAGTAGGCCACACGCGCACGCGCACGCGCACACGCACACGCACACGCACACGCACAGCACACGCACAAACGCACACGCAACACAGCACACGCACACGCACACGCACACGCACACGCACACGACACGCACACGCACACGCACACGCACACGCACACGCACACGCACACGCCACGCACACGCACACGCACACGCACACGCACACGCACACGCACACGCACACGCACACGCACACGAATGAATGATAGAGTATACCCATTCAGTCCCATAACTAATTTTGGGTGGAGGACAATTAATTTAAAGCGGACCAGGCCAACCTTGTAGGCGCCGACGACATCGACGAGCAAACAATACTCGTCCGTCCATCCGTCTGTGCGTGTGGGTTATCCCATATTGCGTGCTTATGAACAAACATAAACAAATAAACAAATAACAAATAAAATAAACAAATAAATAAAACAAACACATGCACTTGTATATTATTTTCTGAATTATTAAAAAACAAATACTTTCCTAAAACTCCGCGCATTGTCAGTTAAGAAAAACTCACTAAGGCGAAATTGATTGTTATTGAAACCTGAAATGACACACAGTAGTCTATCTCGACCGGGGATTGAACCCGTATCCCCCGCATACCGGGCGAACATCTGAACAACTAGACCACCGACTTTGTATCGATAATGTTTATACTTTAACAAGATCTTAAATCAGACACTTGGGTTCAATCCCCTGTCGAGTCTGTTTTATAAATATCTTAATTGTTTTCCATATTATTATCACTTTCATTTAGTCAGTTCCTTGACCTGAGTTTGACTGAATTCTACGTACACACCTAACTTATTTATCAACTCGTGTTATTGTCTATGTTTTGACTGAACTTACTTCAATATTGTTGTTATTTAAACGAAAGTTTAAAAACAAACATTCGTCATTTTACTAAAACTCAGCAACATTACGTAAATGTTAAATTTGACCCGATACATTGTGCAACGTTGGTGTTCTCAACTGAGTGGATTGAACTACAAAAGAGGTTTAGATTGTTATAAATTGCTTTGCTCGGCCTTGGCGTAGGTGTAGTGTTTGAGAGAGTGATATTAACCTATGTTGAAAGTGTGAGGTTATGTCGGACACATGTGTTAGATGTCTCCTAGGTTACGTGAGGTTGTATACACCTTGGGACAAGAGTAAATCAAGAGTATGACAGCTCATGTGTGATCTAATATGGCTGCTGATGGTTGTAACTCATATAGAAGTGTAATATATTGATTTGTATATATTGGATTGAAACAGGATAAACGCGAGGTAAGTGTTTTATTAATTTTTTTTATTTATTTATTAATTTTATTAAGTCTACAGCCGAATCAGCCTTGTTGATTCTGGTACTTTCCGCGTGTGGAATCGTGTCCAGCTGGATTGATCGGTGTTTCCTACTTAAATATGCACGTACAGTGTCGGCGCTTACAGGGTTAGTTTGGTCTGCGTTAAATTAATTACCCCCCCCCCCCCCTAAAAATCAGTTCTGTGACTGAGTGTGTATACTCGTAATACGAATGTTTTTATTTATTATTTAATTAATTTTTTATTTAAATGCATTTCCAAAAACTTTTTAGTGAGAATACGCGCTATAGGGTTCATACCACATTAGGTTTATGGGAATTAAGGACTCAATCCCAGAATTCGTCTTGACGACTGAGGAAAACCACGGAAAACCCTCAGTCGGGATTGCTGGTGGCTGGATTCGACCGTCTACCTACCGAATAGGAGTATGTCGCGTTTTTCTTGAGTTACTTCTATCGCGTTGTGATTGTTTTGAAATATATTTGCACATACTTACACATACTCCCTACTTAAGATGTGTGCTATGTTAATTAGCCTTTAATTGAACAAAAAACAATAATGATTTCAATATTATACGGTTTTCGGGACATTGTACCGTGTTAGTTAGAGTGAAATAACACATGCCTGTGCTATTGCGCGCTTGACGTTTCGCGGCCTATACTGTGAGCCGTTATCCAGCATCAGCCAGTTAGGATAAGATTGATACGAATCTGTGCATGGTTGTTAAGCTAAGATATTAACACACACTTATTTTAAGATAAGTTGTCATCTAATGATGAATATTCTTTAATCTTTAACTACATAGATTAACTGTGCATATTAAATGATTAAAAAACTTGTCAACATAGTTTTCCCCATGTTATCTGTGAATAGTTTCGGCCATTGTTAGCCTAGTCGTAGATTTTATCTAGAAGGATGTCTGGCAAAGACTTAAAATTTGTTTACCTACAAGACAGTGTGTGAACATTTCCTTGTCTAAGCACTTCTTCGTCCCTCACCTAAAAAACCTAAAATACTTAACTCACTTAGCCATTTGTTTTGTAGTGGAATCATCCTGCGTAATAATTAATATTTCAGACTCGGAAATAGCTTAATTTTGTTGAAATTACTTTATATTCTTCCCCCCCCCCCCAAAACAAATATGTAACATTATGCTGGGTTATAATGTTTATACAAAATAAATGTTCCTTATTTATTTAATTTTAGGTACTTGCCACCATGTAAACCACACATTTGCAAAAAAATTACACATTTTGCAGATGTGATACTAACAATATTTTATTTTAATTATGTCAGTAGTCCTAAGTTGAATTGCGAAAAATTTGAAATTATCGTTTGATAAGCCAATAATGCGGATAGAAACAAACAAAATATAGGCCAACACATCCCCGTATGAAGCGGCGGATAACAATGGTAAGATATCTTATTGAACATTAAAAAAACGTTTTGAAATACGAATTATTGTAAATCAGTATCTTGTGTTTAGTACTTATTGCACACATTTGTAGCTACTATTATTCTTGTTCAGTTTTGGCATCACAGGACAGACCGCCATTTATCTTGTATTGTTATGAACGTTTTTATTGGAAGTCCTAGGCGAAGTGAAGAGAGACCTTTTAACACTTGACTATTACTTCGAATGTTATTATTGTGCTAACTCTGGTATCACCTTGCTAAATATTACAACATGGCGTCGTTGTTCGACAGAGTTTGTTTGTGAATGAACAGTTAGACGGTGAATCCTTCTCACGAGATAATATACTGAAGATGGCATTAACAAATATATAACGATTACACAAATAACAAAAAAAATAATGATTGAATATGTTCTCAAAATTATTGTCTTACTACAGATTTTTGGTTTGTACTTTTAGGTACTTTTAATAACTATTTTTTATGTATTTTTGGTTGAGCGGTACGCCCAACAAAGACGATTATAGTGAAATTTATGACGTATACCCCGGGCATATTCCTGCTCATCATTTCTGGGCTGGAACGCTTATTTTTGTTCCTTTTTATAACACGTACTCTTGCCTACAAACTGACATAATTGGAAAATGTTTCTCGTTAATATCTTGCCCGGTACGATTTTTTTCTTCCGCCGGTACAAATACTTACTTTGTACTGGTTGAAGAAAATAATCGTCCAGTTCAAGATATTAACGAGAACACTTTTTTCAAGCATGCTAGTTTGTAAACATGAGTATATGTTACAAAAAAAATAGCCTTTTAAATAAAAAAATATGAGCAGGAATATGTCCGGGTATACGTCATAAATTTCACTATATCGTCTATATTTGGCGTACCGCTCAACCAAAAATAAATACAAAATAGTTTTGTCAATGACAGATGATCATAATTGATTAGCTATGTACGATGTTTTGATGAACTAATATTTAGTAAAATTTTCACTGTGCTGATAACGATCAACCTTCCTTTACTATAGTTCATTGTTACGTCTTCATTTATGTATGCCAAATTAGTTTTATTAAGCTGTTTTCTTTTGTAAATCAGTTTTTAAAGCTGAATAGGATAGACGTTTAAAATAATAAATATACAGTATTGGAAAAATGTCATAAATTATTACCCAATCAGACTCGATATACATAAAGTTAATCTCTTAGCTAAAGTAAAACGTTGATAAGCCATAATGAGGGAAGAGCCGCCTCGAACACATAATCTGTTTCATAATCATAGAATTCCTGTGTCCAGCCTGTCCGCTGTATTCTGTGTAACACATACGTTGTGACTGAATGACGCCCGCGAGTGTAACCGCACGGGTTAAGACAGTGAAGGCCGCCTGGTTGTGTCAGAGGTACCTGCTGTGGGTACCTGGTATATACTCGCCGGCCGCGGCACCTAGGCACCTAGGCACCAGCGCGCAGGAGTAACACTGCGCTCAACTGTCTTACCAGACTGCAGTGATTTAAGGGCAAGGATCACCACCAATATTAAAACCATGCGAAACAACATTATTTTAGTAATATCTCTCAAACCGTAACGTAAAATCGAAAAAATAGGTCTTCTAGGTCTCACGTAGTTTCGTTAGAACTACAGCCATCATGAAAAATTATTCAAATATTTTAATCAGTAGTGTTTTTAATTACGGAAGTCATTAATTTATTCTAAACCTTGACTAAAAATCTTTACTGGTTACAATATTTGAAAAACGGTTTTCATACCAGATATAGTTCAAACTAAACCACATGGGACCTAGTATCCACTTTTTCGATTTTGTGTAGCGTTAGAGAGTTTTTACTCAAATAAGGTTATTTCGCGTGGTTTTAATATTGGCAGAAGTCATATCTTATACTCATTTATACCGACAGTATTGGCTCCAGCGTTAAACGCGCGACTCTGATTCGGGAGGTCCCGGGTTCGAATCCCTTCGACACCGTCAAAGTTTTTTTCCGAGGTTTTCCTCAGTTTTTAATGCGAATGCAAGGTATTGAGTCCTCTTAATCAGCCCTCGGAAATCCCTTCACAATTGTCCTATCCGCAATATACCTAGTAAGTCACCAGAAAAGAATCACACCGGTTAAATCTTATTTGTATACCTACAAAAAATTATTTATTTTAGGCTCCAAACTCACTGTTTACACATTCATAAGCCAAGAAATGATGGTATTTGTCCATCATAAGTTAAAATCTTCTGCCTGAATTTACAATAATACTTCTATCATAATGCTAATTTTTGGAAGACTTCCTTTTTTTGATATGATATTAATTTGGAAAAAGGTTCTATTGCTTATTATTATTTGTGTGTAATTATTATGTAATCCCAGTCAAGTATGTATTCATTGCGTGTAGACTGGTATATACCATATTAGTATGTGCGCACTACACAGTCTGTGAAAGGAGTTTTATGACGCTATGCTAGATGGCAGCACGAGCGGAAGAACCACAGCAGTTATCTAGAATCTAGATATTATTATGTCTTTGATCCTCAATGAAATTCGAATAATATGGAGGTATGATTTTATTCTATAGATAATCTGTTCTATATTAGTACTTTCTCTCTTAAAGCAAACTCTTGATAAATATATGTATACAGTGTTGGCTCGAGCGTTAAGCGCGCGACTCTGATTCGGAAGGCCTCGGGTTCAAATCCCGTCGGACGCAATCCTGACAGAAGTTTTTCCCGAGTTTTTCCTCAGTCGTTAATGCGAGGAAGGATTGAGTCCTCGTAATTAGCCCTCGGACATCCCTTCACAATTGTCCTATCCTCAACATACCTAGTTATATACACCTGAAGAGGGGCATGAATTGCACCCTGGGTTAGTTAACCACGAAAAAAATATATATTTTTTTACTGTCATAAATGCACGTGAACAACATAACCATTACGTCAAATCAAATTTATTACAATCTAGTTGAATCTGTCACTTAGCCAGTAAACAATAAAATATGAAAACAATACAATATTACAACAAACTTACAATGAAATCGGTTAAGAAATCTGTTTGTTAGGAGTGTCCAACGGTTGCTTTAGAGGACTCAATCTAAGCAATTGCGCTTCGATTACAGTGATCATTAGGGGTATCTTCTCCTAAACTGATCTGCTCATGTTCAGTACAACATTGTTTACTGATGACTCGTATTATGGATGAAAAGTTCGTTTGAAGGACGTAATAAAATGATAAAGGAGTTTATTGTATTGTCTACCCCCCCCCCCCCCCCCACCTCCCCACACTGACGGATCACTTACTTATGATTGGCGGAGGGTGTGGGGAAATCTTTATTATTTTTAATATAGGGTCTCAACTCTCAATTGTCATTTGTCTCTAGTTTAAAGAGAGGAATTGCAATATTAGAGGTAGAATTACATTTACTGTTTATGTACAGTATGACAATTTACAAATTATCAACTTTAAAAAACTTTATGCGTTTAAATAATATTACTGAACACATAATAGGCCCAGGGTTGATTATTATTGTCTATGCAATCAAAATTATGATATTATTAACGTTGAATGAATAAATTTACAACATTTACAAAAAAGCAAAAGATTGTGTATACAATCTTATAGGTTTTTCAATTCATATTTTTAATTGTGCATTTTTTCCACCAGTTTTCATATGCTTTATAATTTGTCACATTTTTTTGTCAGACGATTGCATTAATGTATTAATGTTTTATAGTAAGATTATTCACCGTGTTGAAAAATTGCCAAGTATAATATCATTGTAAAAACAAACACAAAAATGAGGGGGTGGGGGAAATGAAGAATTGCGGAATCTCATGACTCATAGCAGAGGAGGGAGGGGGTGGGGGGGGGGCGATGCCCCCTTCCTACACAGCTTCCTACCCTGGGCAAGATCGCACTGTCCGTGACGTAACCCCCCCCCCTACTCTTTCTCTCAGTGGATGCCCATGATCTGTCGCCGGCTACAGTGGACGATCACGATCCATGTGGCTCACATTGCTCTCTCGAACACGCGCGGGAAATAACAGCGAAAGTTTGTTCGAAAGTGTTTGAACAGAATCGAATCGAGAGGTATATACTCGTTTTCAATATCTGGTCATTGAAAGTTTGTGTGTGTGTTTGTGTGTTATTTTAAGGTTTTGACAGATTTTGTTTATTTTTGCAAACTATTTTTAAAATTTTCGACTTTTTGCACTTTTTGAAAATCTGTTCGAAATTAGCTCGTGGCTATGTGCAGTGAGCCTTTTTCTAACCTATTGATAATTCCTTTATACTATACTATGTGCATGATGTTATTTTCCAATTTTTTCGAAAATTCAAAATATATTTCTAGATACATTTTATTTATTTTTTTTATTCAAGAGGTAACATTTTTTATTTTCTCGCCGTTGTAACAGTTTTATTTTTTTGAATGAGAAAGTAAATTAATGAAATTATAACGACTGAATTAAAGTTTTTTAACCCTTAAAGAAATTATAGATAAATCAGAGATTTTAACAAGATATGTTTGAGACTCCAGACAATAACATTACGACTGATTGCTATAAACACACGTAGGGAAATGAATTGTGTGAAAGGTGTGTTTCCATTAGGATGGAAGTAAAATGCTAATAATCACAAGAAACATATTTCTCTTGATATTTTTGGTGATTACTTGAACTGCTACGAAATGCATTTAGACACATTGTTTTTGTGGATGTCCAGAAACAGTTCTTTAATAAACCACCTGGATAAGTAAATACAAATTTGTAATACTAAGAATATTGAGAAGTATTTCAAAATTATATTGAGACGTTATGTTAAATTGATGTATGACTTACAGTTATGAAATTTTGGAGCCTGTAATAACATTTTAAAAACAATCTTAAAAAGTTACTTAGTTTACTTACTACTTGAAAATTTCAAAAGCTTCGATTGTTTTTCGTCCAAACAAAACACAAATTAACAGTGATGGATTTTTTTGCAAACATATGCATACATAAGCCATTTACTTGAAAAAACATTCGTCTTAATTACAATAAAATCAAAAATAAATAATCCAGAATTAGAAAATTTGTATTACATAAATGCGTAATTTTTAGTGTTTATTAGACTCAGTTTAAAAACGATGCGTGCAATTTTATGAATTCTACAGAAATTATTCCAGAGATTTTGTTGTATCCGTTCGGACGAACCACGTATTTATACCGCCTGACAAAAGAAATCGTACATCATACTTTATTTAAAAAAAAAACAATTTTGACTTGTACTTATGTCTTAGAAAAACGTTTGTTGAAGTAACAGAAAAATCTTGGGTAAAATTAACCTTTTCTCTCTGTGTCCTGTAATATCCAAAAATGTTACTACCATGACTCAAATTGAGAAGTCCAGACCCATTCTTTAAATGTTTCTATTATTTTTAAGTTTCTCTTTCATTTAGCTGACTTTACGGTTTTCTTTCTTGGACTCGGTTGATCCCTTAAATAATTAATCCAAAACTGTTTCGCTATTCTTGGATTCGTCAGACAGATTTTGGCTAAATAAATATAAAAAATCAACTTGAAAATACACAATTTTATTCTTGCTAAAAAGGTACTAGTATAGGCTTTACATACTAGATTTTTCGTAAAAACGTTATATTTCTACGTTGGTACCGTAATATTATCTGATTTAGTATCTTTTAATAAAATCAAACCCGAAGAAAATCGCAGCATAACTTCACAAAAAATTAAAATGTTATGATAGCGCAAGCATAAAATATAGCAAGAAAAAGACCAAAATGCCTAACTTTAACTGCTATTATCTCAAAACTATAATTTCGTTACACATTGACAATCTTCAACCAAGTTTACAGGAGTAATAACAGAGGTAGATGGATAATATATGGCTTGTTTGAAGCTTATTAAACAAAGCATGTTGAGACATAGCCATATTTTGGTATTTGACCAACCCTTGAATTACATATATGTTCCATAACTTTTATTTTATGGTGAAAAATAGCTTAAATGGAAGTCTTAATGTTTAAAACTATAAAATAAATACTTGTAGTTGTCCTAGTATCAAAAACTCCACGTCTCAACACAGGTATATGCTTAACAATTAAAATAAATGTAATAACAGCTTTCTAGAGCAAATAGAAGCTAAGCATTCTTGGTCAAGAGCTGACCATTGTTACAACAATGAAATGTTAATTAAATCCTAAAATAACAATTTAAAAAAAAAGTTTTTTTTTTTTTTTTTACTTTCGTATGTCAAGTTGCATACAAAAGAAATAAATCAATAAAAGACTCAACTGTAAAACTTTTTCCCAAGACTATACTAGTACCTTTAAATAAAACAAGCGAAAAATAATCTTCAAACATTCTCTTCGACAGTATTTGCTGTTGTGTGATTTTCTTAGTTTCATGTATTGTCATTCTTAGTAAATCAACTTTTAATATTGAATATGATACGTTTTAAATAATTCTCAATTGTTGTCACACGCCTTGCCTGTATGAAGAAAATAAATAAATAAACAAAATAAAGAAATTTAATTTAAATATATTACGCCATTCTAAATAAAAATTGGTCTATTTCTTTGGTAGTCCAGTCAAATAAGACCACATATTGGCGTTTAGAGGATTTTTCCATTTTCCAATATGGCGGCCGAAGCTCCAGTCCGATCATAGGGGAGTTTTAGTATCTTGAGTAAGAAGGTGTTAGGAAGGTCTCTGCAATTATTCATCTTATTGGTAGTTATTTCCTCTAAAACTTCTTATTTGACTGGACTATAGAAGATTCATTGAAACATAAGTGTCTTTGTCCGAGCGTGCAAATACACATTCCATATATTTCTAGGATGCTTAGCATAAAGTGCGAGATACACAGATCAGTCCAAGGGCGAATAGAAGTCCGGTCAGTGAGTCCTTCTCGGTGTAAACTATACCCAGCCAATACTTCGAAGCAATACCGGAACACAAGATGTTTTGTATCATAGTCGTGAGGTCGCGGATCGATTCTTGCCACCGGCAAAGTTTCCTGAAGGTTTTATCGAGGTTTACCTGGATCGTTTAAAAATTATATTTTTTCGTAGGAGACTTGCCAAGGGTCATCTAGTTGACCATAGGTCGGTTATGTAGTTATTACAGCATCCTTGTGTTAGCTAAAAATGAATTTATTATGGTAAAGTAAGAGAAATTTGATATGAAAACTGTTGTTTTTGTCGAAAACGATTTTGATTTTGTACCAACAAGTTTCTTGCGCATGTCAATAGAATGAAAAATTTAATAATGATGAAACATTTAATATACTTCGCGGACTGATAATTTAATAATAACGCAACATTTAATATTCTTCGTGGGCCGATAATTTAATAATTAATGAAACATTTAATATTTTTCGCGGCCCGATAACTTAATAATATGATTCATTTAATACTTTTCGCGGCCCGATATCTTGATAAGGTGTGAAACGTGTAATTTTGCCGCGTCACAGATCTAGACTAATCTTTGTGCAAGTTCGACTTTTCGGAACCGCTTTGGGCTCCATCATCAGACGATTGATTGCTGAAAATACGTTAATTGTTGGTTATTTTGTTCTCGATCGTGCTTGAATCCCTTGACCAATGGGGTTGGTCACGTTTTCGTCCTCGAGAATTCAATCTCGTAGGAAATTACTAATAAACGCATTTCCAGCAATCAATCGTCTGATGATGAGACTTACAGCGGTTCCGAAACGTCAAACTCACACACAGCTAAATGTTGTATCAACGACGCGGCAATATACACGTTTCTCACCTTTGCTAATGTATTTGGACCGATAAATTATTAAATATTTCATTATTCGTGAATTGTTATTCAAACAACGGATAACTTTTCAGATAAAATTGATTTAACATATAATTCAAAATTAAAAAGCGAATTCAATTCAACTTTTAGGTATCCTATGAAGTAGGTAGCCTAATACGGCATAGTGGCCATGATCAATTAGTCAATTAGTAAAATACTTAGTCCGTAACATTTTATGAATAGTTTATGTTTGTACATTTCCGAAATAAAGTATCCTTAATGGTGTACGTAATAATTGTCATTTATACTTCCGCAGTGTGTCATAAAGTTAAATAAACATCACTATTCACTACCAAAGAAACTTGAAAGGAAGCAAACAAAACGATATAACTTATTCACACATACGAATAGGTTTTTAGTATTGCAACAAATCTCTTCATCGACGGTTTGCTTACCATCTGAAACGATGAACAATTTTGGTGTTAAAATAAAGAAATATTTACATTTAGTTAATTTAATTATTATTCCAATTTTAAAGTGTTGGAATAAGTCTGGAAATAAGGGTGTTTGGATGAGGCCTAGCAATTTAAAATATTTATTTTAAACTGAGAAAAATTTTCGAAAAAGTCTGTCAAAACCTTCAACAATGATCTAACAGTAAGTTTTCTCCGTAGCAATCGCGACGCAAACCTAATCTCATAGAACACTAACTGTCGCTCGTGGGTGTGTCTATCGGACATTATGAAGGATATATTCCGTGGGTCTGATGCCCGGTCCGGGGTACAACGCCGTGAGCACTGGCGGACACAGCCCCGCCACGCCGAGCGTGGTCGAGAGTATCCGCAGGAGGTCGACCACCGTCATCAACAGACTCTTCAGGGAGGGAGTCCCCAACATATCCACGGAGAGGAGGAGACCCACACGTGAGTCGAACATTATGGTGGAGAACATGAGCTAGTTAGTTGATGTTGTTTTAGGGCACTCAACAGTAGAGTTATTAGTGCCCATGTCAAGTGTATTGGAATCTTCCAAATTTTCTTTTTCCATAATTGTGGATTACCACCATGTTTTCTTCCCTCCAAAGGGAGGAACGTAAGGAAGACGCGGGAAGGAGTGAGGATGTTGGATAGGATGGGTTAAACTGGGTGGGAACGGAGGAGTGCTCGTTGCAGAGAGGGCCGGCAAGTATGGAGAAGAAAAAAGTGAAAGAAGAAAATAAATATGAGTAAGGCTGTGTGAATGAAGAAAGGTGTGATAAAAAGTTGCGCGAGAGCTCGCTCTGCAACACGCACCCCAACCGGCCAGAGCTCGCCCTTAGTTTTGGGGAATACACTACTCCCCTGCTCACAGGCCAAACCACGGGAAGGTAGCGAGTTGGACTTTGAAGGCCCGAGAACATGAGATCCAGTACAGAGAACAATCGGGCAAATCGTGAAGAAACATGAACATTTCTGAATTCACTGAAATGATCTGAAGAAATACAAAAATCGATGGCCCCAATTGAGTTCCTGTAACTTTAGGTGATTTATTTATTTATTAAAAAATGTATTTTCTTTTATTTATTCTTCGTTAAATAAGATTTTATTAGAAACAATGTCGACTGTGTTGTCTCTTTTTTAATTAATTTGTTAACTCTATTAATAAGAAAGTTACAGGAACTCAACTTGGAGACATCGATTTTTGGTTTCGTTGTGATCATAATTATTAGTTAATTTACAAATCTTCATGAATGCTTAACGATTTGTACGAATTTTAGGTTTAAAGCCCCCACTACTAGTACTGAGACTATTGAAATAGATTGGTGATGTAAGTAAATACAATTTTTGGACTAATCATGTTCTTTATAACAAAATTAATAAATTTAAGCGATATTTCGGGTATTTTATTATAAGGTTGATGAAAATAACCTAATTATCGCTTTAATCTTTTAACTTTGTTATGAATAACATGAAAGTCCTAAAATTGTATTTACTTATCAAACATTGGTGTATTGCGTTTTTTTTTTTATAACGGAATCTTTTTCAAACGAAGGCTTTCGCGGCCCGGAATATTACAACTCTAATTTTTTGTCGGGTCATTTTGATGCGTTAATTATTTATTTACTCTAAATGTTTCAGACATAACTGTTTGGTCTATCATCAGAAAATGACAATTTAACTACAAACTAACAAAATATTGTCCAAGACCATGGATATAAAATAAACAATATAACAACAACGAAAAACAACCTATTTTGTTAGTTTTTTTTGCTCAATTTTCATTTTTAAAATGATAGCCCACTTAGTTTGGGCTCAAACCATGAATGTAAATAAATAATAGACAAGTCGAAATGACCCTACCAAATTTTAAAAAAAAATCTATTATTTATTTTTTATATTTAATTTTGGATTAGTTTATAACCCAATAAAAAACAGAATCTATGATTTATTAATTAATAGGATAGAAGTTAGTTCAATGTACAAAAGTTATACGGGAATCAATCCAGATATTACATTATTACATAATCCACATTATCTCGGGTGAGCCGGTCGTCGGTCAGACTCGTAACCACTTGGCCACCGAGACGGAAATCAAAATCTAGAAACAATAATTATTCATACGTGTAATCGTATAACTAAATACTTACTAACCATCAAATAAATAAATTTATAAGTTGTATTTAGAGTCTACCCACTCAGCTATATAACTGATTTTCAGTGGGGGACAGTAAATCAAAGCGACCAAGCCAACCCTGCAGGCCCCGACGCAATCGACGAGTGAGCGATAACCAACCAAAGATCAATATTTTTAATTGGGAATATAGCAATCAGTGGTATGGACAGTGTGTGACTGTGATGGTTCCGACCTTTGAATTTGTTTGTGAAAGCAATCCATTATTCAATATTTGCTCGGCCAATTGTAACCACGGAAGTGCCATAATACTTTGCACAACTCTCATTAGGGCCCAGAGTGAAATTAGGCGGTCTAGAGCAAATCACAAGTGTCGAACAATCAGGTTAGGCAAATAACCGCATCGAAGCTAATACGTACGTTGCGTTTTGTGTCAACATCAACATACGAAAATATCTTGTGATTTAAGTTATAAGAGGAAGCCGGCGTGATGTGATGTACGGCGCGTTCCTTGTTGCCTAAATCATTACATCTTAATACTAGGAAAACGCTTAAGTCCCGCCGCGTTGTTGGATGAGCGTAATTGGTGCATTGAGCTGCCATGTGTTATGCGAATTTTCTGTTGTTCTGTGGAAAAATCATTATTGAATTGAAATTTTTTTTAAATTAAATTAAATAAAATAAAAAAATTACTTCATTTTTAATTTTTTTTTAATTAATCGTAATTGTTAAAAAAAAATCGTAAAATTGAAATGTTTATAGAAATAATTACTCGATTGCGCTCAAATTTAACAGTAATATATTAATTCATAAAATTAAGGTTCTGCGAAAAAATCATTTCAATCGGATAAAGCATGTAGGTGTTATAAGTCAAAGAATTGTTTAAAAAAAGAAAAAACCGTAAAATTTCGATTTTTATGATAAATATTTTTTTCAATTGCGCTCAAATTTCACAAGAATATCTTAATTCATAAAATAAAGGTTGTGTGTAAAAATCATTAAAATCGGATAATGCATGTAGGTGTTATAAGTCGAAGAAATTTTTTTAAAAGGCGAAAAAAATCGTAAAATTGCAATTTTCATGAGAAATAATTTTTCGATTGCGCTCAAAAACGTGGCAGTTCTAAGTTCAGAGATTTCGAAGGCCTCCATAAAATTTCATCGCAATTGGAGTATCGGTTTAGCCGGAATCGTGTTAACAAACAGACAAAAATACAGAAAGAAAAAAAAAAAACATTCCGGATTTTTTTCTCCAGTGTAGTGAAATGGAATCTTCGCTTCGCTCGCTACGCTCGCTACGCTCATCCAACAACTTGGCATACTTGATAATGAAGGGCATTTGTACGCGCCTATCATATCAGAATTTCAATTTTTATCGTAGATCAATCAAAAAATGCGTGTTTTTTTTTGGTATTTTTGATCATTTTTACAGATTATAGATTCTAGAAAATTGAATTGATTTTTTGTAGATTTTCTAAAATCATTTGAATGGAAAAGTGCTGAAGATATGCTTTCATAATTAATCTTTACACGATTATGTAAAATATCAAATAGATGCCACTAAAATTGTCTGAGAAATTTGAATGCGCGTAAAATGGTCAACCTGCTTCCTCGGAACAGAGGATCATTGGATGAGCGTAGCGAGCGTAGCGAGCGAAGCGAAGATTCCATTTCACTACACTGGAGAAAAAAATCCGGAATGTTTTTTTTTTTTTTTTTTTTTTTTTTTTCTTTCTTTCTGTATTTTTGTGTGTTTGTTAACACGATTCCGGCTAAACCGATACTCCGATTGCGATGAAATTTTATGGAGACCTTCGAAATCTCTGAACTTAGAACTGCCACGTTTTTTGAGCGCAATCGGGAGATTTTTTCTCATAAAAAACGCAATTTTACGATTTTTTTCGATTTTTAAAAAATTTCTTCGACTTATAACACCTACATGCTTTATCCGATTGTGATGATTTTTTTACAGAACCTTAATTTTATGAATTAAGATATTTGTGTGAAATTTGAGCGTAATCGAAAAATTATTTCTCATGAAAATCAAAATTTTACGGGTTTTTTTTTTCTAAAACAATTCTTTGACTTATAACACCTACATGCTTTATCTTATTGTAATGATTTTTTCACAGAACCTTAATTTCGTGAATTAATATATTCGTGTTAAATTTGAGCGCAATCAAATAATTATTTCTTATACAAATTGCAATTTTACGATTTTTTTCTTTTTAAAAAATTACGATTAATTAAAAAAATTAAGTTAATTTTTTATTTTATTTTATTTAATTATAAAAATTAAGTTAATTTTTTATTTAAAAAAATCTTCGATTAAGTAATGATTTTTTCACAGAACAACAGAAAATCCGCGTAACACATGGCATCTCAATGCACCATATACGCTCATCCAACAACGCGGCGGGACTTAAGCGTTTTCCTAGTTTAACAACAACACTGTTTACAAGAAGTCAACTTGATTTAAATTTCCTGGCAAAAGTAGAGTTGAAATACACATACGCATGTGTTAACAAAATAAAACCTACGTTTAATGTCTTTTCCTCCAAAAACAGTAATATTGATCGTAATTTTAGCTTTGCAACTTTCAAAATCAATCTTGAAGCCTCATTGTCATCATTTGAAACAAATGTTGTCCTCCATTGTAAATCAGTTTTTATAACTAAAGAGACGTAATTTACATAAATAATAATAGTAAAATATATATATATTAAAAAAATGTATTAACAAAGTGTAGGACATCACACACACACAAAAGCACGTACATGCACATACACACATTAAGCTTGTGTAGTTATGTTTGTAGTTTTAAACTGTGTTTTTGTTTTATGTCTTGTGAAATACATTTTTAATCGTGGAAATACTGGCTTGATAATATTAAAATAAAAATAATAACAAGTTAAAAGAAAACCCTATTAACATCATACTTCCGGGTTCAATAGCTTACAAATAATATCATAATGTTTTTAAAAAAAAAAAATGCAATAAATCTAATTTAAAAAAAAAAATATATATATATAGCAAAGTTGAGGAATATTGAATTATTACATTACAACACGTGAAAGATGATTTTCTCACTCGACAACATTTCTGCAAAACTAACTTGGACACTTTACCATATCAGAACATCGAGTACTAACATTCATATCTCCAGGGTCATTGAGAGGCAACATCGACATTTTAGCAACTCATGCGCTACCTGAAACTTAGGCTCAACACTCTTTCAAGGTTGCTACTTTTTATCCGCATTCAATAATTATACCACTACCACTTTCAAGTTGCAAGTCTGAACGATTTTTAATGCACTTTAAAAAAGTTTAATTTTTTGATCAAAAGTTTTAAGTTTATTTTTCGGTCAGTGGACTAAATTGCAATTAATTAAAGAAACATTAAATTATGAAATTTCTTTTGTTATCGCTAAGTGGGTAAGAATGAGGAAGTACGAACTGACGTATTTTTCTCAATGCCGCTAATATTTACTGATTGATATCGGTATTTGATAGTTGATACGGTGTTTGCCAATGACAGTGAGTTGGCAGAATTGTTGTGACAAGTAGCCCAGCATGCGGTCAAATGTAATTATAATTAATTTTTAAATGTGTAGATTATGATTTATTGTTTTTGACGTGCGTTAGTTTGTTGTTGCAATCATAAAGGTATGAGACTAGAAACCTTGGGCTGAGTGGACCTACCTATAATAGCAAAGAAAAAGAGATATAGATTATTTGATACAAGGTTGAGATGGTAGACATTTCTTGGGTTAGAAGTCCTGAATAAACTTCCTTGTGACGTAAACGAAATCACTATAATTGACAAATTGAAAGTAAAGTTGTTTCGAAGCAAATAAGCAGATGCTGACGTCACCGGCGGATGGATTGCAGCCAATCAGCGGTCCCGGATTTAAAATACTGATCGCTCATTGGCCCATGAAACCGCGCGCATCTGCTTACTTGCTTAGGAGCAACTGTAACAGTAAAAAACTATGTACATGCATATATTATTATGCACAAGAATATTTGGAAGAGAAAGAGGATGAATGAATATTATTGTCTTGCCAAATCAATTACATGTAACTTAATTTTAAATTGAATTTGCAGTTTGTAAATTTGTTATTTTTAGGTTACTACCTGCTTAGTGTTATTAATTTTTTTAAATATGTAAGCGTATGCCTGATTACTTTTATACATTGTATAATTATATTTATCTAAATTGTGATTCGGTTTGACGTATACAATCATCATTATACAATAATATGAAGATAATGTATGGCCAACGGTTTTCAAGACTTGCATGCGATGTTTTTATCCGCGAACGTTTTATTATTCCCTGATTTTCTGTGTCAGATTTTTAGCAAACTCATGTCCGTTTGAATGTAATCGTCTAATAATATTTTTCTTTTTGTTTACTTGTTTGTTTGTTTTATTTTTTATTTACTTTACTTTTTCGTTATCATTCTTTTCTTATTTTTTATTTCTTTTTCTCTTTTCTTTTCTTTTTATTTCTTTTTTTTATCCAAACTCTCAGGACTTCGCATTCAATTTATTTCTTCAAGAACACATCATTAATATTTTGTAAAATGACGTAATATTTCCTAGGATGTATTATTTACCTAAGTTCGTGTGACAATATTATATCTATATATTTACACCCAAACTTCCGAAATATATTTGCATGACTCATTCCACAACATATATTTGCGCAGTTTAATAATTATTTAGGACCAACCATATTTTAAATATTGAAAATCGTTTAGTAATGTTTGCCCAGAAGTTTGGAATACGTCTCAGGTATCTGCGAATTCTTGCGAAACTAGATTCTAAGAACAGGAAAAAACTAGAATCACTATTGATTGATTACCGGCGGCAAGTTTTCAATCAGTTGCGTTTGAATAACCTTCACATAATAGACACATTTCTTCATTAATTTTCCATTTGTTAATCCCTTTGTCTACGAATCACTAGTAAGATTTCCTAATTTGTTATTCTTATCATCTAAACTTCCATTAATGTGTACACGTTGGTTATAATAATCTTTCAAACAATATTTCAATGTCACCTTTAGATTGTTTAGCCATTAGTTTCGTGTGCAAAGTGGTGTTAACTGGACGTACAAAATCAATAAATATAACATGGCCCTTTCTCGGTTTTTTACAAGGAACATATTTGAAATTGTGACCAAGTTTCAGTTTTCAGTTTCAGAAGAAAATGCCTCGAAATATTGTTAATTAAGATTATTTAACTCATTCTTTGAACATTACGCCCAGGTTCAAGAGAATATAAGGTGTAAGGAAATTATATTATTCGGTACGAACTGCTCAAAGTCTATATTTTATTTGAAATAATTTATTCCAGCATTTAATTAATTAATGATTGTGCGCAAACTTCTTCCACAAAGACACAAATACAATTAATTCTCGATATCAATAAGAAAGTAATTGGTTTAAAAAGTTCAAACATTTATTTGTAGATTTACTGACTAAGATTGCAATAAACATGGTTTTTGAGTGAAAATGTTTTGTATAAATTAGTATGTAAGTATAATAAAGTATACACTTTTTTCTTATGTTGTTAATTATAAAAAATTGCACAATTAAATAATTCTTGAATGAATTTAACTGATCATCTGAGATTTAGACTGTATTAACTGTTTTAAATTTTGATTTTTATTCAAATCTTAATTTAAAAAAAGTTTTTAGTATAAAAAAGCTACAAAATTTAAGAAAACTTTCATCAGTGAACATAAACTACACCACTAAAATTTCGCTGCTCTGAATCGTGACAATTCTGACACTGTACTCGACTTACAAACCGGTATGGTTACAATGACCATGAAACCTCTCGAGCTAGAACTCTACATTCAATTATCTAATGATTGAAGTAAAGTATTTACAATAATAATTGTTTCTACTTTATAAATTAAACCGATGTAATCTAATGGAAGTATTTCTCCTGATCAGTCAATAAAAATAATCGTATTACGCAATTTATAATCCACGGTATGAATATGAAATGTAGTGACAAACATTATCTAATCAAAGACGTCGAAACAAATTATATCTCGTTTTAAACGCTTGAAAAAAAATTTAAGATATATATTTAACAAAAATATATTATGAAAACATATTATTTTGTCATTGAATTAAAAACACAAAAATAAATAATTTTTTTTTCTTCTAATTTATTTTGTAGAACTGATTAAAGCCTGAGAAAATTAAAAGTTATTATTTTAATGTGCTTCGTCCACAACAGACAATTAAAACGTCTTGGACCGGGACTCAAACCCTGACCCTTGTGCATAAGAAGCCGTAATGTGAACCCACTCTCCAGCAAACGACACAAAAACACATTTTTTAAAGCACATCTCGATACTTACAATTTCTTCACAAAGTCACACGACCAAGGAAATCTTGTGTTCCTTCGTAATATGTGCGTCACATTTTATTACTATGTTGTTAAGTGCAACATAAGTCACTACCTGTAGAAATGATATAAACTACACTACAAAAATGGCATATTGAATTTTATTATCCTGTATGGAAACCTTGCGACTAGGTAGTTTACATTGTAATTGCAAGTCTCAAGACTGTGCCAGGTGGCATTTTTACCCGCATTACTTATATACCTGCCATTTCGTGGCTAACAGAAAGTATTTCAGTATTAATATAAGTACTATAACTATCTGATAAATTTACATTATCTGTGTTGCGATATTTTAATTAGTGTAGCCAGTGGCGTATCGAAAGGGACTGTTTGCCAAAAAGTGTGAAAGTGCACATTAACATTTCAAAAGCGAATACAGGATAACTGTTTTATCGCAATACTAAAGGCAAATTACCATCTCACCAAAAATCGGATATCGATCCACATCTGACAATCTTACGGATTTTAGAGATAAAAATTTGGTCATGCTTTAAAAGGCTCAGATTTTCATTAAAATGACCTCGACGGAGAAAATTTTTTGATTAAAAAGCGCACAGATTTTCACCAAAATGACCTTAAAGTAGAAAAAAATCCGGGGGCTTAGCATTCAATAAATCTATGAATTCCTCGAAATGCCACTAATCGTAGCCAATGTTAAAAAAATTGCATTCGTTGCCCACTAGTAACCCAAAGTGAGTAGATACTGCGCCGTCAAAGCCTCGCTGAAAACCTCGCATTGTCTGCCTGTGTGACCTGTGACCCCTGTCCAGTGCGAAGTGTTTGTTCTCGAGGTCACAAGATGACGTCACTCACCGCCTGCTAAACGGCACCGTACTTTAGAGGCTCGGACCACCGTCAGAAGGCTGTGTCTTTCTCAATCACATTTAGTAGGGACGAGACTCACCGACTGTCATGGCCGACTGGTGGGCCAAAATTGCCTTAGCTCCATCTAAACGCATGTTTAAAGGGTGCATTTTATTTAAGAATTCTCAAAGCTGTTCATCGGCAATGCAAATCAATCGCATTATATGAATTCTAATACATGTTTTGGCAAGGAAACAATGGTTATTGAAGCTCTGTTTAAAACACAAAAATTAAAACCTGAGTCACTGTAAAAGCAGGTCTATAAGGGCTATGACATGCAGGTGGTTACTTTTGACGCTTTAGTATAGTAGACCTACCGCTTCGTGGCTGACAAAAAGTATTCAAGTATAATAATTGGAAAAACCTAAGCCATCCGATATGTTGATATTAGTATCGTACACATTTTTAAATCTGTGTATACGATGCAAAATACGTGATTTCTTCCTTTCCCCCTATCGTACCCATGTTAAAATTGCATTCTTTGCCCACTTGGCCCAAAGTTAGTCGATACTGCGCCTCTAAAGTCTTCTTGAACGAGAGTTTTGCCCTTTGGACCTCCTCTGAACTTCAGTAAATAATAACATAACCAATGCGACTTCTGTTTTGAAATCCCGAGTAGAGTCAGGTAAGGATGTGACTTTGAATTGATATAGCCATGTATAAAACTTCTAACGATTAACCACATTCAACTATACGTATAGCATAAAATCTTTTATCTCGTGAATATTGTAGTTTCTAGAAAGATTGCAAAAAGTAAACATGTTCATTAATATGAAAATAATGACTAGTTAAACTCGGGATCGTGATTAATTTACCTTTGAACCCGTGTAAAGTAATGACAGAGGAAATATAATCTCGTAAGATGACTTTGCTAAAGCCTAGGTGATGATTTGGTTGCTTAACGTCTCGTATTAATGCACTGAGGTTATTCGAGACGATGAGTGGTGATAGATGACGCTGGACGATTACATGAAATGCATACCTTATGCGGGATTCGAACCCACGTCCGTACTCTTCGGTCTTGCGCCCTAATCGTATGTGCCACCGCGGATGGCAACAGAAGCATTCGTGGTGTAGTAAAGAAAAGGTATCATCATCAACGCAGACTCTGTTACCTAATTCCTGGTCAACATTTTTTTATTTACAAAATTAATTTGGTGAAGAGGGTCTAATTATTGGTTATAGCATTATTTTATCAACTAGAAAAACGCTAAAGTCCCACCGCGTTGATGGATGAGCTTTTTTGTAAGTTTTTAGATTGCGTGGGATGTATTTACTTATCAAGTGTCTTTTGAACGCATTGTTGGTGATTGTTGTCAAGTTTCTATTGTTATTTGTAAATTATCATTATAAACCTAAAAAAACCTCATATTTAAACCTTTATTCTATGGATTCTGGCTAACTTTTTCAACTTTTTCTTTCAAAAAGCAATACATCACCATTACCTTAATGTCCATGTGAAATATGAACGTTGTAGCCCCACCCGTTTGGTCAGAATCGGCCCAAATGTCACGAAAATATCGCACTAAAAATCGAAAAAAATCGTAAAAGTACGATATTCATGAGAAATATTTCTTCGATTGTACCCAAAAACGTAGCAAGTCTAAGTTCAGAGATTTCAAAGGTCCCCTCCAATTTTCATCCAGATCGCATATGCCGTTTGCCCGGTAGAGAGCGAACAAACAGACAGAAAAACAAACAAACAAACAAACAAAAAAAAACACCCGAACTAATTTTTTTGGGGGTCGTTGAAATTGAAGTCTTCGCTTCGCTCATCCAATTATGTTGTCTTAATTATGTTTCTCTAAACAGAGATTTTGTAACTTATATATGATAACTAATAATTTTTTTATCGTACTACCGGTACAGGTATTTCGTCATGTTTTAACTAAAAAAATGGCAACTCAAGGGATTACCGTTTTGTTTATGAAGGTTACATCTTTAGTTATTTTTTAAATTAAAATTCGATTGTCCAACTAAACCATCATGTGTATACAAGTATATTATGCACAATGCAATAATTGAGACAGTGTATAACAACTTAAATTATAGCTAAAAAACTAAAACTAAACTTCCTGCTACAGGAACTATCTGCGATCAAAATATAAAGAAATTAACGTGAAGTAAAATAGTGACTAAACGTGAAGTAAAATAGTGACTAGACCGGCACCTCCACCAAAATAGTTTGTAAATCCTGGACCGGCACCTCCACCAATAAGTTTGTAAATCCTGGACCGGCACCTCCACCAATAAAAATTGTAAATCCTGGACCGGCACCTCCACCAATAAAGTTTGTAAATCCTGGACCGGCACCTCCACCAATAAAGTTTGTAAATCCTGGACCGGCACCTCCACCAATAAAGTTTGTAAATCCTGGACCGGCACCTCCACCAATAGTTTGTAAATCCTGGACCGGCACCTCCACCACTACACTTAAAATATATTTTTCCTTACGCAAAATTCGGGTACTTTTTATCATGATCGGAAATATATACCCTAAAGTCTAAACGACCCGAAATTTCAGTTATCCGCATAACACTTGTCAAGACTTGTCGCCTGCTAGTCAGGTAAACAAAGCTTGCGAACTACGAGTTTCCGCAGATTTTTAAGTTGTTTATGTTACATTTATGAGTTTCCACATTAAAGTATTAAATTAAGTGTGTTATTTTTGACAGCCCGCACACAAGAGGTTTTCTCTTACGCGGGCTTCCTAATGTGTAACTGAATTTCTTTATCTCATCGCAGAAATACTCATTATGTTAAACTTTGTATTGTTTACTGCACTGTAATGATGTTATACTGTACACGTACTGGAATGAAATGAATTTAAAATTGAAATTGTAAGTGAATAGCTTAAGATTTTCTTGGAAGGTTTCGTTGAAATTATTTCAACATTGATGAAAACTTAAATTAAAGATGCTACAATTACCAACTTATTCTATAGCATTCTGTTCAAATCAAATTGTTTCGAATTTTAAATAAGGTTTCGTCAGATTCTTCATCATCGGCTAAGTTATCAACATATAAGTTACCAAACGACATTACGGTGATAATTTTGTAAGGTGCATTTACAAGAACAATGCATTGCGGCATGTAGGTTAACTATATATTGTCAATAGTTGAACAATATTGCTAATATTCCATTGTTATTATTGCTAGCTATAAAACGCGTAATGAGACATGTATCTGTGCTGTATTTCAGCAATACATTGTTCTCGTTGCCTGCTTGAACTAAACGCAACAGATGTGAGATGGTCGCCAGACTGTTTTTATCTTTGTCATCCTCGAACAGATTTTTAAAGTCAATGAAAGATGGCTAAAAAGTTGGCTGAATGAAAGATATTTGGATATTATAGTACACTAGGGGGGGGGGGGGGGGGGGCGCATAATTCTCTGTCAGCCACATGCCAATTTTATGGACAAAATTGTACCACTGGTCTAGGTGCGTAATTCTATTTTTACCATTTATATTTATTATTCCAAAAACAAATTTTAATTGTTTTGACAAAGGTGTGTTGAAAATTAGAATTTTGCATCTAGTTCAATCTGTACACCTTTGTCCAAAAATTGACTGGAGGTTTCGTCACGCCCTCCAAAATTAAAAAGGTAATTTAGTACTATATTCAGTACGTCCTTCATTCTTCCAACTTTTCAGTTACATTATTTCACTGATAAAAATCGATTAGAGGGTTTGCAACTGGACCAAACTCGATTTCAGAATCAAATTTGCAAGTGATCGACAAAATATCAATCTGAAAATGTGCGTTTATACTTTGAGAACTATTTATACATTTTTCCATTGATCAGATTGAAATTGTTGTGCTTTAAATAAATGCAATGCCTGATATCTTCTGCACGATTTGTTTGACCATTTTGGTCCCGTTTAATAAGAATCTTGTTATATTTAGGAGGATGACAATATAATAATTTTCGTGGGAAACCTGCCCAGGGTGCAATTCATGCCCCTCTTCAGGTGTCTAACTAGGTATGTTGCGGATAGGACGAGGGCTGTTTAAGAGGCCTCAATCCTTTGCATTCGCATCAACGTCAGAGGAAAGCCTCGGAAAAACCTTTAGTCAGGATTGCCAGTCTCGACGGGATTTGAACCCAGGACCTCCCGAATCAGGGTCGCGCGCTTAGCGCCCGAGCCAACACTGTCGGTGGAGTATGACATCATAAACAAATTTGAATATGTTTGTTTTCCCGCGTGTCATCCGAATGTACGGAAGTACCACACTTGAGACGTTGAGCGTCCGTCCAATACCCATGTCTCTTTCTCTTAAAGCTTTTCTAAAGATTTCCTCCGACAAAAGTCTAAAGCTAGGATTGAGTCCTAAACCAACAACTGAGTTTCTGCAATCTTCATCTTCTCTAGTTTTCGTAGAAGATGACAGATCTTGAATGAAATTAACATGAAGAATCTAGAATAGAAGGTTTCACAAACAAGGTGCGTACGTCCACACTTCAAGGTCAGTCTCTGCGTGTTTTAGAACTTCCCGAACCTTGCGAAACATCTGAATCACAGCTTTCATCGGAACACATGTATAGCCGGAGGTATCCGCATGATAACGAGGACTTTACAAACATTGTTTACATTCATGTTGTACAGAATTATTAGCGTGGGAAAAATATATAGACATTTTGGTACTTGCTCATTATAGGGACCCCCCAAAAAGTGAAAAGTAGGTTAGTGGGGTTGGGGAGGGGGGGCGAAGCACCGTAGGGGGGAGCATAAAGTGCGTTGCCGTAGTCATCTAGCCCACGGCACTTCGCGCCCCCCCCCAACCCCACTAACCTACTTTCCTTTTTTTTGGGGGGGGGGGGGGGGCTATAATGAACAAGTACCGACATTTTTTAGTTAATGGGTATTTAACCCGCAAGAATATAAGTTATTTTGGGTGTTCGAATTATCTTTAATTTATTATAGACCAACGGTTCAAGAATTTTTAATGAATAAAAACATAAGAAAGTAGGCCCTTATATAGATTATTTTGTACACACATCACAAATTAAAATAATTGACTATATAGGCGCTCTACGCTAAGAAAGGAGTTGCGCGCGCTTTTAACGGGTGAATTGTAGCCATTCAGCAGGCTCCAATTTAAAATAACGATCGCTGATTGGCCCGTCGAAAGTGCGCGCATCTCCTTTCTTAACGTGGAGCGCCTATATCAGTGTTAATCCACCACTTATCCCAAAGAAGTGACAATGGTTTATCAGTATGAAATGAATTGCACATTAGTTAAGCCGAGTACAAAATTTTCAGAGGAATATATGCAATTCCAAAATTGTAATTAATGTTTTTCCTCATCATTAATATACGTCATTATGAAAGGAGTAAATATTACTAACAACAACATTTATCCATGTTTACCTATATTCATGGCGAAAGTGGTTATACGGAAGCTAGGCTAAGAAATATCGTATTCACAGTAAATGATGAGTCTGAAAGGTGTTGGTTATTACCTTCCCAGTGGATCACTCCAAGTTGCAGGTGTTACACAACGCATCACAGCACAACACGTCACTTAGCAGTCAATATTCGTGAAGACGTGCTGAGAGTTTCCAACCTTTTAAGATATTAACTGTAACTTTTACTTTCCTTTAAAATATGCAATTATTACACAAGTCACCATTATCATAGTTGTTAAGGTTAATAACCCAGCTAAACTTTGGTGCTATCGTGGATCGAACTTTGCAAATAAACCAAATAATTATATGGGTTTATTAGTTAGTAATTACTTTTTGAAGGAGGCACAGTTTAATATTAGAAACGCAAAGATTTATGGCGTTTTCCATTGGCATGCACTCGGCGAGTACAGAGATGTCATTGTTGTCAACCTCCACTTGAATAACATTACAAAACTGAACAAATGAAAAGACAAGTAATAATACAGTGCGCACTAGTGCGACCTGAGTGCGGCCAATGGAAAACACCATAAGTGTTTTGTTATGTTCAAAGAGCACTATACAAAATCGGATGTGGTTTAGTTAAACACTATACACGCAAGGCTGTGGGAGTAACTAAACAAGGGAGCTAAGATTCTTTCTTTCTTTCTTTCTTTCTTTCTTTCTTTCTTTCTTTCTTTCTTTCTTTAGTTATTGATTGATTTATTAATTTTTTTAAATTATTTTTATATTTATTTATTTTTCAATTTATATATGTATTTATTTATTAAACGTCTATCCTGTTCAGATAAAAAAATTGATTTACAAAGGAGGACAACAGATCAGCAGATCGTCGAAGATAAATATATATAATAATACATAAATATATTATAAACAAAACCAACAATAAATTGAGTTGAAATTAAGGATTTACAAAACAGTAATAAGCTTTGTTTATTATTTCTCTGGAGGTGCCGGGTAGGCCTTGCACAAAACATGGTCTGTTCGCGAGTACAGTGACGGTGTGGGTCTCAAGGGTCACAAAGTTCACAGACGGACGGATGCATAGAAAAGTGATGCATTTAGAGAGATTCGCTTACTTATTATTAAATACTATTTAATAAAATATGTATTTACAAGGTTGATAGTAAATTAATAATAAACTCAATCACTGACGTTTTCTCTAAGTCATATATAATTAAAATTCGTTTGAGTCGGTCCACAGCAACACACATAACTCAAAACAAAAATACGCACATCATATAGATGACTTAACTATAAATATGATTTATTAAATAAATTAATAAAAAATATAATATGCATGGTGTTGCATCAGCTCACACTGTGGTGATAATTGCAAACACGTGTCGGTTGCACATTACTAGGGGGGGGGGGGGGGGGGCGTTTATGTTGCTGTGGCGTGTACATCATTAATTACTATCGGTCACACGAAGTCAATCTACCATTCAAGCCTTCCAGCACGTTTTATATATAGTTGTGATGTTGAAGTTGGGAAATATTCCGTATTATGTAGAAGGTGGAGAAATAATGTGTTAATAAAAATAATGTGAATGTGATGGCAATGTGTAAAAGCTGGCAAAGTAAATGTCTTGGTTGTCAGAAAACTTAACTGCAAGAGCTTCGAAACAGTTCTATTTTTTATATCTATTTATTTATTTATATTCAGTTAAAAAACTGATTTACAAAGCAGGACAACTAAATAAATCTAATTACATAGATGGGATACAAACACAATAATGGACTACAGTTTTAAGTAAATAGTATTTGAAATAGTAATATTACAACAACAATGCATTTAAACGCAACAATTTTGGTAACAAATTCAAAAAGGATATTAAATTCAATTAATTTATGAACTAAATAGAAAGTGGTGAACAAAAAAAGAAAAAAAAAGAGAAAAGAGAAAAGAAAAGAAAAGAAAAGAAAAGAAAAGAAAGAGAAAAAAAGAAAAATCATCAAAAAAGAAAAATCATCAAAAAAGAAAAACGAAAAGAAAAGGATTGTGCTCCTAGATCTGCGCTCCTTCTCGCGAGAAGAAGTCAGGTCCTCACTATGTAGACGGATGGTATCGAACCGCTGAACCCTGGGTAAACCCGAAGGCTGTTGTCCCCAGCAGACTATAACAGTCTCCCCAGCAGACTATAACAGTCTCCCCAGCAGACTATTACAGTCTCCCCAGCAGACTATAACAGTCCCCCCAGCAGACTATAACAGTCTCCCCACAGGCTATAACAGTCTCCCCAGCAGACTATAACAGTCTCCCCAGCAGACTATAACAGTCTCCCCAGCAGACTATAACAGTCTCCCCAGCAGACTATAACAGTCTCCCCAGCAGACTATAACAGTCTCCCTAGCAGACTATAACAGTCTCCCCAGCAGACTATAACAGTCTCCCCAGCAGACTATAACAGTCTCCCCAGCAGACTATCCCGGTGACCATTACCAGGCACTTTGCTACTGTGTGTGAGATAAGACGCCAGACACGGTTAGTCGATCTATTACCAGCTCTGGGCGTATTCACAGCTTGTCATTTGCATTTAATAGACATTCACGTGCACATTCTTTAATCTGATAGAAAATCATCGCGAAAGTTGCGTTCATTAATACATGAACACTCGAGACAGTAACTAAACGATATCAATTCAAACCTATTGAAGATTTTTGAAGGGTAATCTATCAACAAAATACATTTCGTTAATTAATCGTATTACACGAACGTTAGAGTGAGAACTTTCGAATGGATTTTTATGTGCATGCTTTCAATATTGGTACTTTTAAGAACCAAGTAGTAAGTACACAACCTCACAATTAAGTATGCAGTTAACAAAATAAAGCGCTCTGGGGTGGTATAAACCACAAATCACTACATCTGAACTACCTAAACTACCAAGAAGTAACATCTAAACCAAAACCACTAAATCTAAACCCCCTTAACCTTCCTAACCACCTAACCTATACATCTAAACTACTTCATCTAAACTAACTAAATCTTATATTCTAAACCATCTAAACCCCTAAAGCAAAACCATATAAACCTCTTCACCTAAACTACCTTATCATTTAACCCAACTTAACCTCTAAATCTTAACCCCCTAAACATTACTATCTTAACATCTTCATCTAAACGTCCTAAACCTCTAAATCTACATTACCTTAACCACCTAAACCATCTAAACCTATTCCTTACGTGATAGAGCGGAACTGGCTATATCGACCAGATGTTTCTATGGTCATACGCAAACACACTATCAGTCTATCAATATGGTCAAGCGGAAGACTAGATTTTCAAAAAACTCTCTTCATGGCATTCTTCTCTTCAACCACGGCCGCCTAGATGCGTGTGCAAAGCAATCTTTAACATTAAAAATGTTATCAAGGTTTGTAAACGCCTGCCTTCAATGCATCAACAAACCTTGACATTACTTCCAATGCTGCGTGTAATTGTCATTTAAACCAGTTTTACACGATCACAACACATATAACAAAACATTGGCTCCTGATTTGATTTGACCCGTGCATGAACATTAAGGACATGGTTTAATGGCGTTACATGCGTTTGAAAACCTGTTATGGGATGTTTTTTTGTTTTGTTTATTGACCAATTAATGGTTTCAATGTCTTCAAAGTAAAATTAAATCGATGTAGAACCAAGTATTCAAAGTTATCTACGAAGTGATGCACGAGTTTGTTTAGAGGAAAAGAAACTATATACTTACCACCAGCAAGGCAGCAATATCCTTCCTAAATGCCTTTCCATATTTTGATTTCTTTGTCAATAGAGGAATATTGGTATTTTTCTGTAGGCCAACTTAATATAACGCATTTGAAGGATAAAATACTATAACTCTACTCTACTTGCTGGTGAAACTTTTTTGGGAACTTTTCCTGCTTCCAGTTGTCATTCGATCGCTATACAATTTTGCGTAATTGTCAAGCAAAGGATATGGTCACTCTTCTATAGTCAAAGATTACAAAACATTATTGCGCATAACGCACAAATACATTCGAAAATATATCAATTTTGATGGGGTTTTTAAATCCAAAAATCTTAATTAAAAGTCCATTTCAAATATTAAAATGTTTTGGTGATGGTTTAAAAAAAGTGCTTCTTTAGAAGACTGTTTATTCATGACCACAACATATGTGCAAAGGCTGGTAACAATCTGATAAAAACTGGATTCAGGAAAAGTTCCAGAAATAATCACTAGTATTTCAGACTTAAACTTAAGACCCAGTTTACTAATCGAACCTTGGTTAATCAGGGAAAGTCCTTATTAACGAATATACGTCGTTATATCGTCTCTTAACACCATATAACACAAAGTTGCAAATAGTAAGTAGTAAACAACTTCCTTAAAATCGTCACGTGTTACCTCAAGATTTAGATCTGCAACATTCCTACCATTGGCTTCACCACAGCTTCCTACACCCAACCCAGCCAACGTTACAACCACATTGGCACAGATACAGCATCTCACGTTATTAATGAACCTAAACGACATGGAAATTTCCCCGGAGGTAAAACGGAAGTGACCTCACGTTATTAGCGCCTAGGTGATATAGGACTTCTTGCTGTACATTATTTATCTTTACACGGTAATAATAAGAGAAATCTGTGTATCACTTACTTGCTGTACGTGACTTATGCAATACCCTCCGTTTGTTGGTGCGCCTTTCAGTGCAATGGCTTACTCTTTTTATCTTAGGTGCAAACAAACATACATCACAGTTTCCGGGGTACGCCTCGTGTATTCTCTACCTGCAGTTGGTTGCATTATTGAAAGTGACTTTTGACCTAACTATTCTATTACTACATTCAAACTACTTTCTTAAGTCATAATCCTTATGATTTCTGTCTTGTTAAGTGCATGTCCTGTTTGTTTTTTTATAGTTTGTTTAAGAGGTCTATTCATTGGTGTGTGCTCGTACAAGGTAATTTAAATAAGTGATGTGAATTGTGTCGCTGGGTTTACTTGCACAATTGCGTAAGAGGATTCGCTTTGGTTAGAGTCGAGGCTACTTTGAGTGACCAGCTTTCTGTGTTTCCGGGTAACCGTTTAATATTATTTATAATATTTCAAAAAAATTCTTGAACGTTAATAAACAAACAATCTAAGATATGTAATACCCAAATTTCTTAAATTCATCGACCAAATAAGTAAGCAAGTTGTTTTGAATCGGCCTGGTTGATTCTGGCGTTAATCCGCGGGTGTTCGCACTGTCCATACCACTGATTGCTAAAAATATCGATCTTTGGTCGGCTTAGCTGCAATCTTATGAAACCTAGGCATGTTAAAAATATCAAACTAATATAAATTTAACGGTTTCGTAAGTAATTACTTTTTAATTTAGTATGATGAAAATTCGAGGTGGCAGATCTCACTTGCTCTTCTCACTGAAGTTGTCGCTATAGATAACAGTCGTTACAATTTAACAACTAAACATGTTAACAACTCGAGTTGTTACTTAACCATCATTCATAATTAGTTCTAAGGCGTAAGGTCTAAGTCTTAATGCGTAATGTTTTAAGACTCGCATTTCTTACGAGTTTCTCCTTAAAACTTGCGCCTTAGAACTAGTTGTGAATGATTCCTTAGTCTCTTAACATCACACAAGTATCCCTAGTCTTTTACCTAACCGCACTGTTAAATGTTCGAAGAGAAACAGGTCTTAACAGACCCACCATCAACAACGCCAAGTAAGTTGCTATACTTTCAACCGCGGGGATCCCTAGTGACCTTGAAACGAAAGCGGTCACTCCGCCTGCAGCAACTCACCGCCTCTTAGATAACAGCGATCTCACTTCCTCGCACGGTCATAACTTATGCAACAACCACATCAGTTGCACTCCATCTCGGCGCGTCTGTACTTCCGGAATGACATTGAATGCGTCATATCTTGGCAACCTATAGTTTCTGGTAATAAATCCCTGTTCCGCGCAACTATTAATAATGCATTATTTATACATAATAATATGTAATGAATAAAATAATGTGGTTTAAGATAATTATTTGCGTGAGGGTTTTTCCTTTAGCATCAGAATTATGACCATGTTTTTCTGAAAGAAGTATGATCATGGTTTAACGATAAAAGCAGTTAATGCGTGTCGTGAGGTTTAAGAGGTCATCGCTTCGATGCCAGCCCCTTACAGTCGTGCCAGAAGGCTGTGTTCAAGGTTTAGCGCGGTCAAAAGGTGACAGAAGGAATAGACTTCTGTGAGGTGTAATGCACAAGGTTTCGGGATCGAATCCCGCTTCAAGACGAATTTTTTAAACTTTTACTATATGAAAATTTAATGACGATTTTGTTTATATTAAGGGGAGGACAAAAGGGTGTTTAGATATTATTTAAAAACATTTTTCCGAAAAATTTAAGTTTACATCTTGCTTAGTGTGTATACTGCTGTCCAAATTAAGGCATGGCTGACATGGAAGTTATGCCCCGCCTAAACATTTTTTTAAAACATTTTTATTTATCTATTAACGTACATCATAATATTTAGTTATAAAAAAACTAATTTGCATAGGAGGTCAACAAAACTAATATTACTTTTATACTATTACTACTATTACTGTTCTATTCAAGTTCTTGTTTCATTCACCCACATTTTCAGCCATCTTTATTTGATTTGTAAAATATAGATTGGAGGGTGATACCACCTAAACACACTTGGTCCACTGGCGTGTCAATTAGAAGCCACCTTGAATAGGTCAGTTTGTATGTTAAAGAAGGTTGTAGCGATTTGTTGACCAAATATTTTTCAAGATGGCCGTCAGGTTGACAGGTGAGCATATTAGCCACTAACACCAAATGATTACTAAATTCCTTATGCAATAACTTCTTATTGTTTCTGTTTGTGCATTCCCATACTGCACAAGCTAAAACCATATCAAACAATCCAGAAAAATACTAAATCGCATCTAAAACATAATGTAAAGCATAAATTGAAACGTCAAATCGCCATCTTGATTAGGTCAGATTGACGCTTAAATTTGGTACGCTCGCGCCTGTACGGACGTATTGGAGACTGGGCATCTAGCTTCTAGGATTGGATATTGGATATTGCTTAACGTCTCATATTTATGCAACTTGGCTAATCGAGACGAAGGGAGGGATGTAAGGGATGACGCGGGGGGACAAGGGGTGGACAGGCCTGTGCTGGTCAGAACCAGTCACAAGCGAATGGGGAGGGCAGGGGTTCCCCACGTCGTGGTCGTCTTCGTCTGTGTCATCATCCGTCCGTGTTGTCACTGTCGTCACCGTCGGGGAGGTAGTCAAAGGGAAGGGGAAAGTTCCCCGACGACGACCCAGAGCTCGCCATTAGTTTCAGGGAGAAAACCTCCCCTAATCACGGGCCAAACCACGAGAAGGTTGCGAGTTGGAATTTGATGGGCCTAGCCTACTATAGATGTTAAATATCATTGGGTGCTAGTTTGAATGTTTGATATTGGTATAGCTACAACATAGATCAAATGGGCAGCCATTGAATACACAACACTCTTACATTGTAATTATATCATTATAAATAACCTACTTTTAATTTATTTAATAGTTTCAAAATAAAAAAACTGGTCCTGTTAGAGGACAAGCTAACATGTTTGCCCTCCGCGCTGCATTTATTATGTCACTTCCGAGGTTGTATTGTTGGCAACACTGCACTTCCGAACTATCGTACGCCCACGTGCAAGGTCACGTGGTAATATAATGCCACGTGTAACCAGCTGAAATAATTGTTGTGTTTAACTAGGTCAGTGTCTGGTTTATAGTGAACTTTGTTGGTGTCGAGTTTGGAGTAGCAAGTACACCTCCTTTGTAAATGTTGTCCTCCTTTGTAAACCAGTTTTAATTAATGAAAGAAAGAAAGAAAGAAAGAAGAAAAACATAAATATTTAAATACTTAAATAAAAAGAAGAGTAGGCCTTTCTACGTGGTTTATTTGATGCAGTTGACCTGGGTATAATTATTTGAAGTAATCATTAGACAAGCACATGGATTTATTAATTAATAATTATGTTAATGTTTAGTAAATTGAAAGACAACTCAAAAGACAACAACTGTTATTTAAAAAAAAATTACGCTAAAATATTATTATTTTTATTAAAATTTAAAAATATAAAAACATACATTATGTGTAATTATTACAGGCTGTACAACGTGCAATTTGTTACCCTTCATAGTTAAACCGCGAGTAATCTATTTTTGATTTTTTTGTTGTAATTAGCAAAATGATTAATTTAATAATGTGATATATTGACCGTAAACATTGTTTTATTTAATTTTTTCATTTCATTTCATTCCATTTCAGGTCATTTCATTTCTTTTCATTTCATTTCATTTCATTTCATTTCATTAATTAATTCATCATATATTATTATAAAATATATGAATGATTTCGTCATTTACGTAAAATAATGCTAAATGCTAAATGCTATAAATACTTAATGTATTAATCTTCTTAATGCTAGGTCAATCAAATCTAATGGCAGTTAAATAATTTTTTTACTGAATTATTTTGTGTACGTTTTACATCCATAACATCTCTGAATGTGTTTTCTACACTAGGAACTAATTTAGAATGTAAAGATTAATTATTGACCTGAGACGTAGTTAAAGTCTGAAGTGTATCATTAACATGCAAGTCCAGCCTGAAACCAGGTGAGGAAGACCTTTGTAATAGTTCAAATATTTATCTATCTCCCGTCAAGATGAAAACAACTTCACACTTAATAACTTCACAGTCCTCGATGGCTGCATGGCACAAGGGTTGGGCTAAGCCAAGAATAGTGACGTAGCTTTATTTATTTATTTAGCGTCTCCTCTATCCTATTCCATTATGAAAACTGATTTTCAAAGAAGCTCAATAACTAACTAACCAGGTTTAGATAATTGTACTGAAATACAATCAATTACCTTTTCGAAGATTGAATGTATTAAATTAATATAACCTCACAGGTTATAATTGGGGTTTTGAATGGAAAGAAATGATAATTTAGATAACTCTACATGAAAACGTCAAAAATTTATTTCTGAATTGAACAAATTTATGATAAACTCTTTCAGAATTAAACATTTTAATGATAAACTCTGTCAGAATGAAACATGTTAATGATAAACTCTTCTAGAATTAAACGAATTAATTCAATTCAATTCAATTTTAATGCATTTTTTTCCTGAAAATATACATAACATCAGATTAGTAAACAATACAAAGTTATGAGCATACCTGTGATGTCAAAAGATATTAAATATACACAATAGGGAAGCCCGCGTAAGAGAAAACCTCTTGTGTGCGGGCTGTCAAAAATAATACACATAACATTTTTATGCGGAAACTGATAGATGTTACAAAAAATAACAACTTAAAAATATGCAGAAACTCGTGTGTATATAAAATAACAATAAGTAATAGATAATGATAAACTCTTTCAAAAATAAATATGTTAATGATAAACTTTTTCAGAATTAAACATGTTAGTGATAAACTCTTTCTAATTAAACATTTTAATGATATATACTCTTTCAGAATGAAACATGTTAATTATAAACTCTTTCAGAAATTAACATGTTAATGATAAACTTTTTCAGAATAAAACGTATAAATGAAAAACTTTTTAAGAATGAAACATATTTTTGATAAACTTTTTCAGATAACATGTTATTGATTATCTATTTCAGAAATAAATATAATAATGCTAAATATTTAAAATTAGAAAATATATTTTCGCAAATATGAAGAATCAAATATATTTTGCATAGGAAACTTTTCGAGATAATAAGTACCTAGACGACTAGAAGGGAGTGTTCGAGAGCTAAGTCGAGGACAACTTTGGAAAAACCTTCAGTCAGGATTACCAGTATTGAACCAATGACCTCCCAATTCAGAATATCGTGTGTGGCTCTTAGCTAGCCACACCGCGTACTACTTATAGTTCCTAGACAGGTCTCGTTAATAATCAATTATGCAAATTACATTTCATAACTAAATTACTCTTAAACGAGCCAGATAGTTATTTATGTCCACTACTTGTAGTGATGAAAACTATCTTGGAGGTTACATAATTGAATTATGACCGTCCAAACATTCGACCACTTGAAACCGAATATATTCTTAGTGGCCTCAACTAATAGAAGAAGTGTTGCATAATTGATGAGAGTTAAAACAAGCTTGGTGTTTCATTGTTTGAGTAAATATTTGTAGTGCTATAATATGTTACATCATGGTGTCTGAAGTGACTGTACGTAGGCGTAAGTGGTGGCTTCAAAGGTTGGGTGCAGGGACGAGAGACGTGGGTTCGAAGCCGTATTGTCCTAAAGACGTACCTGGGATTTTAAGGGTTATTTTTTTAGGACAGTAAGCATGTGGAATAGATGGAAACTGTTAAAGGCGTTTATGATGTCTTTTTGAGACAGTAAAAGAAAAATACGGGGAAAAAGTAAAAAGAAAAAGTAACATTGTCGTGGTTGATTTATTTTTGTATGTGTAAAAATCGTCAAATTCGTCATATTTTCTCTTCACTAACATCTTTTGAGGTTACTCTTAAATAAATAATTAACAAATTCGTATTAAGTCTACCCACTCAGTCATATGACTGATTTTCAGTGGGGGACAGTAAACCAAAGCGACCAAGCTAACCCTGTAGGCCCCGACGCAATCAACGAGTGAGCGATAACCAACCAAAGATCTGTATCCTATCTCGACAACCATGTACAGTTTGTCATCAATCGGAAGCTAACTGGTTTCAGAAATGCAACCAAACAAATGTCTGCAATTTCGAGTTAATTTCTGTAAATCAGATCTAATAAAATGGAAACAATTGAAAGTCCCCGACAGTGTTGGCTCGGGCGCTAAGCACTCGACTCTGATTCGGGAGGTCCCGGTTCGATCCCGTCGAGACCGGTAATCCTGACTGAAGGTTTTTCCGAGGTTTTCCTCAGTCGTAAATGCGAATGCAAGGGATTGAGTCCGCTTAAACAGCCTCGGACATCCCTTCACAATTTCCATCGCACATACCTAGTTCACCTGAAGGGGCTAATTGCACCCTATAACAGGTTTCCCACGATAAAAATTAAAATTTAATTTAATTGAAAGTCCTAATCATGGGTTGATATTCGCAAAAGTCCAATTATAACGTTCTCCATGGTTCAACTCCATGGTTCAACTACAAGGTTTTAGAAAACTATCTTCTGTTAAAATTGATTTAACTGTGGGATCCAGTACGAAATTTTTCTTGAGAACATTTAGAAAATGAAGATAAAAGGGTAAAGTTCAAGACAATGTAGAAAATAATAATTTTAAGTTTTGACAAAATTTTTACTTGATATTGACAAGATGATGGACCTTCTTTATCACTTGCCTAGTTTATTAATTTAATAACCAAACTTTAATGTTAAATAATGAACTAAATGTACGGAAACATTAAATTTGTCATGAATCGTTTATTCGAAATCCCTGAAGCTGGGTGCGTGAACTCATCTAGCCTCAGCAGGTCTTCTTAATTCTCTTGGATTATTGACTCAATGACTGGCGAATGCCAAATAGCGTGATAATCGTTGTCAACTAAATCAATATTTGTTGTTAATTTTCTTAGAAACCTGTCCAATGACAACTCGCCCACTGGTTTCAGCAAGGGTGTGACATCGTTGGTAGGGAATTCATGTATTCGTCAGTAATGACTAAAACAAATATCTTGAAGAGGATAAGACTTGAATTTACGGTGTGCGCTAGGCTAACTAGCATCATAGTTGTACGAAATTTAGCAGTTTCTATGGAAGCGAAATGAAGAGCTTAACTTTTATAAAAAATATTTGAGGCAAACGCTGAAAAGAGGTATTGATAAAAATCATGATTTTTAAATTTTGTTAAAATTGTAAGAAAAAACAACGAAAATTTTGGTAAATAGATTCTGGCTGATACGACTGGCTGTAGGGTTGACGAGATATCTTTGCCTGACAACTAGTAGTTAATTTTTACAAGAAAAGGTTGGTTTACACATTTGGAGAACATCGTGGTGTTTGGACTTGCGTGTGTCGCCGGAGGCGAATATATTGGCGGCTTTTTCCCCCTCTTGATAGCTTGTAGTGCAATCTGAGGCAGGAAGCCACTAAATTACTATAATTGCAATTATTTATTGGGAACGTTTCAATAGTGCGTTTCTTTCTAAGGATTTAATATTTGCTACATTATTTGTTTTGTTTTAAAAAGGATGGTATGCTGCGTATACACACGAAAATAAGTGGGTATACTGCGTATAACTGCGCTTTATTACAAATTAACCACTGCTGACAACTATTTACAGTTTATTTATGCTACATTCTTCTAATGATTTAAGTTTAACGTTTATATATAGACGAAGAATATATTATTAACAAATCAAAGTCATTAATACCATTCCAACGATATTTCGGCTGTTTCTCTTCAGCCAAGTTTTAAATGTGTCTTGTGTTGCCGCCACTGCTAGCTGTTGTGAGCTGCAGCGCCATGCTGCTTGCTAATAGTTTTGAAAGGTTTGAAAGTGAGAAATTAAGGAAGCAGCCCTCATGACATGTAGGCCTATGGCAGATGAAACTATCAGTAATTTCAGTGCGGAGTTCAACAAAATTTGGCTACCTATTATCTAAGGAATTACAACCATACCATATGATTACGTATCTAAAACAAACATGCAATTAAATAATATTTATTGCTTGAAAACACTGATTATTACTCTCAAGATTACGTTCTTCAAACAAGACAAAGTCGCAAAGATAAACTGTATTTTCCATCCTGGTATTCGTCTAGACTCCATGGAGTAGGTCAAGATCCAAGGTGAAGCCGATACCACCGAGACTAGACTTATTGGGATATCTTCCCGCCAATATAATGTCCTGCTTTATTAACTATTTTATACTACTCAGGACACACCTAGTTAACAATACAGTTTCTTCCAAAATCATGACCATTCATTGTGTTCTCATCAGATTGTTTGTTTCACTCGCCATTTTCTTTCGTAAATGTATTTGATTAACAGGAAAGCAATGTTTAAATGTTGAAATGTGCCAAATTGTTTCATCCCCAAAATGTGCTCTTACTAAATGTGTGTTCTTTGGTTTATTAAGCGATTTGAAATCAACACCTTTTCGACTTTACGAAATAATCAATCTAAATCGATAATTTTAAAATTATATGTTTTCCAGTTTTTATTATATTTAATTTAAAAAATAAGGTTTATATTTGTAGCTTTATTTGAAGATGTTCCCTTATATTATAAATTATTGTCATTACCGTCAAATGTAGGTATTTATTTGGCTCTATGTCAAACAACGAAGGAAATGGCCTCTATAGAAATGAAAAAAAGAGTAAAGCAGAAAGATTGAGGAAATGAGTATGAAACAAGTGAGGTTGATTGATTGAATGGTTGATAGGTTGAGTTGATTAAGTAATATTACTTATTAGGCGGGATTTATTGTAGTGAAACCTTATATTTTAACAAAGAGAGAGTAAGAGAGAGGTAAAATAAGAGAAGAATAAAATTACATCGACACAAATAAAGAAATGGCAAACAAAATTAAACAACACAATTGTAATCGTAACAACAGATTAACGCCTCTCTTGTTTCCCCCTACTCATATCTCCAAGTTGAGGCTGATTCCCAGTGTCCCCCGAGTTTCACTTGGTCAGAGGGCGTCAGTTATGGGAAGACGGGAAGTTTAGTCGGAAACAAGGTGCATACCCCCGCTGCAACTAGTGGGTCAAGTGCAGTTGAGTTGTGCAGTCTCAGTCAGCCGGGCGGAACTGAAGTCGCGCGACTCCCGAGGTGGTGGCAGTTTCCGGTTCACACAAGCTCAAACCAGCTCAAACACAAGACCATTAAATATCCATCAAGTTTTAGTTTAAATTACGAGTAAATTATATATATTATATTCATTTACCTATGTGTTACGAAATTTTACGGACCTGTGGTATATATTCATTAACCTATGCTACGAAATTTTACGCACCTGTGATATATATTCATTAACCTATGTTGTACGAAATTTTACGCACCTGTGATACATATTCATTAACCTATGTTTCACGAAATTTTACGTACCTGTGTTTTGCGTGATTATCTGATAATTAGTAAATTTCTGGGATCTAACAGGATTTCAACTCTTTATCTACGTAATTAAGAGCTTCGCTGAAAATAGTGCACATCACTTCCGTTGTCTGAACATTTATCACTTTATGATTTTATTAGAGTATATTCCTGCGGTATCAAAACAAAGCACATCAAAGCATTAATTTTATCATTTACATATTGTAACAATATTTACATAATATTCTTAGAAACATTAAAAAATCAATTAAAAGATAACTTTTATATTACAACATAAAATAACACAATTTCATTTAATTGTGTTTTAATAAATGTCATGTGTAAAATTAATACAAGCGTCTATAAAGATAGATTCATGCGATGTTACTAAACGTTTTCGTATGGAACCTGTCCACGGATAATTACCCCTTTTGTGGTGACTTTAATATTCAGGATGTGACGATAATTGGAACAAAATGATAATCTCCAAGGCATTGTATATGGAATTCAATTCCATAATTCGTTTATCTGTGAAAAAACTCGGGAAAACCATATAACAGGGTTGCTGTCTGAGATCAATTAGGTGACCCCCAGAATTAAGTCGGACATGAATTGCATGGCGACCTTCGACATTTACAACAGCTTGAGGTAAAGCGCTTCTCTTGCGCCTTTAGGTTGGTCGCTGTCCTAGAAATAAATACACCTTTACAAGATCAACTAGTCATTAAACAATAAGGAAAATTACCCCAAACAAATACGCCCAAACGAGGATTTAAAACTGTAAGTTTCAACCCTGAACTACCAAACCAAGCCCGTGCAACCTTGGCGGTGCACCGCATAATCCGAAAACCAACCGCTTGTATTGAAAGAGACAATAAGGATGCCCACAGAGAACCTCGTGATCCTCAACCTTGATTTACGCAAAACGTGGGTCAGAACGGATTTAATTAAGGGCATTAACACCTACAAGACTGATTTAACCTTAGTTTTCCTAAAACTTGGTCCGGCCGATGTCCATGACACTGTTATGTTCTATGATGCGAACGCGTAGTCATCAGCAGGAACTAGACACTCTCCATTCATAAAAGCAAAAACCAGTTTTTTATTGATTTTCGCTGGAATAACCTGCATCTGGTCCTATAATACTAAAATCTTGTTGTATAATTAATGATAAACATGTTTGGTGATGTATGGGTCTAATGAACCTTGCCGGTTAGTCAACACGTACTTAATTTATCTTTACTGTGATCAACAGTGTTGTTGAGTATCTTTATACTCTGTTCTTTTAAGTGGATCTTCATACAAGAATGATTGTCGTTTATAGACACGCTACACCGGAACAGCTTTCCCCTCTCTGAAGATGACTAACTAACCATAAAACGATCTTAAAGCAATTCATCTTATTTAATGTCAAAGGGCAATTCTACAAGTTCTGTGTAACAAACATATCACATACGATCAATTTTTGTATATACAAATCGTTCATAATACACAAAATAAGAATGTATGTGGATTTGCATTTGTCATTCTTATGGTGCGTATAAATGCAAAATTGTGTTGTTTATAAATGTGCAATTTTGACGATTGTATCACTTTTTATATATACATACATAAATTGTTATTAATTCATAGCAATTGTTGTAAAACTTTACCCGGCTGGGATTGGAACCCAGAACCTACGGCTTAATGTTTAATTAATTTATTAAGATTTATTAACATTGGCCTAAGGTTATTGAAGATTCTTGTATAACATTATTTCTACGGAATTATATTTTTACGTAAATAGAATGTTTTTGGCAATATAAGCTAACGTTTTGCAGGAAGTGTATTTAATGTCCAACCCATGAATCATAATAATTATATGATTTTTATATTATATATTTTTTCAAATTTGATCACAAAATTAAAAATGAATGCGAGAGTGACAGAAAGAGCATCTGCCCCATAGTACGTGATTACCTGTCACATTTTTTTACTAACTATTGATCTTGTATCTAAGAAGTTTGCCAGTAAATGCATAGATAGATAAATAGATACAAGAAATAAAGAGCAACGAAAACAGAATTTGTCTATCCTCTAATGGTGTATGGGTGGGTGTGTTCACATCTGCATACATTTTCTCTCCCACGATCAACAATAGGAACAAATATAAAGTGACGTATATCCCTGCAGGGTATCTGGCCAAATGCCGACTAAACCACTCACAACATAAACTCAGGAAATACAGGTATATTAACCTGCGAATCCCATATCCGTATCGGCCGACTTGCATAAGGAAACGAGTTTTTATATAATATTGACCAAATCGGATATGGAGTTGATCTACTTTACCATTGCATTGTGTCGCCGATCAGGAAATCAGACGAATTAGGAAGTGAAGAAAGGTAATTGAATGTGTAACTATTATAGTTACCGCACAGTTTTGTATTCGGTCGTCTCAATACGTATTTTTTTTAGTATGTCAACGCGAAGTGGTTATATAATGTCGGATATTGTATCAGGCAAACAGGAACGAACCGGTTGTTATGTAAGAGTGGATCGGAGTCTGAGTATTAGGCACTCAGGAACAAGAAGAGCTTGATTTCTCCTGTACTGCCTCGGGTGTTGTGATAGTTACGTACGGTGGTTAGAGTGTCGTGATATGTAACGCATCAGATGATGGTTATTATACCTTTTAGGAGGTGACGACAAGAGACGGGCTGACATTCTTGGAGTTGCTCATGGTTATGAAGACTACCGCTAGTCCTTACTGAAGATTCTTTCTTCCTACCGACAGTGTTGGCTCGAGCGTTAAGCGCGCGACTGTGATTCGGGAGGTCTCTGGTTCCTATCCGGTCGAGACCGGCAATCCTGACAGAATTTTTTTCCGAGGTTTTCCTCAATCGTTAATAAGAATGCAAGGGATTTAGTGCTCTTATACAGCCCTCGGACATCAAATACGAGACCTCCCGAATGCGTAGAGCAACTTCTTTCGGTACCTTCGACTGTACCTACCAACTGTACTTTAAAGCTAGAACCATAGAGAAATACATTGTTAAATTTATTTCGTACCTTTCGTACCTAGAATAAGGTGTCATCACTGTATAATTAAGATAGATTTAGTTTAATCTTAATTATTTGAACTGTTTAAATTATAACATTTTACATTACAAGCATTCATTGATAAGGTGTCCAGTATACCAGAATACTATCTTGTCATTGTTGATCGCCAGTGTGCATTACTCTATCAAATCCATGTATCTCTGGAACTTTGTTCTGTTATGGATAAATAAACAAACAAACAATAACGAGTTAACTAATTACAAAATGTATTAAAGCGTACAAATGAAGATGTAACAACATGAATGGACTCGGATACAAAGTGTCGCCTTATTAATGTAAAGTCACCTCATTGTCAACACGGGAGCCAGACAAGTGCGATGTCATTATGCAGATGCTTATCTTGATCGGTCAATTACGCCTGGTCGTGCATGCATACATACATAGATCATCTAACAGCTGTCTGGCAGCAGAGTGGTGACTTGCACTAGTGTCGCTCGCTTTGATGCTGCTGTCGCGAAATTAAAACTACGCGAAATTACACTTTTTTCGTGATATCTCTAGAACGAGGCAAAATATCTGAAAACTTTTTCTAGACCGCTATGTGGTTTTGTTAGAACAATATAATACAAGAAAAAATATTTAAATATAATAATCGGTGCGGTTTGTACTTAACATATGCATTTAATTAACTAAAATTCTAAAAAAAACTTAATTACCATCACATTACAATATTTTTTTCGTACAGGCTATAGTTATCACAAAACCACATTGCGGTCTCGAATAAGTTTTTAGATATTTTGCATCGTTCTCGAGATATAACGAAAAAACTGTAATTTCGTGTGGTTTTAATTTCGCGACTATCCCATCCCATTTCAAGATTTAACTATTTTTTACTTTTTGCAGTGTCGAGTTTGCTCGAGATGTAAAAGGGACTGGACGAGTCATTTTAACACTTATTTCATTGTTATAATCTTGTTTTGTACTTTAATAATGATGATAATGATGGTTTTTGTTGCTTACCGTCCCATAGAAATGCACTAATGCTGTTCGAGGCGATGAGTGGTGATGGATGACCATGCAGGTTGATTACAAAGAAACATGACTTATGCGGGATTCGAACCTACTTCTTCGTAGAGCCATACAAAGTCAAAGTGACTATAAAAAATCGCGAAGCGGCCTAGTTATAATAATGAATGTATTCATGTATTATCATCATCATGCGCCTTAATCGTATGTGCCACCGTCGACGGTCTATGATTATGATATGATTAAATTAAAATAAGTTATAATATTTCGTGATAACCATTATCATACATTTAGTGGCAACTACTCCGATCTCGATTTAATTTTCAGGGAACCTTCGAAATACATTAGAATAAATAAACTTCGATTTTTGGTACAATTTAAAGAAAATGTATTTATAAGAATGCATGGAGATAGACCAAATACGCTCATCCATCAACGTGACTTTAAAAAACACTCTCAAAGCGGTCTAGTTATAATATTATGAATGCATTTATGTATATCATTCTCTTATATCTTATTTACATTGTAGTCCCTTTCATTTGATCTCAACGACTGCAATGAGATGCAAGCGTTCGTGTTACCTTGTAGACTGAGAGTAATGATGGTAATTACATCAGAGCAACGAGACATAACTAGAAAACTAATGCGGTTGTGCAACAGAAGTGCGGCATATTGACAGTGAGATTAATACGCAATCATGTCAAAGTTATAGGCAATAAAGAGTGTTTAGAATACTCAAGATATGGATTTGATTGAGCCGGCCCAAGATTATAGAATTTTTTTTCACTTTGCAAGTTGTAGTGAATACGTTTATATGTTATTACGTTGGTGTTATAAATATATTTGTCGACATCCCCCCCCCCCCCCCCACATTTATCGAAAATAAAATAATCAACTAATTTTTTACCGAATCGTTGAGTTCTATCACCAATATATTCCCATGTAGCACATAGGCTTTTATAATAATGTATCATAATGGATATTTGTGTCTCATAATCATAATGTCCACAAAATTTTTTAAAAAAAAGTTACATATATTTAATTTACCTCCCTTTTAAAATTTCCTTGTAAATCGGTAGTGAATACGAATTGAATAAGGAAACAATTAATTTAACAAAAATTAAGCAATTAAACTTTTTTTTTTCATATGGAAAACAAATTATTAAATAAAGAAATACAAATACAAATTACTTTAAAAAATACAAAAGATGCAAATTAAATATATAATTAAAAAATAATTAATGATTTTTAAAATTATGTTATATTATATTTTTATTTAAACTTGCTACATAAATGTTAATTTTAATTCCCTACTGAAATATCAATTTTATTATATTTACTATTAAGGGATATCACACACAATTCTGTGTTTAAGGGCTATGCTCGTTGTGATATTCCTAATGATTGTTTACATACTGTGATGATCATGAATAATAATAAATAAATAAATTAATTAATTAATCAGTAAATAATCAAATAAATCAACATCAGTCGAGGTGTTCGTATCTCCGTCGAGTGCTCGCTGTGCTGTCCGTCCCACTTTCTACGCCGGCCACCGCGGACAATGTGGTAACAGCAACCTTAGCAATGGGAATGCCGGCGACCTTGCACCGCGCAACGCGGCACCACGCGAGCTCAGGAAGTAAAACACGGTGAAATGGAAAGTGACGATCACAGGCTCCAGGTCAACACGCCGCGGACGGAAGTTAGAGTGCAACAATGCGAGTAAAGTGATTTGTGTTACACGAATTTCTTAGATAACCGGTATTTTTTGTCAATTTGTACCGGAAAACGGAAAAATTCGCAGGGGACACGGTTCCAAAAATCCCATGTTTTCTATTTGATATAAATCTCACAGAAACACAACTATCTACGTTGAGCGCTGTGCTAGATGCAATTGCAGTTTGAAACTATTTTGAAGATGCAATATTTGCCGTATGCACAATCAGAAAAAATTTAAAAACGTTTTTTGGTGTTCTAATAGTACCAGGTTTCCATTTTATTTAATATATTTTTACATAGTTGCATATTTTAAAAAAGGAAAAAAAAGGGTGGAACAGCCCTTAAGCAGTTCATTACATTCTCAATTATATTTTAGTTACAAACTAATCATTTTTTATTTCGAATTATTTCTATACTTTTTTTAACCTATCTGTGTCAACAATGCTAGTAAATTTAGTACCCATCTCTTGATTAATATTAATATTTTATTTTTATTTGTGTACTTTGTATTAAATTACAATTTCGGCAGATCGTATTTTGTAATTTCTGACAAAATATTATTGTGATTACAAATTATCACAACTCATTAACTCGGAAAAATATATTATTATGATTTTTAATGTGATATTACGACGATAACGATTTTTTATTTCAATTTTTCAATACTTTGATTAATAATTTGAATACTTAATTTGAATTTAATACAAATTGTTTTAGGATATTTCTAAATTATAGAACCTTTAAATTTATGAATTAATAACTCGTGTAAAATTGAGCGCATATCGAAAATTATTTATTATGAAATTGCATATTTAATGTATCGATTTTTTTTTTTTGAAAAGATTACGATAAAATACATTATAAAATTTAATTTAGTTAATTAATTTAATTTAATTTAAAAAATCTTGATAAGTAATGAATTTTTCACAGGAACAACAGAAACTCCGCGTAACCAATGACAGCTCAATGCAACCAACTTAGCTCATCCACCCAAGCGGCGGACTTCACAGGTTTTCCTAGTAATAGATCAGCAATTAATGGATATAATTGTGTTTGACATATCAATGTCCACAAAATTAAAAATTACATATATCTATTTCCATAGTGTAAAGAAAACATTGTGTGAATGGCAATGTTACAACCAAATTTTCAAAATTTACCTTTTAAATCGACGAGTGAATGAAATTGAAAATTGGGAATATCAATTAATTTAACAAAAATTAAGCATAAACTTTTTTTTATATGGTAACAAATTTAAATAAAGAAATCAGATACAAAATTACCTAAAAAATTATCAAAGATTTAAATTAAATATCAATTAAAAAATAATTAATGATTTTAAAATATATTATATTATATTTTTATTTAATACTTGCTACATAAATATTGTAATTTTAATCAAGTAAATAATCAAATAAATAAGCGCCAGTCGAGGTGTTCGTATCTCCGTCGAGTGCGCGCTGCGCTGTCCGTCCCACTTTCTACGCCGGCCACCGCGGACAATGTGGTAACAGCAACCTTAGCAATGGGAATGCCGGCGACCTTGCACTGCGCACCGCGCGAGCTCAGGAAGTAAAACACGGTGAAATGGAAAGTGACGATCAGAGGCTCCAGGTCAACACGCCGCGGACGGAAGTTAGAGTGCAACAATGCGAGTAAAGTGATTTGTGTTACACGAATTTCTTAGATAACCGGTATTTTTTGTCAATTTGTACCGGAAAACGGAAAAATTCGCAAGGGACACGGTTCCATAAAATCCCATGTTTTCTCTTTAAGAAGATTCCATTTCACTACACTGTAGAAAAAAATCCGGAATGTTTTTTTTTTTTCTTTTTTTCTTCTTTTTGCCTGTTAACACGATTTAGGCTAAACCGATAACTCCGATTGCGATGAAATTTTATGGAGGCCTTTGAAATCTTTGAACTTAGAACTGCCACGTTTTTGAGCGATAAGTTCAAGAAAAACAGTCAAACATTAATCTCACAGAAACACAACTATCTACGTTGAGCGTTGTGCTAGATGTAATTGCAGTTTGAAACTATTTTGAAGATGCAATATTTGCCGTATGCTCGATCAGACAAAAAAAAAAAAAAAAAATGGTGTTCTAGTACCAGATTTCAATTTCATTTACTATATTTTTACATAGTTGCATGTTTTAGAAAATGGAAAAACAGGGTGGAACAGCCCTTAAGCAGTTCATTACATTCTCAATTATATTTTAGTTACAAACTAATCATTTTTTATTTCGAATTATTTCTATACTTTTTTTAACCTATCTGTGTCAACAATGCTAGTAAATTTAGTACCCATCTCTTGATTATTATTTATATTTTATTTTTATTTGTGTACTTTGTATTTAATTACAATTTCGGCAGATCGTATTTTGTAATTTCTGACAAAATATTATTGTGATTACAAATTATCACAACTCATTAACTCGGAAAAATATATTATTATGATTTTTTTAAGGTGATATGATGATAACGATTTTTTTATTTTCAATTTTTCAAAACTTGATTAATAATTTAAATACTTAATTTGAATTTAATACAAATTGATATTTAAGGACAGTTACTAACAATATAAATTAATTTTCAAAATTTTGTTACAGTAAATCAAAATGTTTTACTTTTAAAGCAGCGCATCGTACCATATTGTAATGTATTCTTTTATTTTTATCGTGTGAAACAATAATTATGAAATAATTCATGAATCTTGTCTTCTCTAGGCATTAACATATAATTTCCTTCCGATATAATAACTTGTAGTTAATCAATTCATTCACACGTGCATAATGAAGCTCATACGTCTATGGGTATCACCTAGTGCAATCACCCTTGGACTCCCAGCTGTTCCCAAGCGTCCACGGTCACCCAGATCTACACGCGTAATAACGCACAGCAATTATATAGTAATCAAGTGACGTATCAAGGTTTGACTGCACATCTGGACAGAGACCTTCAATGTACATTTTTGTTGTGGTCCGTTAGTTGCTAATGAGGAAAGAATGTGTGTGACTGTGAGGCAAGTTGACAATTCAGTTAAGGCTATTCACATTAAATGACCGAGATTGTCATTAAGATAAAGATTGTGGTTTAGAAGCAACAAACAAACAATCACTGAATTCATTGGATGATGTTTAGTGTCCTGTGTCATAATTGGCTAAAATTAACCAAAAAAAGTTTTATTGTGCTTATTTATATTCATATAGCTTCCGAATTCAATCAATTAAATTATTAAATGATAAATAATTAGAATATGATATATGATGATAATAAATTATTATCAACTGCATATACCACAATATATATTCAGACTTAACACTTTCAAATTTTATATTTGTGTATTCATAGTTAGCTTAATGAAATTATTTAAAATGTTGATATTTAATATGTTTAACCGGAATGTTAATTTTGAATATAAAATTTTACTTGTAAGACAAGTCCTGTAACAATGTTGTTAATTAATGGTTAAACAAACAAAAAAAAGGTTACATAACAATACACATAAATAGTTTGAAGATGAAGAAAGAAATTAAGGAAAACATTTTTAAATAGGATGAAACATAAAGTGGAATTAATTAATGAACCAGACATAAAATGAGAGGGAGCTAGCTAGTGTCTATCATTTAGTTGGGGGGTCCAATTCATTTAAGGCTCCAAGACAAGACAATGCTATGAAATATGAGACAGTAAGGCACATGCCCACAATGATAATTCAAGGTCATGATAATGCTATAATTATTAAAGTAATTGACCTTAGACATTAAGCACGATGAGAAACGACAAATCACGTTTTAGAACAACATATACTATTAGACAAGTCTACATTATACTTACCTGTGAGCGTGTGACCTCTAAGGCACTTCTGTCAAAGCTTCCGCACCGACTGTCTGTCTAGCTCTTAAAATGCATCATATTATTTTGAGCAACTCTTTCTACCGACAACATTGATTATTAAAGAAGTCGCTGGTTCAAGTCCGTCAGCAACAATCATATTGTTACAATAATGCAAAGTTTGAATTATCACTGAGTTAACATTGGTTTTTATTAGCTTCAATTAGCTTTATTTTTCAATACATGTACATTGTTACAGCCTTTAAACTTATAATTTATACATATAAAACACAATTAATTTTATCGTACACAAATTATTATTATAACACAATAGCCATTAATAATAATAACAACATTATGACATGTTAAACAAAAATTAAACATTCTAATGAAATCAACAACAATAATTTATCTAACAATGTAGTCGGGTGGTGGGAGGATCCCACCAAGTTCATGGGCACTGGGTCTATCGAAGCCGGCTAGCCATGCCTGACGTGTATAATATTTTTCTTTCTTTGTATTTCATTTTCCCTTTCTTCTCCCAAATTCTTACCCAAATGTTTCAAACACAATTTAAACACTGTTGAATAACCTTAGTAATCATTTACATATTGACCAGTTAATGAAAAATTCTAATTTATTATTTATTGTCCCCCTTTGTAAATCAGTTTATAACTGAATAGGATAGACGTAAAATGAATAAATAAATAATTAAAGAAAAAGAAAGAAGGAATTAAAGAAAGAAAGAAAGAAAAATAAATGAATAAGTGAATGAATGCATGAATGAATGAATGAATGAATGAATAAATAAATAAATAAATAAATAAATAAATGAATAAATAAATAAATAAATAAATAAATAAATAAATCAATAAAAAAATGTAAATAAATAAATAAAAACAAAAATCACACATCTTTTCGACTGGCTGCTTTGTAATATTAAACGTGTACACACGTGGTGTTGTTGGTGGCGAGGTTGTCCGCGCCATGTTGCGCCGCACCTCTAGCGACCACACACTCGCACACACGTGGTGTTGTTGGTCGCGAGGTATGTCCGCGCCATGTTGCGCGCAGCACCTCTAGCGACCACACACTCGCACACGTGGTGTTGTTGGTCGCGAGGTTGTCCGCGCCATGTTGCGCGCGCACCTCTAGAGACCACACACTCGGCGCTTGTTAGTAGGTCAAGTAGCTGGTGCAGTAGGAACCACCGGGTCCTGGGTTCGCTCCTCGGTCAACATAATAATCATGACGTACACGAGTAGTGCTCTACTTCATTAACTATATACTATACAATATAAGTTCACCGACAGTGTTGGCTCGGGCGCTAAGCGCTCGACTCTGATTCCGGAGGTCCTGGGCTCGAATCCCGTCGAGACTGGCACTCCTAAAAATCCTGACTGAAGGTTTTTTCCGAGGTTTTCCTCAGTCGTTAAGGCGAATGCAAGGGATTGAGTCCTCTTTAAATAGCCCTCGGACATCCCTTCACAATTTCCTATCCGCACATACCTAGTTCACCTGAAGAGGGGCTAATTGCACCCTATAACAGGTTTCCCACGATACAAAAAATATATATAGAATTATATAAGTTCATTATTTTGTCTGTAATTATGTAATTAGAATTATTGAGTTGTCCCCCTTTGTAAATTCTATATCTGAATAGGATAGACGTTAAATAAATAAATAAATAAACAATTCAATTCAGTCTAGTCCAAAATATATTGATGAAACATGTGTGTGTATGATTATTTATTAATTAGGAAACCATATTATAAACAAACAATCCGGAACAAATATATTTGTTTTTAAGAGGATATAGGGCCAAATAGGACATGCGTTTAAGGCAAATTCCTGTTTGCTCGGGTAACTGACACGTTGTTTTCAAATTGGCACAGTGGTCACGGAAGACAAAATAAAGGGCTTTAGTTAAATTTGTCTAAACATTCTTTGAAAATGATAAAAAGTTTAAAAAAAAATGCAATTTTTGTGAATTATTTCTGGCTGATTGAAAAAAATATATTGATAATCTACAACCTAAGGGCTCTGAATGTAAGCCTAGTATTGATGTATAACTAGCCTTTAGAAGAATCGAATTTGAAGGTTTGCAATCACCTATGTTGTATCGAACCAGCGTCCTTCCGAACCAGAGTCCCGCGTGTTAAGTCACAGCCACCTCTATCGGTAGTTTGGTCACTAAATTAGGTCACAAAACCTCAAGTGAAAGTTAATCATCAACTCCACACAGATTCAGTTTTCATATAATTATACTGAAAGTAAATAATATGATTGAAACTTCGTCGTCGCAGTTCGTGAAATGAGCATCAGTAATTTGATACTTGAAGGTGAAAGCATCTTAATTCTGAGAAAACTCATTTTTACTTTTGATTCACTCACAAGTACAGGCGGGGAATGTAGGAAATCAAGGTTGTGGTTTAATAACAAAAAAAACAGATTGTATTTAACTTGGAATTACGATTATTCTAGTATAATTATCTTAAGTATTAAATAATTAGCCTTTGCGCTAGTATACTTTCCGTAAGTGACAATTTAATCGCACTATGATCTTTTCTAGCAACTTTATCACATTTTTTGTGATAAATAAAAATTAATAAATATATATAAGCATCACCTTCTCTGTCCGTCCGTCTGTGCGTGTGTCACGCCTATAACGATTAAACGTCAATTTTAACGTGAGAGTGACACATGCATAGATGGACGGACAGAAAACTGATGCATAGTGAGGCTTTATTCCTACAAATTTATTTTCATTCGATTTCAGCATTTATTTATTTTATTATCTATGTTAAAGGTTAGGAGGAAGGTTGACAGAAAAGGGCAGTACGCCCCAAACACAAGGTGTCTGCCAGTCTCTATAGAACAAATTGTGAGATTAAACAATCAATTGTTGACTCACCAAATAACCTATAACAGCACACTTCTATCTAACAATCCCTAGCAAAAATTTTAATTGACAATCAATTAGACCAATTATATCAGCCTAAAATTGATTGTTATCATCAACTAAATATTAACAATTAACATCACTTTATTTGGAAATCTTACCAATTGAAATGAGTTGATGTCAATTGTCAAGTGTTATCAATTTAATATAGATAAATTAAACTTTAAATTGAAAAAAAAACATGGAAGCCAGGTAATAATTTAATTTGCTAAACAATAATCAAATGATCTAATGACAAACTGATTTGAAATTATGCCAATTATTGATAATATTTCCAGTTAAGGTGATATCATTTAAATTTTAAATGTTAATCAATTGACATTTCAAAATATTAGTGAATATCAATTGGTCATTATCAATTGACAGTAAATTAAAATTTATGCTGGTGAAGTCTATACGGCCACGTCGTTCACATAACCTCAAACTTGTATAACATTGAAGATAATGGAGAAGTTTGATGAATTCGCAGTAAAACTTTCCCTAACCTTCGCCATTTGATAAGTGTTGTTAGCAGAGTTCAATGAAATCGAACCTCATGATCGAAGTTAGGCTAACAGTTCTAAAGGTAAACCAGTTCCTCCTACGCCAACACTTAACTAATTCATAATAACACGTTACCGACAACTTCAGACAAAATGTTTGTTCAATAAATCCTTATCTCATGTAGTGTGATTTATTTCTTAGGTCTTTCTTGTTATGTTGTATAACTGATTTGTATTGGAGGATAGTAACTACTTCAGCAGGTTTGTTGTCTTGTTAGTTATACAATGGAATGGGGCTATGACCTAACAAGATAGAGTAAGTATAATAAATATAAACTTGAAACATTAATAATATATAAATATATATTATGTAATAATAATTGAAATTCAGATCGGTAGAGGAACTCTAAGGTTGGCAATCGGAACGATCCCCGCCAGCAACAATCCTTACTAAAAGTGTTTCTAAGATCTTCAGTCAGTAATGTGAATGCTGGGTTATTTCCTCTCGATTATTAACAGACTTAATCTAAGGGGACAGGGACTTTAGACGGATTGTTTTTTTATATTTAAATTTAAATTGATATTTTACGTACTAACTCATATTATTTTCGTGAATCCTGACATTATAAACTAGAACCTTTTCGAGCGACTAACTATAGGTATAAGTTGCGAGTAGGTTGTCAAAATTTTAATTTTTGTAATCTTTACCTCATATTTCTATTGCCTGTATTTTTTTTAATCTTTACATTCTATTTATTTTATTTTGGTTATTCAATTTTGGTTGTTGTTGAAAAATTAATAAATAATTTGTTTAATGTATCTTTGTTATTTTTTGTGCATTTACGTAAACTTAGTTGAATTTATTCTTCTATTTTGTATATGAGGTTTTATAACTGAACAGGGAAAATGGTTAATAAAGAAATAAACGAATTATCTGAGGGATATTTTGTAGAACACCGCACACTTTATTAATTTGTCTAAGTGAAACCTTGGGGAGAACCTTCAGTCACTACTGAGGACAACGACCAACATTATAACTTAACCATTCATGTTTTAACGAAGGTGGTCATCAATTATATTATTTACATACAGCAGAAAATACTATAATAAGGTACACGTATGACGACATAATAATATAACGAAACACAAACAGTCAAAAATACGTTTCAATAACATTTAATTTAAAATATAACTGCAAATAAAATATTTTTAAACAATTTAACTTAATAGCTATTTCAGTGGAAGACTTTAATTTTAAAGTAAACCGAGCCAACCCTGTATGCGCCGACACCATCGACGAGCGAACAATGACCAACCAGAGATAAGTGTTTGAAATAGGAAATAGCGATTAGATGGTTGGGTACGATTCATTTATATTCTTTAATAATATTTTTTCTATACATTAATAAAATGCATATTATTTTGAATTTAGATTTTAGAGTCTACCCACTCAGTCACATACATTACTTAACCTCTGGCGCCATTAAACAATACCATTACATATTTCGCGAAACATCACGGGCGTAAACTATTTTGACTGATCTCGTAACCAAGTTCGACATTATAAAGTAGCTTAACGAAAGTTGAAAGTTGAAAATTTATTAACATCGGTTTATAGTTGAGAAGTGCGACATTGTTAGAGCATTGCGACTTGTCGTTATAGTGTTGTGTTATACGATCGACCGGGTATCTGAATAATAATATGCAATCTAACACTTTGTTGTGTACGGAGAAATGCAGGAGAAAGTCTTACGAGATGAGATAAAGGGGGGGGGGGTTACGTAAGAGACCAACCTTGATTAATCACAGAGGCATCTTGGAAAGTTACGCAACCGTATTGTTCTGTGAGTTGGTTGAGCGAGATTGAAATTCGTTAATGATTTAGGTCGTATTTATTTATTAATCAATTTATTCATTAATTCATCCAATCGTTCATTCGTTCATTCGTTCATTCGTCCATTCGTCCATTCGTCCATTCGTCCATTCGTCCATTCGTTCATTCTCATTCATTTAATATTTGTTTATTTTTATTTGTACACTTAGTTTTATTTATTTAACGTCTATCCTATGTTGTTACAAAGAATGATTTACAAAGGAAAAGAACATATTTTACAAAGGTGGCCACAATACAAGCAATGACACGGGAGTGCCTAAAAGTGAGAGCAAAGCTATTCAATTAACAGGTATTTAAAAATAAATAAGGAATATAATACTTCTGTGGGAATCAGCGTTTAAATCTCGTAGTTGGTGGAGGTGCCGGGTATTTATTTGTCGAGTTTGGGTGACGCTAGACCCCCCCCCCCCTCCAGTCCAAAGCAGGGTCACCAACAAAATTATGCATCATAATCATGTGGGCAATGTAAAAACAAAAAAGTTTTTATCGTTAGACGTGACACACACACGGATGGATGGACAAAAAAGTGATACATTATGGTGATCTTCTCTACCTACTTTATTTATTCATTATTAAAATGATAATATGGTGATTTCTTTCTACTTTATTTATTCATTTATTTAAAAATGTACAGTTAGTGAATCTTTATCGCTTTATTATTATTTAAAACGTGCACAATTTACAAGAATAAACTAATTACTACAAAAAGGAACTATTAATTATAAAAATATCTTAACGTTTACTCGTATACTGCTCCACTGATTTGCTGTTCGATTTTGGCAAACCTCATATTCGTTTGAGTGGACGTCTAATAAATCAGTTTTTTTTCTTGTTTTTCTTTTTAATGTTTTTTTTCCCCTCTCTCTTTCTTTCATTCCACCCTTTTATATAAATTTCATTCATTAATGGATAATGCATTAATGTAACAAAAATTTTTGTTAAGATGCATTGTCTGTAATCCAATTTCAAATATTACGAAATGTAATTATTTTGTTTCTGCTATTATTTAATTAGATTTATTTAGTGTCTCCTTTGTAAATCATTTTAATAAACTGAATAGTAATTATAAAAAATATAAAACCATAATAAATAAATTCCTAATTTGGTGCATCCAATTTTAAATCGACTTTTCTTGTCTACTTTATTAAATCTTTCCAGATTTCTAGTAGATATACTCATTTCTTTCTTGGTCCGTGTAGTAATATCAATCATTAACCGTCTATCTCATCTGATGGTCTCGCAAACAGTTCTTGACACCATTAGAATCATCCAAACTTTCACGGTAATACCCTTGTACTTGCACACAAACTTTGGGTATAATTCCTATAATTTTTCCACTTAAATGCAACGTTGCAAAATAATAGAGGATGATTATCTTCGTTGGCAAATCTAAATCTTGTTTTCGTGTATGGATTTCGACATATTTTCGGTTTTTAGCTCCATGAAATTATAAATCGGCTAGTGATTGGATTGGTGGATGGAAAATGTACAATCTCAATTCTCTTTATTAGCAATTATAACGATTATTGAAATCGCATTGAATAATATTTTTAACGCCTATCCAATTCAGTAATAAAAACTGATCTTCTAAGGAGGACAATATAATGAAATTAAGACTTAAATGCACACAATATAACTAACTTTATTTCTGCAAAGAGTTTATAAATGTTTTAATAAACAGGAAAAGGAAAAAGAAGATACTATTACGAAAAAAAAATTCAATTTGATACTGAATAGTGCAACAACACACAGGAAAGCAATATCAAGTCAAAAACTACAACCGGAATTAATATGGGACTGAGTGGGTAGACTCAAAATATAATTTTTGAAGTGTAATCTTTTACACATCAAGTCTTTCTTAAACCGCCTAAAATCTAAAACCATTTTTACTTTTATAAAACCATCCAATATCCGTGGCTATAAGAACCAGACCAAGGCCGCAACTTCATCTTATAGTTTCCTCAAACTATCGACTAATATATTTGCACACAATCGACCAGCTTTAGGCAATCAGTTACATCATACAAGACACGGAGGTCAAAAACACAACACTGACCTTTGCCGAAATAAACGATTCGGTCCCGTTAGTATCAGAGGAGTCAAAGGGTTTATGTAGCTCTATCATTTCAGGGTCACTATGATCGCCAGCCACGCTTGCTTGCTGGTTTAATGGTATAATAGCAGAAAATTAATTCCGATCGAATAATGGGTTATTTGTGTTTGTGTGTCATGGGCAGACAGGTATTTATGGCAAAAACGCAAATACGACGCTATACACGACATTTTGAATGATTTTTAATACCAATCTACCACCTTGGTGCAAAGCAAGAAGTGCAATGTTATTATTTAATTTTGAACAAAGACAAATAACATAAATACATTATAAAACCATTCAACTGAACTTTAACCTGCGTTACTTACTTTTAATAGGGTTAAAGTTCAGTTGGGTCGTTTTATAATATACGTTTCCGGGTTAATGAGTTGTGATAATTTTTTAACCTTAATATAGTTTCATTATAGTTTCATTATACATTATATTATTTTTGTGTGTATTAATGTCCTTATAATATCATTTAGTTGTCCTCCTTTGTATATCAGTGTTTATAACAATCTAGGACAACGTTACTTAAATAGATACATAATTCTCCATGTTTCTCAATTTTATTGGTCGGAAAACACTCCCTTTTAGGTGTATTTGATTTTATGTAAAAAATCCAGAAATTAGAAAATACATCCAACCCCACTGAGATGGATTTTTTTAATTTCTAGATTGATTTACTTAAAATACATCTCTAGGTGTGAATATGCGTTTAATATTGCAGTTATAACGTGTACGACCAAGCAACTAAAATTACCCGGAATTTTCTAATAAATCAGCGTTTTTTTCTTTCTATTACTTTTTCCCTTTTTCGATTTCATACTTATTGTATAATTTTAAATATTTCACTTTATATTGTATATATTATACAATTTGAATATGTCATCAAAATTGTTGTCTTACTAAATTAGACATTGTTATAAGTATTTCAAACTTTGCTTTACTAAATTTCATTATTTAGTCTGCATTTAATATGTAATTAAAGTTTTATTAATTTTGGTTGTCCTCCTTTGCAAAACAGTTTTTATAACTGAATAGGATAGACAATAACAAATATTCTATCTTATTCAGTTATAAATCTGAATTACAAAGGAGGACATTTAAAATAAATAAATAAATCGTATTTAGAGTCTACCCACTCAGTTATATAACTGATTTTCAGTAAGGGACTTTAAATAAAAGCGACCAAGCCAACCCTGTAGGCCCCGAGGCAATCGACGAATGAGCGATAACCAACCAAAGATCGATATTTTTAATAATAGGAAATATAGCAATCAGTGGTATGGACAGTGCGAACACCTACGGATCAACGCCAGAATCAACAAGGCCGATTCAAAACAACTCTGAATTTATTAAATGTGCTTCGTTGCTGGGATGGCTCCAAAGCCACCGTTTACAAACTCCTAAGACAAGAACTGATGGACTTAAGTCCAAATCAGAAGTTAAAAAACTTCTGACTTTGTCGGGAATCGAACCCTGGACCTTCTGCATTGGAAGCAGATACGCTAACCACAAGACCAACGAGCCAAACTTTTTTTTTTATTACAACATGCATGAAATAAAAATACCGAATATTAAAATGTAACAACATTAATTATCCTCCTATCGAAGAGCGTGATTCTGTTCATCTCTCTCCGTGGCTGATATATGTGATTAACACTAGGTTTTGTTGACGCCGAGTGAAAGTTATGAGCACAACAACGACTTTGCTTTTGTTTGGATAAATGCGGCGAGTGTGGATGAAGTCGGGGGTCAAATGTTACCACACAAGGGCTTTCACTACTGCCAAAACTACGCGGTTCAAAGTAACCCACGTCGGGTTGTTGCGTCATGCGCGAGATGAGGTGTTGTTAACACGTGGGTCACGTGGCCTAGAACAGGGAGAGTCTGGGCAAGTAGATCAGAGTCGGCTTCGGCTTCGGCTTCGGCTTCGTCGTCTTCGTCTTCGTCTTCGTCTTCGTCTTCGTCTTCGTCTTCGGCTTCGTCTTCGTCTTCGTCTTCGTCTTCGTCTTCGCTTCTCAGTCCACGTTTCTCAGTCTACGTTTCTCAGTCTCCATTTCTCAGTCTACATTTCTCAGTCTACGTTTCTCAGTCTACGTTTCTCAGTATACCTTTCTGAGACTCCCTTGTCGTCTCCGTCTCCATTAAACACAATATGATAGACCAGATTTGTTTATTCTTGTGAACGATAACAAAAACTGACAACTTTGATTCGGGAAGTTGCGCAAGGCTAATCGATTTATAATTTCAAGTATTCGCGCTTCCTTAATTAGCCAAATAGAAATGCATTAGACACTTAAAGTAGGATATATTGTTGGCCAGTTAATCACTGTAATTATTACATATTACATCTGACATAAGCCTAATATAATAACAGCGTTTGAGCGGTAATCCTCACGCTTATAACAAGGACATAGACAACAAAAAACCACAACTATTTTGTTTCGCTTTTCCAAACTCTTTTATTATTTTTTTATTATTTTCTGTACCTGAAAAAATTTAGGCAATAAGCATATATACATATCCAACATATCATTACGATGTTTAACCTTGGTTTTATAGTAGGCCTACTATTACGCTCCATCTACATATCTACACACTCAATTTTACGGACAAAGGTAGCTAATGTGTATTGTGTAACGCGTGAAACTGCTGGTGATAAGTCTGCGGCTTGAAACCCGCTGTCGGCAAAATTGTTAATTGTAATGTTTTTAGTTCTCAAATATATCTATATTTGTCAATATCCTCACAAATATGATTACATTCATCCATTCATTCATTCGTTCATTCATTCATTCATTAATTCGTTCATTTGTTCATTCATTCATTCGCTCATTCTTTCATTCTTTCATTCGTTCGTTCGTTCATTCGTTCATTCATTAATTCGTTCATTCATTCATTTGTTCGTTTGTTTATTTATTTAACATCTATCCCATTCAGTTACAAAAACTGTACCCGGTTACCTATAAAAAGATCATCTGGAAAATTTCTCACTATTAATCATTTCAAATTAATTTATTCCATTCCAAGTAATTTATAAACTTATACTATATATCTCGTTCGCTGGTAACGACCAAACAAGGCTGGCATTGTTGACCTACTGAGACTATGCTAATGCAGAAAGAAATGAGAACGACACACATGTGACACATCTCGTCCTCCATCTTTGGAAGAAATAATTGCAAAATGTTTTGAAAAGTATACTTAGCTTATTTTGCTGTGAGATTTAATCAGAATGAGTTAAATGAGGGACAATATTTTTGCGGGAGAACTTGCCTGGACCTTAAAATTCAAAGTTTTGATTGTTGTTTAAGGGTTGTGTACCCGGTAAACTCAAAAAATATATTTATTCGGCTAACTAGTTATAAATTTAAAATTGAACAGAAACATTGGTCCACCATGAACCCGGGAAAAATGGCGAGCTTAGTATTTTTCGAGCTATAGGTCCCATTGGCAAAAATCTCCCATAAGAAATAACATAGGGACGGTCTTTATGCCCCGTGACCTTGGAGGATTTTGATCCAAAAAATACTGGCCATTACTGACGTACTCTACAGCCTTTTCTGTAAATCTTCTTTATTTTGTTTTGTAATTTGGGCAAGTGGTTCGGTCAAAATATGCTGATTCCCAAGAAGCGGTGTATAGTAAGATACAAATTGTCAGAGCGAAATAATCCCGCAAAAATCACTGAAATTTGTTTATTTACTTATTAAACGTCTATCCTACTCAGTTATAAAAACTGATTTACAAAGGAGGTTGATTCTGGCGCCGCCCGCGGGTGGATCGAACTAGCGAGGTGCGTAGGACCGGTGTCTAGTTGGTCATTGTGCCTTCGTAGAAGGCGTCGGCGTCGACACACCGTTGGCTTGGTCCAGTATAAATATTAAACTTCTTCGCTCAAAATCAGTTATGTCCCTGAGAGGGTACACTCTTAATACGAAATAATGTATTTTTGATTTTCTTTCATCGTGCTTGAATAGAAACACGAACTTACATCTGTATTTAAATGCCGTCAATATACAAACATTATTCTTTCTCCATTCAGTCCAAGCTATCTACGGTCTTTCCACTATAAATCCCATACGTCTTCATTCTAGCTATTTTGTACATCATAATTTATACTACGTTTCTTCACAGATAGCAATACTACGTATTTTCCACATGATGGTTGCAGCAACAGCTGTTAGTAAAGATTTATCGATATGTTGGATAGTGCGTACACGGGACTCGGAAAAGATTATGAAATCATTGTTTTCAAAATAAATTCATTATACGCGGCGATTAATTTATTAACACTTATTGGAATAATTTGTAGTTTGTGTATTTGTATTTTCATTTATTATTATCATGTAATGGATTTGAATTATTCATGAGAGTTGAAAAATGAATATTAAAAATGTTATCTAAAGATGCTTATATGTCCGTTTAAACCCAAAGCTATACATTTACATTTATTTATTATTTACTCGGCAACACATACTTAATAAAATGTGTCACGATTACATTATTATGTAGCGTAATTAATAAAAGTTCTAAATAACAAATTTCAAATTGATTCAAATAAGATTTTCCTTGTTGTTATTCTGAGATTAAATCCTTTGTTTTATTTATTCAATAAATTCACATAATATAATAAGTCATTTTAAAATTTCTGGTGTGAAACCTGTTTAGGACACTTTTACGTCCCTCTTTAGGTGTGTATCTAGGTATTTTGAGTCGGATAATTATTCAGTGATAGTCCGACGTCTGTTTAAGAGGAATTGCATTTGGATTAACGACTGAGGAAAACCTCGGGAAAACCTTACAGACAGGGATTCGAACTTGGTTCCTTCCAAATTGGATTCTCGCGCTTTACTCTTGGTCAAAGCTAATGGTATTTAATAAGTATACAATACACAAACATTACAATATATGACTAAACCATCTTTCAACGTAAACAATAATTGGTATTTTAAGGCTTTCCATAGCACACTTACCATTTTTAAAAAAGAAAAGAAATACGCAAATCGAACATCTTTTCAGAAAATATTTGCCCTTAGTCCGGAGACAAAGTGTTTATTAAATTTAAAAAATTATGCTCAAATTTAAGGATTGCACCTAGAACTTCCTTTCTTTGAACACAAAATTTTGCACATAATTGGACAAAAAGGAGCTATTGTCCGTAAAAAATTTTTTGTTTTATTCACTTTCCTCAATTCATTCAACTAACTTTGCACATTTTCCTTTGACTGAACTAAATAAAAGTAAGAGTGCTAAAGAATAGTCCTTAGAGTTTTATTTACGGGAAACCCCTATTTAAAATCCCACTCATCATCACGTACAATAATAAACTTTCAAGGTCTTCGTCCCAGACGGTCTGGGTTTTACATCATCATAACAGACAATACAACGCATCAATCAGGGCCTAGACGGTGTCTGCAATTAACTTCTTCAGCCTGGACTAGCCTTTATGACAACACCGCCGCACATTGTAACTTGCGTTGAGGCTATTAATACCCGCGCATTTTGTTTTATTGTTCCTTGGAATCATTGTGCACGACTGCGCCAAGTTCGAAAACAATAAAATAGCATGAGACCGTCAAGGTTCGTAACTTTTAAAAAAAGAACGCGTTTTTTTTTTTAGTTAGAGAAACTTTCAACACAAAACTTAAAAATTCTGGGTAACTTTTAAATATAGTTTTAGAAGTTTCTTTCACTCTTTGAAATAACAAAACCCACCATGCCTCTACATTTGAAAACGGATTTGGCTGATACAGATATGAAAATCGGTTTATAAAAAACAGTTTAATCATTTTTAGGATGCATAACCTCGATTGATGAACATGTCATGTTTGCTAGCGACGACGCGGCTAAAAAACCGTGACCTAAATTCTATGTACCATAATTTTTCTGAAAAAGGAACTTTATCAGGAACTTTTATTATTTCAGGAACTGTAACTTTTAAAAGTTGCTTTTTTTTCGGGAACTTACCCAACACTGGTACTTGCCGAACTATGCCTTCATTTTCTCTCTACCGGGATGGCTTGTTTGATGTTTGTGCATACTGAAATGGTGAAGCCCAGGCGCGCAGGAACGTTTTGAAAGTTGCGAGGGGTAGGGATTCACTAGCAGATTTCGTGGGCTGCAGCTGGGGTCTGGGGCAAAGCCCCAGCCTGTGGAGGCTTTTTCGGCAATGGCAAAAAAATCACAGTTATTGCACTCGGACTCTGTAAACGATGTTTTACAGCAACTATCTGCGATCTAAAATCTCAAAAAGTTAACGTAAATGTAAGTTAACGTAAACGTAAGTTAACGTAAACGTAAGTTAACGTAAACGTAAGTTTAAGTAAATTTCACCCTAGTCAGGTAAATATATTCGTTTTGCCAAGGTGTACTGTCATATTGTATGTGTACTATGTTTTAAGTTTACTGTTATGTGGGTGTAAGAAATGGATAGAGAATCACTTAAAACGCCATTATACTGCAATTAAAAGCAATTTAAAGAAAATATTTTATATTCTATTGAGGCTCAAAGTTTGTAGTATTTTATTTCCCGCGCAAACAGCACGTGACATCAAGATTCAGGTATAGAGCCACTAGAGCATTGTAGTCCAATGGGCTTACATACATACTTAGATTGCACAGTTAATATCTCTGTTTGGCATCACCTTATTGGCCGATTCGCATCAGTACCATAGTGACGTAGATGCTCATTTTTCCCGCCATTATTATTGATGCAACTTTCAGCTTACTTTTATAAATGAAAATTTTATTTAAATGACATGATAACCGTATTCAGAATGAAGTCCTCAATGTAGTGGAGTGATTAAAAAAGTTATATCATCATAATCAGTTATATAACTGAGTGGGTAGACACTAAATAAAATTTATTTATTTATTTATAAGGTATATTCCCTATTCCAAACTAATGATCATAAAAAAGTAAAAAAAAAGTAAAAAAAGTAAAACCTTTTTGAACCGTCTAACCGCTAACGGAATAACTTATTTCAACTAGTTATGAACTTGCCTTGAATGTCAATCTTCGTCAAGTTCGTAATCCTAATTATTATTATGACACATGTCGCGTAAAACGATATGGTTCTCTCAATGTCAAAGTTAGGCTTTCATTGTCAATGTCAAGGATAATTACCATAGTTTTAATTCCGTGCTTATTAGTTCTTGTGAAAATATTAACGACACTTACCAAAACAGGTGGGTTTTCGGAAGTCATTTAGATTTAAAAAATATTTATTTATGTTTGTGTTTGTTAACATCAACACATTAACACACTACATTCACAGAATTAAATTATAAACTGAGTGTTTCTTCGTATTGTTTATATTTGGAAAATATCATTAGTTTTGTCAGTTCAGTGAATTAGTTAATTGATTCCCCATTATAAATATACGGGATATTTAACAGTGATATCAGTAACATTTTGGAATTCTTAAGATCTTGTTTGGAAGTGTCTATAAAGTATTGTGACCGGCTTGTGTCGATTATTTGTTTCATCAAGGAGTGTTTAATTAGACGAGTGAGTGCAGTGAACGTAGTCTACAACGCAACTCGATCGGGCATTCGTTGTGACAATGTCTGTATGTAAGTAAAATATTTGTTCGATGCCAAACGGCCAAACGGTCAAGAAGATTGAATGGAAATTTTAAACAGATATCCGTGACCAGAGTACAAGAATTGCTAACAAAATGAGCAAAATCCGCTAAGATTTATACCTTCAAGAAATAATAAACTGAAAAATAACTTAAAATGTGTAGGAATTATTTTAACGACAATGGTTTTGTTTTTGAAGAAGTCATTTTTGTCAGGCCGTGAAGGCATTCAGTGACCAAGGTGTATCGAGTCTTGCACTCTCTAGGTTCCCCTAAATTTCGGCTGGGAGATTAAGTAAACCTTGCAATCTGTACTTGTATTTCGTACTGGCTATGTTTTCCATAGTATTGTATGCATTTCAATACATGTTTTACAATTCCTTCAAACACAATCCGGAAATTACAAAATCTTTCCCGACCGGGGGTTTGAACCTAGGTCTTCCACATTTCGGGTATAAGGGCGCTTTAGCCAACTAGACTAGGAAAACACCAAAGTCGTTGTTAGACGAGTGAGCGAGTCATATGGTAAGTACCCGGGAACATTTGCATTTTAGTTTGGTAATAATTATATAGGTATAAATAATAGAGTTTTTAAGTTTAGTTGGTACAAGGGCGCGTCAACTGTGGCCATAATGCGCCACTCTAGCCTATAATAGGCTATCCGCTATAACAAGGCCTAAGGTAGGGGGAAGCAAGAGAATGTTACCGGGTACTCAACACATTGCTCACTCACTCGTCTAGCAACGACTTTGGCGTTTTCCTAGTAGATGGATTATCAGTTATCCTAATCGTTAAAATACAATAGTTTTCTGCCATCATCTATTTCTGCCATTAAAATATCTAAAAATTTTAATTTACACGTTAAAATTTTGGAATCGCAGTAGTGGACGTGTTTAGTGAGTGAGTGCTTTATTTGCGTACCTGTTATTTTTTGCGAATCATAAACAATTTCGCTTAATTTTAATTGGACAATCGATTTTAAATAAATCTGTCAGCCATAGATTATTATTCGAATGAGAATTTCGACTTTCGTTTGTCAAAATTAACATCGTACGTCAACCCATCTAAAAAAAACAAAAAAACTGTACTAAAGTATTGTTTCTACGGCACTTGAAACGAAGTCACTGAAATGACAAAATATGACAAACTTGCCGAAAAGTTATCAGCGCTCGTCGTAGATTATGACTATCAAAACATAATGAATATGTTGACATTGTGAATAGTGACGAAACGACTCAAAACTAATCTAAACGTCAAGGATTTCTGACTATTGAAAACCAGAAGTCTACCAAGTCTGAAGTCGGTGGTGGTTTGAAGAGTGCAATGTATGTTTGACAAGTTGTGCGTGTGAATGTGCGTGTCGACATCATGTTCCTTGTTTGCTCAATCTGTAAGTTTATATTTATAGTAATTATTTAAGTTTTATCCTTTTAATGGTTGTTAAAACTGATTTTGAGAGTCTTCTCTTAATCATATTGTTGTGTAATTGTTCTTGATATAAGGCTTTATAGGGGTATTCACCCGCTAAACTAGAAAAAAATTATTCGGGCTAATTATCTATGAATTTAGAAAGTAACAGACAAATTATTAGATCGAACATGACCCCTACAAAAAATGTCAAACTTAGTATCTTGGAGGTAGGTCCCATCGGCAAAAATCTCCCATAATAAATAACATGGGGACGATCTTTATGCACCGTGAGCTTTGGAGGATTTTGATCCAAAAACATATTGGCTATTATTAACGTACTCTACAGCCATTTTTGTAAATCATCTATATTTTGTTTTGTAATTTGAGCAAGATGTTCGGTCAAAATATGCTGATTACCAAGAAGGGGTGTGATTTTGGAATGCATATTTTTGCGTGATTTGTGCATAGTTTCGAGATACGATGTTGTAATGGGCCGTTTTAGACCAGTAAGATGCACTTTCTATAGTATCTGCGTGGAACACAAATTAAGCAGGTTGAAGCTAATTTTAGAAATTCCTCAAAATGCCAATTTTGCAAATTTCGCAAAAACACAGTTACAAGATATAATTTTAAAACGGTCATTTTGGTGTTATATTAGGCTAGAGATTAAGTGGTAAAATATTTTTTTTGGGGTAATAGCCCCTTTGAACAAACCGTTGCCATGCAGTTGCAATGGATGACGTCACAGCTAATCATCGTATAGCAGGTGCCTCTTAGGCTAGCCGCCCAGCTGACCGACTCAATGACACTGACGACCTTGAAACGTGAGCTGGTCTGTGATTGGCCCGAGCCAATACAGTTCCTACTTCCTTTCACTAATTGGGAGAATGGCTTCAAGTTGTGACAAGATTTTATGTTTGCGTACGAAACTTAAGAAACAAATCAAACATTTGGGGACAACCATGATTCTATATTACCATTAAATATCGTCGTCGGGGACTCCTCCCCCTTCCCTTGACGACCTCCCCGACGACAACGACCATAACAACATGAACGATGACAAAGACGATGACGACCGCGACGTGAGAGCCACCACTTTTTTCTCCTACATCCGTGGCTGGTTCTGACCAGCATGGGCCTTTCCTTCCCACATCCCCGTAGGCTAGAGTGGCGCAATATGACCTAACGGTTGATGTGCCCTTAATCCAAACTTGTTTTATAAATTGAACGAGGGCCCAGATATTCCAAAAATAGGGAGCGAAGCTAACTGATGTTATACCAGGCTTGTTCCAGCGTTCAATAATGGTGGAAGTGTCGAGTATATAAATCACTGCCTCCTAGATGCTCTCGTGGTCCTCGTTAGCCACGAGTAGCATCCAGGAGGCAGTGATATCAATATCCACACTTTCTGTGATCTTGCTCCGCATCCCTAACCTCCAGGGTCACCAAAAACATTTCGTATCATCCTTGAACAACAAAAACGAAGCCAACAAAAAACAAATGACAATCGGAGGTTTTTATCGCGAGACGTGACACACGCACAGACGGACATAAAGGTGATGCTGATAAAGGATCGCTAAAGAAATTTCGTAAATATGTTTGTGAGTAATATTTATATTTTGAAGATTATGCTATTTTACAGTGTACACACTGCTACGTGATTGAAATGAAAATTCCAAGAAGTTCTAATAAAACGTGTCGTACAAATCTTTATTGTTGTATCATACTTTCTCTGTATCTACAGAGGCTACAGATGCAAGGATAGGCTGTAATATATCTTTCTTTCTTTCTTTCTTTTCTTTCTTTCTTTCTTTTTTTCTTTTTTTCTTTCTTTCTTTCTCTCTCGTCTATTCTGTTCCTAGCTAAAGCCATAATAAGCCTAAAACTTAATTATTGATATTATTAGCTTTTGACATGAATGAGCCACATGAGAGTGTTTTTTACCACTTGAATATCACATGTAGCATTTTCTTTCTGCGTTTAGTCGATTTATTTATTAGTTAGGTACTATATCGGCCTACATTAATTTGTATGTGCATTTTACTTTTTGAAACTTGTAACGGTCATAAACATTGATCATATGGTTGATTGTAGATTAATCAGCTAATCCACCCCCACCCTTTTAGTTAATATTTATGACCGTAACATGGTTCAAAAAGTAAAATGCATATTATATTAATGTAGGCCGATATATTTGCTAACTAATAAATAAATCGAATAAACGCAGAAGGAAACTGCTGCATGTGATATTCAAGTGGTAAAAAACACTCTCGTGGCTCATTCATGTCCAATGTCTGTATAATTTACTCTTATAGTAATAACTATACTTTTTGTACATTTTTCAACTGATTTTTAAGTCTTAATTCTAAATAATTATACATTACTAGGAAAACGCAAAAATGTCGTTGCTAAACGAGTGAGCGAGCCATGTGTTAAGTACCCGGTAACATTCCCTTTCCTCCACCCACCCAAGGCTGGATCCAGCATGGTCTTTCCTCCCTAGCCTATCATAGGATAGAGTGGCGCATTATGGTCTTCTTGCAGTTGACGCGCCCTTATACCAAATAAACTCAAACTAATCATTTATACCTTTATATAATCAACTTAAATCAATTTCTCGGGTACTTAACACATGACTTGCTCACTCGTTTAACAATGACTTTGTCGTTTTATAGTAGGTGCAATGTTTTCGCAGTTTTAAATCATTGTTGTTTAATTTAAGCTTAAACGAAAAAAAGTGGTAGATGATTTATTTTGTTTTTATAAAATCACTTGTTTCTCCTCTTGGCTCGATGTGCATTTTGCTGAAGGATAATAAAAGTGAAAGGGAACTTAAGAAAAAAAACGCATTTTTCAAATTATTTTATTGTTTTATCACTTAGTATTCTAGTGACTTCTCCCAACAACTAGATATTGTCAGTCCAAGGCCGGGTCAAGATTGACAACCGTAACCTACAAGAAAATACTCCGACTAACATATTCTCGATGTAATATTATGATCAATTTATCTTTATAACGGTTTGTAGGTAATTAACCGCTATAATGCATTGTATTATACGTGAATGATAAGAGATCTATTAGCATACAGTGCCGAAGTGTTTAATTGATTACACTATTATCTCACCACTCTCAAGTATTGATTGCGCATTAACAGTGGAATTTTGAGCTAAATAGATAACTCGATGCCTAAGACGTTAGGATGAGCTCAGAACAGTTTTTCTTTACAGTGGTGTCAAAATATGATCGTTTAGAAAATAATCGTTTGATCATCCAATTTAGCGGATTTCCACATACTACTAATTACCTCAAAATGTCACCCAGAATGTTTTTGACCACCATTATCACACCATTGACATTATCATACTCTAGATGTAATTTTGTTAAAGGTTATATTAAACATTAATTAATGGACACAATTTGTATGTTTGACATTAACAGTTTATTTGAAGCTAATAAAAATAAATCTAATCTAAACATTTATGTTACATTACGTAATGATAACCCTAATTGCTCTGTTCTTAATCACTTTGATTACATGAACTTAACGTGATTAATAGACCATCAGTGAAATTAATGTTCCCGCTATTTTTTGTTCTGTATTTTCAGTTGTTATGAACGATCTTTGCTCAATGTATACACAACTTGTTAAATCATCACTATAGCAGATTAACTGACCGGAGTTTTACAACCACACTTCGCAAAGTCCAAACACTTTGAAAAGAATTAAAAAGTAGAACGTTTATCACAGACAATTATTGACAATAAACAACGGAAGAACCACTGACATGTATTTCTGCACCAACCATAATCTAAACTCATATTATTACACAACTAGGAAAACGCTAAAGTCCCGCCGCGTTGATGGATGAGCTTTTTAAAGTTTTTAGTTTGCGTGGGATATCTTTACTTTTGCAAGTGCTTTGTTTTGTTGCCTACGCATTGTAGTAATTGTTGTCAAGTTTCTATTGTTTATTGTCAATTTTTATTATTTACCGTAAAAAACTTATATTAAAAGCTTTATTTCTATGAATTCTGGCTAACTTTTTCAACTTTTTCTTTTAAAAGGTAATACATCACCATAACCTTAATGTCCATGTATAATATGAACGTTGTAGCCCCACCCGTTTGGTCAGAATTGGACCAAATGGCACGAAAATATCGCACAAAAAATCAAAAAACTTATATTAAAAGCTTTTTTTCTATAGATTCTGGCTAACTTTTTCAACTTTTTCTTTAAAAATGTACTACATCATCATAACCTCAATATCCATGTATAACATGAACGTTGTAGCCCCACCCGTTTGGTCAGAATTGGCCCAAATGGCACGAAAATATCGCACAAAAAATCGAAAAAAATCGTAAAAGTACGATATTCATGAGAAATATTTCTTCGATTGTACCCAAAAACAATACACCTCTAAGTTCAGAGATTTCGAAGGTCCTGTCAAATTTTCATCAAGATCGGATATGCCGTTTGCCTGGGAGAGAGTTAACAAACAGACAAAAAAAAAAAAAAAAAAAAAAAAAAACACCCGAGCTAAATTTTTTGGGGGGTCAGTGAAATTGAAGTCTTCGCTTCGCTCATCCAATTAATTTCGGAAATGAATTTCTCAACCTCTTAACTTTGAATCTACACCAGTTGTGGATTGTAAATCATATGTAGGCCTACTAAATGTTGATTTGTAAATCGTGTTTTAGCGCGTGTTTTTTTGTTAAAAAATTTGATAATTATGTTTATTTTTTGTTAAGCGTCTATCCTATTCAGTAATAAAAACTGATTTGCAAGAGAAGACAACTAAATAAAACTTATCACATTAATGCAGAGAGTGACAGTGCAGAGGGTGACAGGTACTCACGTACTATAGGGCAGATGCTCTATCTGTCGCTCTCGCATTTATTGTTAATATTACATGTCAATTGTTGTATACAAATAAATGCAAATATTTATAAACAAAAACAAAAACAAAATAAAAACTAATAATTTGGTTTTGCAGGTTATGTAATGTTAGTACAAAATAAAAATGTATGTTTGGGCTGATTTGAGCTAATAAACACAACTCATTTTTAAAAGAGTTATCGTTTAAACTTAACATTGAAAATCTGTCCAAGGATATAAGATGGATTTCTAGTGGCGAGTATCAAAACCGTAACCTGCCGTGTTGAAAACAATTATTTGAAATTTTGTTCTGATTGCGACAAGCGCATTTCTTTTTTAAACAATCTCCAAAAGTTTCAAAACTTTAAAGTGAAATTGGATGTCAAAACGTGGTCGAGAATATAATATGTGAAATTCACCATTTTGTAAATAAGCGATAAATAAAATAAATTTGTATTTAGAGTCTACCCACTCAGTAATATAACTGATTTTAAGTGGGGGATAGTAAACCAAAGCGACCAAGCCAACCCTGTAGGCCCCGACGCATTTTTATGGATATTTAACATTGGGAAAATGTTGGTCCTAGAGTAGGAATCACACAACTTTGAATGACCTTTTGACACTGTTTGGCGGCCATTTTTCATGTGAACCACTAGAACAAAATTGGAGGTCTAATTGAAAATGTACTTTAAAAAAAATAATGAATTATACACGGTGCATTATTAAATAAAAATACTAAATTATTGTTTATAAGATTAATTTAATGTAATCTGGACGATCAAATTCATTGAAAGTAATAAATAACAAACAAATGTCGAGTCATTATTCGTTTTCACAGTTGACAACAATGGTTTTATTTTATTGACCAATGAGCAATCTTCCCAATACCACTTTCATACAATCAGCTAAAATATTACTAAAGGCCTGTCGTCTGCACAGCACAGATAGGCCCTAGCCTACGTCGTCTGCTTTAATCTTGTTTCTGACTAATTTCTTTACTTGGTTGCTCTTCTGAGTTCTGGGCTTGACTAATTATTAATTTATAATATTTTAATATTATGTAGGCCTAGCCTAAGTATTGATTAAATGAGTAGGTCTATCAATTGTCTTATGTTGAAGTAAAGTAGGTCTTTGCCACAAAGCCATGCACTAATAGGGCCCGCGGGAAAAACACAGTCTTGTAAGCCAATCAATTAGGTAGGGCCTAGGTACCTAAACAGTAAATACGTACAAGACAACGGTTTTAGACATAAGGCTTTTAGAAGAAAAAAAAATACTTTTAATAGTCCTTTTGGGGGGTAGGGCTATAAATACTAGGCCTAGGCCTAGGCTACACTACCTGGGTTGGGCCGATGCTAGGCTACGCGTAGCCCTAGGCTAGGCCTAGTTTCCCCAAATTGAACACATATCACAAAAATTTCCCTGTTTTATCAATGTAGGACTAGATCTAGCTAGCCTGCATATTGAAGCTAGGCCTAGGCTTTTGCCCCCCCCCCCCCCCCAACCACCAAAGAAAAATTGCATAGCCTAGGCTTTGGCCTAGGCCTGGCCCTAGGCTAGGCTAGAACGAAGTGTATAATAGTATCCTTGCCCTAGGGCCTAGTTCAATTTTTATGCAAATAGAATTGTGTTGATTAAAATAAAATAACTATAATATAAGAAAAGAATTTTAATATCCAAAACAACTCAGTGACAAAACATAACACGCAATGACAGTATCCTAATGAAACATAACCTCCAACGTTTGGAATGGTCTGTTGACATTTACCTAGTTCGTCACCTCGCCACACGCACGCAGCGCACGGAGTAGAAAAATGATGCTAGCAATTTTATTTTTCTTGTGTTGGTTATGCCGATTTAAACAAATGCAACTTTGAAGGTCGTTCAATCTAGGCTGAATCCTACTCTAGCTCATCCAACCGTCTTTATATACCTAGCATTCATTCCAAACCCCAATTCCCAATTCATTCAATTTCCGGATGAACATCGATATGAACTTGGACTGAAATTTCAATGCTAAGACTGAATTTAAAAGTGAGGCGTATTACATGTAAGACATTGTATACGACTGGTATCAGCCTATGTCTATTAAAGGGGCTGGACCTTATTATATAAGTAGTAAAAAATAAAAAGTATAGAAATGACGTAGTTGTACAATTAAAATAATTGTAGTATTACCATAATTCTGTTTATTGTAAATTGCCGATGGCTTCTGAGATAGACATACTTCACATGTTATCACATTCAACGAGAAGCCGCCATAAAACCGTCCGATCACATAATCTTCCACTTGGATTGGATCGCAATGTCCAGATGTAGAAGAAATAGGTAGAGGTCATTGAGAGTTTGACCTTGGGTGTGACGTAGAGGTCATAAGGTCGTCCAGTTTGTGTGGACGAACACGTAGACTACCTGCCGAGAATCAGAAGAGTGTTCTTGATGAAGAAAGTACCGACAATATTCAAACCACGAGACTTTACCTGCGTTTAGTACAATCTTGTGAAAACTTATTTAAATAAACTGTATAGCCAATGATGACGAAATTAAATTCAGAATCAGTACAATGATGAAGACCAAAATAAGAACCAAAACTTGGTTACGCACTTTTCTTTATACTATTCGCATAAACCTACCAATAAAATCGGTAATTTACTTGTTAGACTGAAAAGATCCCATGTATTTATCACTTTTCTGTCCGTCCATATGTGCATGTATCCTACTAGGAAAACGCTTAAGTCCCGCCGCGTTGTTGGATGAGCGTAATTGGTGCATTGAGCTGCCATGTGTTACGCGGATTTTCTATTGTTCTGTGAAAAAATCATTACTTAGTCGAAGATTTTTTTTAATTAAATTTTTAACAAAAAAAAAAAATCGTTTTAAAAAGAAAAAAATCGTAAAATTGCAATTTTCATAAGAAATAAATATTCGATTGCGCTCAAATTTAACACGAATATATTAATTCATGAAATTAAGGTTCTGTGAAAAAATAATTACAATCGGTTAAAGCATGTAGGTGTTATAAGTCGAAGAAAGTTTTTAAAAATCGAAAAAAAATCGTAAAATTGCGTTTTTTATGAGAAAAATTTCCCGATTGCGCTCAAAAACGTGGCAGTTCTAAGTTCAGAGATTTCGAAGGCCTCCATGAAATTTCATCGCAATCGGAGTATCGGTTTAGCCGAAATCGTGTGGACAAACAGACAAAAATACACAGAGAAAAAAAAAACATTCGGATTTTTTTCGCCAGTGTAGTGAAATGGAATCTTCGCTTCGCTCGCTACGCTCATCCAACTATGGACGTGTTTTTTGTATTGAGATTGCCCTTCAACAAGGATGATACAGAATGTTTTTGGTGAGCGAGGAGTCAGGAGAAGCGTCACTCAAATTTTACATACTCGGTACCACCAACAACAAGATTTGAATTTTTTAACATTTTTTTGTGGGAAACCCTGCCCAGGGTGCAATTCATGCCCCTCTTCAGGTGTCTAATTAGGTATGTTGCGGATAGGACAATTATGAAGGGATGTCCGAGGGCTGGTTAAGAGGACTCAATCCCTTGCATTCGCATTGACCGAAAAAAAAACGGGAAAAACCTTCAGTCGGGATTGCCGTACTCGACTAGATTTAAATCCGGGACCTCCCGAATCAGAGTCGCGCGCTTAACGCTCGAGCCAACACTGTCGGTGTATTCTTCTTCGACGATTTCTTGGTTCATAAACTTCGCTCCCGATTTTGGGTATTTCCGTTTATATTATTATGTTTATGTAACATTATAATATATAAGTTGACATGCACTCGCAGTAGTTACATTATTTCCAAGTAATATTGACTAAATAGTTGGAAACCGATACATATTATGTAGAGATGTGCGAATCCATGTTTTTCATTTAGAATCCGAATCCGAAGCGAATCCGAATCTTTTCCAATGAAATTTTGCGTAGCCTAAGAGATGTGCAAAAATGTTTTTTAATAGGCCTATTTAAAAATTCGCGTCTTAAAAATAAAAATGTGCGATCTTTCGTTATTTACCAAAAAAACAGTTTGATAATGCACAACTTAAAAAACACAAAAAAACCGCTTAGTTTAAAATTATCAATAGGGGCCTATCACAAATTCCAGGACAATTTATGATTAATTTAAAAGAAAAACAAGCACACGAGAGTGAGAATCAGTTTTAATTTTAAGATCAATTTCAGCATTTTGATATGAAGTATTTTGAGCTTAGTCGCATAGAAACGATTATTAGGATCTCACAATTGCACTTTATGACCCGGCACCTCCACCATATGTACCAGCCAGGAGCCCAGGATTAATTTAATTTTTTCTACCTACCCGGCACCTCCACCAAAACTTTGAAAATAGTTTGTTTAAATTTCGTGACCTAATTCGCGTTTAAAGACATAATTGTTGCCTTCTTGATACACGCGGGTAAACGGAGGGAAATTAAAATTTTGGAATATGTTACTTCGAAAACTTGAATCAGCTAAAATTGACTCGAATTTCGTGGATTCGCAAAGCCCTTAATTATGGATTTCCCTTTGAACATAGTTCCCTGGAAACTGCTTCTAAAAAGTTCATCATCTTTGTTTCAGGCTCGTTCGTTCTGCTCCTAGTCGGCCTGATCACCATAGCAACCGGATGCTTCCTCCTAGTTCTCAAGCCGTACGACATCATCTTCAGATGGGTGAGCATCACTTTGGGTGTGGGGGAGATTCTGAGCGTAGTGGATTCGGAGTTTATAATAGGATTGGCTTCAATTCTCCAAATATCCAAATATTGTACGCAATGCATCCAAACACACAATTAATACTTTCAAATAAAACCTCTACCCAATTTCTTGAATAGATCATTTTGACACTCATGAAATATTTATCGACATCCACCAACCAATGCATTTATTTAATTTATTTAACGTCTATTCTATTCAGTTATAAAACTGGTTTACAAAGAAAGACACCATTAAACAGTTACTAAATAAAATTATTTTCTACTGCAGATTTTACACACTTTTGTACATAAAAAAACAAAAAAACTAACAATCAATAACAGATATATAAACAATACAAGTTGTTCATGCATTCAATATTTTCAATAATGATTTCTTAAATTTACAGAACTTTTATTAAAATACGTCCAATGTTTTGATTTCTCTACTTATCTATTGGCGAATTTCTTTTCGTTTTTCTTTTTTAATGTTTTTTTTTCTTCTTTTTTCTTTTCTTTTTTTCTTTTTTCTTTTATTTTCTTTTCTTGTCTTTTTTCTTTTCTTTTCATTCCCCACCCCATTTTTTATATATTCGATTCATTCATAAATTGCATTTAATATCCTTTTTATTTGTTATCAAATTTGTTGAGTATTTAATGCATTGTTGTAATATTACTATTTCAATAATTTACTTAAATGTAGTTCATTGTTGTGTCTGCATCTATGTAATTAGATTTATTTAGTTGTCCTCCTTTGTGAATCAGTTTTTATAACTGAATAGGATAGACGTTAAATAAATAAATAAATAAATAAATTATTATAGTGTTCGATTCCTGAATAAAAAAGTAATTTGCTTGTATTACAATGTATCATTATCTTGATGTTTATTGTTCCAGAAACTGTTGTTTGCCGAGGGTGGCGAGACTTACGAGCTCTGGCGCAAACCCCCAGTTGACCTCTATCTCAAGGTCATGCTATTTAATGTCACCAACGAAGAAGCCTTCCTAGCCGGGCGAGAACCTCTTAATGTACAGGAGGTTGGGCCCTACGTCTACAAGTGAGTATCGTTCCAATCATCATTTCAACACACATTTCCATTGAACCACGTTAGGGTCAATAACGTCCATGAATGTTGGCTGATTGAACAAGGGCCCGTAATTTTAATAGCAAAATTATGTTTACATATTTGTGAGGGGACGGACATACATAACTTCACTATCAGGAGTTGTAGTTATATTTTTGGAGAATAATGTAGCCAACACCCCAAGTGAAAAAGAAAATTTTTCATACAAATTTTCGTTGTTTCCAAACATTTCTTACATCAGAAATCCATATTAGTCGTGGAAGCTAAAGATGTTTTTAATCAACATAAAAAGTCGATGGTCAAAGTTAATAATTGTAAATGTTATTTAATTAGAAGAACAAAACACGTGTCAATCGAAGGTAATGTTAGGTTTATATCTTGAGACGTGACACACGCACAGACGGACGGACAGACAAGTGATGCATATGTGTGAGCTTCGCTTCTGTTAGTGATCCCCAGCTGATGATTACTAACACCCTGGTTTGTTATCTCCAGGGAAGACCTGGAACATTCCAACGTCACCTTCAACACGAACGGGACTCTGTCGATGATCCCGAAGCACCCCCTCATCTGGGTCCCCGAGATGAGCAACGGTACCGAACAGGACATGCTCCTGCTGCCCAACATCGCTCTACTGGTAAATAAAGACAAATAAATAAATAAATTATTATTATTATTATTATTATTATTATTATTATTATTATTATTATTATTATTATTATTATTATTATTATTATTATTATTATTATTGTTATTGATTCATAGCAGTTGTCGAAAAAGTTTGCCCCGACTGGGGTTCGAACCCAGAACCTCCGGCTTAACGTGCCATAGCTTTACCAATTAAAATACCGGGACCACAGAACAAACCTTTACTAAACTGCTATTTGTTGTGACTGTTGACTTCCATGACATATTTTTATTTTATTTTTTTATTTTTTTCATTATTATTATTATTATTATTATTATTATTATTATTATTATTATTATTATTAAGAATTGGGAAAGATTAATTGAAGAAGACGTTGGAAAACGAGATGCCGTGTGGGAGCATGCTAGGAAGAAACGGGAATAAACAAACCGTTCCTACTGTAAACTCATTTTTACCCCCACCCACATCACACTGTACAATTATCTGGCGGATGATCCGCTATTCCCCAAATTAAACCCCCCCTTTCCAATCATACAGTCTGGAAAAATCCACGACTCCGCGTTCTCATCATCAGGCACCCCCATCAAACCGTAATTTATGGCCATCAGAGGCCGGTATTTACATTGCAACTCACGGACAAAGTGTTCCGATGACAAGAAGGTATATATATATATATAGATAGAGCATGTGGCAAGAGTAAATCTGTGGAGAGGAAGGAGCTAGATGATGTGGAAGAAACACTGAGTCTGGCAAGCTTAGTATCTACAGTTTCATGCCCTAGATAATAGTGAAAAACTACTACTCAACCCGACATAGTTGGAACTGAGTTGAGATTAGTATGATTATACATTGATATCAATTGTTCGTAGAAATGTACCTCGACTACGGGTCGAAGCCAGAACCTCCGGCTCTTTATGTACCAGTGCTCTGACTAATTAAGCTAGCGGGGCCACAGGATAAACCGTGGACACTGTTAGTGGTGACGTCACGCACTGTTTGTCATTAGCAACAAATAAAATCACTCCAAACAAACATTGACGCCTGCAGTAACCAAACACAGCAATACTTCAGACCACCGCCGTCTGGATGTATGTGATCTTACATACATCCAGACGGCGGTGCTTCAGAGACTCATATCTTGAACATAATAACCTTTAAATGGTAGATCTGTGTATAATATTGTATAAGTAGACGTATAATTGATTAACAAATTACTCGAAGTCTTAAAGACAAATTAATCTAAGCTTATACATAATCTTAAATATGCAATCATAACCTACAAACTTGGCCTACATTTTAATGGAAATGAAGCATTCTAACATTCATGGAATTCAAGTGATTATATTTTTCCCTCGTAATTGTGTCGAACATATCGGGGAAAAATAATAAGCCAATGATAAAAGTGTAAAGATACCTTTGAGAGACTTCGTCGAAAATACCCCCCCCCCCCCCATTGTTTTCTTATGGAAACGAAATGTGTTTGGAGTATACTGGTCGTTGCTATACGCGTTGCCATGGGCGGCCATGTTGGGATGACGTTACACTAATAGTGTCTATAAAAGTGGTTATCTTGTTTGAGTTATTATGTTTATGTTATGATTACTGTGTTTCGTTACTGCAGGCGTCAAAGTTTGTTTGGTGTTGATTTTCTTCGTTGCTAAGGGCAACCAGTGGGGTGACGTCACCACTCACCATAACTAATATATCTTGGGTTCTCCCAGTGGCATAGAAACCGGGGGGGAAGGGGGGCAGAGGGGGAAAAACTAAAGTGAGCTAAATATTAATCCCAGAATTACTGTAGTAAAGATCCACATATACACTTAAACAATTCGACAGTCACCTTGGTAAAACGAATCTGTTTACCTGTATGTTTCGTCATTCCATAAAAAAATTAGGTTGAAATTTACTAAAATGTACTACTCAACGTTAATTTTGTGAGTTTGTAGATCGCAGATAGTTGCTGTAAAACATCGTTTACAAAGTCCAAAAGGGAGTAAAACATAACGAATAATTTTGGTTTGGTGAATTTTTTTGCTTTTGGGCGAAAGGCCCCCGACGGCTGGGGCTTTGCCCCACACCCCATGCAGCTGCCTCCCCCAAAATCTGCTAATAAAAAAGCCCCTTAATACTTTCAAAACGTTTTCCCAGCCCTGGGTTTCCCCATTACAACGAAACCCGACTATATTAGAGCAAAATTTTGCTGCAGTGTTTTTTCAAACAGTAAACATCTTTTTCTACGCCTCAATAGCTGAGAATGGATACTAATATTTATCAATGTCTTTTTAAATGTTTGTTGTCTAAGGAGTTTTTTAAAACTTCGATGCGTAGGCAGCAAAACAAAGCACTTGCAAAAGTAAAGATATCCCACGCAAACTAAAACCTTTAAAAAGCTCATCCATCAACGCGGCGGGACTTTAGCGTTTTCCTAGTTATTATAATTATAATTATAATTATAATTATAATTATTATTATTATTATTATTATTATTATTATTATTATTATTATTATCAAATCAAGGAAAATCAAGAATAATGTAAGTTATTCACCACCACGACGCGACGAAACATCCCGTCAATGTTATAATTTCTCTTCAATTATATCGGGTCGCGAAAGCATAACTTGTGAATTATTATTATTATTATATTATTATTATTATTACTATTATTATTATTATCATTATTATTATTATTATTATTGATTCATAGCAGTTGTCGAAAAAGTTTGCCCCGACTGGGGTTCGAACCCAGAACCTCCGGCTTAACGTGCCATAGCTTTACCAATTAAAATACCGGGACCACAGAACAAACCTTTACTAAACTGCTATTTGTTGTGACTGTTGACTTCCATGACATATTATTATTATTATTTTTTTATTTTTTTTCATTATTATTATTATTATTATTATTATTATTATTATTATTATTATTATTATTATTATTATTATTATTATTATTATTATTATTATTATTATTAAGAATTGGGAAAGATTAATTGAAGAAGACGTTGGAAAACGTGATGACGTGTGGGAGCATGCTAGGAAGAAACGGGAATAAACAAACCGTTCCTACTGTTAACTCATTTTTACCCCCACACACATCACACTGTACAATTATCTGGCGGATGATCCGCTATTCCCCAAATTAAACCCCCCATTTCCAATAATACAGTCTGGGTAAATCCACGACTCCGCGTTCTCATCATCAGGCACCCCCATCAAATCGTAATTTATGGCCATCAGAAGCCGGTATTTACATTGCAACTCACGGACAAAGCGTTCCGATGAGAAGAAGATAGATAGATAGAGCATGTGGCAAGAGTAAAGATGTGGGAGTACAGAAGAGATTGGAGTAAATTGGTGGAGAGGAAGGAGTTAGATGATGAGGAAGAAACGCCGAGTCTGGCAAGCTTAGTATCTACAGTTTCATGCCCTAGATAATAGTAGAAAACTACTACTTAACCCGACATAGTTGGAACTGAGTTAAGATTAGTATGATTATTACATTGATATCAATTGTCGTAGAAATGTACCTCGACTAGGGGTCGAAGCCAGAACCTCCGGCTCTTTATGTACCAGTGCTCTGACTAATTAAGCTAGCGGGGCCACAGGATAAACCGTGGACACTGTTAGTGGTGACGTCACGCACTGTTTGTCATTAGCAACAAATAAAATCACTCCAAACAAACATTGACGCCGCTGTAATCAAACACAGCAATACTTCAAATACTCATAACTTGGAACATAATAACCTTTAAATGGTAGATCTGTGTATAATATTGTATAGGTAGACCTATAATAAGTCCCGCCGCGTTGTTGGATGAGCGTAATTGGTGCATTGAGCTGCCATGTGTTATGCGGATTTTCTGTTGTTCTGTGAAAAAATTATTACTAAGTCGAAGATTTTTTTAAAATTAAATTAAATTAAATTAAAAATTTACTTTATTTTTTTATTAATCGTAATTTTTAAAAAAGAAAAAAATCGTAAAATTGCGATTTTCATAAGAAATAATTATTCGATTGCGCTCAAATTTTACACGAATATATTAATTCATAAAATTAAGGTTCTGTGAAAAAATCATCACAATAGGATAAAGCATGTAGGTGTTATAAGTCAATGAATTGTTTTAAAAAAGAAAAAAAACTGTAAAATTTCGATTTTCATGAGAAATAATTTTTCGATTGCGCTCAAATTTCACAAGAATATCTTAATTCATGAAATTAAGGTTCTGTGAAAAAATCATTAAAATCGGATTAAGCATGTAGGTGTTATAAGTCGAAGAAATTTTTTAAAAATCGAAAAAAATCGTAAAATTGCGATTTTCATGAGAAATTTTTTTTCGATTGCGCTCAAAAACGTGGCAGTTCTAAGTTCAGAGATTTCGAAGGCCTCCATAAAATTTCATCACAATTGGAGTATCGGTTTAGCCGGAATCGTGTTAACAAACACACAATAATACAAACAGGAAAAAAAAAAAGAAAAACATTCCGGATTTTTTTCTCCAGTGTAGTGAAATGGAATCTTCGCTTCGCTCGCTACGCTCGCTACGCTCATCCAACAAATTACTCGAAGTCTTAAAGACAAATTAATCTAAGCTTATACATAATCTTAAATATGCAATCATAACCTACAAACTTGGCCTACATTTTAATGGAAATGAAGCATTCTAACATTCATGGAATTCAAGTGATTATATTTTTCCCTCGTAATTGTGTCGAACATATCGGGGAAAAATAATAAGCCAATGATAAAAGTGTAAAGATACCTTTGAGAGACTTCGTCGAAAATACCCCCCCCCCCCCATTGTTTTCTTATGGAAACGAAAATGTGTTTGGAGTATACTGGTCGTTGCTATACGCGTTGCCATGGGCGGCCATGTTGGGATGACGTCACACTAATAGTGTCTATAAAAGTGGTTATCTTTTTTGAGTTATTATGTTTATGTTATGATTACTGTGTTTCGTTACTGCAGGCGTCAAAGTTTGTTTGGTGTTGATTTTCTTCGTTGCTAAGGGCAACCAGTGGGGTGACGTCACCACTCACCATAACTAATATATCTTGGGTTCGCATAGAAACCGGGGGGGAAGGGGCAGAGGGGGAAAAACTAAAGTGAGCTAAATATTAATCCCAGAATTACTGTAGTAAAGATCCACATATACACTTAAACAATTCGACAGTCACCTTGGTAAAACGAATCTGTTTACCTGTATGTTTCGTCATTCCATAAAAAAATTAGGTTGAAATTTACTAAAATGTACTACTCAACGTTAATTTTGTGAGTTTGTAGATCGCAGATAGTTGCTGTAAAACATCGTTTACAGAGTCCGAGTGCAGTTAAAACATAACGAAATAACTGTGGTTTGGTGAAGTTTTTTTTGCCTTCGGCGAAAAGGCCCCCGACGGCTGGGGCTTCGCCCCGCACCCTATGCAGCTGCCTCCCACAAAATCTGCTAATAAAATTGCCCCCTAATACTTTCAAAACGTTCCTACGCGCCTGGGTTCTCCACATTACAACGAACCAGACTTATATTAGAGAAAATTTTGCTGCAGTGTTTTTTCAAACACTGAACATCTTTTTCTACGCCTCAATAGTATTGAGAATGGATACTAAAATTTATCAATGTCTTTATAAAGTGATTTGTTGTCTAAGGTCAGATTTAGATAATGCCACAAGTTTTCAGCCATCACTGCTTGTTATTACTTTCAAGAATACATTTCTAATGACCCTGCAGCTCAGTGCAACGATGTTTTACTTTATTACAGGAAGCGACCGACGAATATGACCATTGATTATGATATGACGTGGCAAATATTACGTGGGCTACGTTTGCTTTCTAATTATATAGGTTTTGTTGCAGTTTTTAAACCTTGTCTGGTATTTTAGTTTTGATAATTGCCCAGACTGCATTACAATTCATTATGTCTTTATTGGGAGCAAGGACATCTGTTTATTACCGTTCAATGAATTGTTCGTAGACCAGTATTGGGGAGGAACAAGTCTCTTTTTAGGGAACTTTTGTGGAAACTCTTTTCTTCTCAAACATCATGAAATTGACCGTTGTAGCTGAGGCTTAACGCTCGAGACGCTGAATCGGCAGGTCACTTGTTCGAATCCCGCCAATCCTGAATAAAAGGTGTTTTACAAGGTTTTATGAAAGGGATTGATTGAGTCCTCTTAAACTGTATTTGAACATTACCTTCAAAATTACACATATACATAATTATAGAGACTTGAAGAGAATCATGCAATTTTCTCTTCGCAGATAACCATGAGTTTAAAACGAATTAACCGTTCCTTTAAATCGTTATTAAGAGTCTGCAATACCATTGATTTGTTTCTGGAACTTTTCCTGAAGCCAGTTTTATCAAATTGTTACCACACTTTGCACATAACTTATGGCCATCACGTATATACCGTCAGTCTTCTAGAGAGGCACATTTTTTAAACATCACAAAAAATCCTTAAAAAATAAATAGATTTTTAGAATTTGGGATTTTTGTAAAATCATCACAATTGGTAAATTTCGTCATTTATTTGTGCGTAATGCGTAATTAATGTTCAGTAATCTTTGACTATAGATGAGTGACCATATCCGTAGTTGATAATCACGTAAATTGCATATCAATTAGATGAAAACTAGAAGTGTGGCTCTTTGGTCTTTGTGTGGCTCTTTGGTCTTGTGGTTAGCGTATCTGCTTCCAAAGCAGAAGGTCCAGGGTTCGATTCCCGCTCAAGTCGGAAGTTTTTTAACTTCTGATGTGGACTTAAGTCCATCAGTTATTGTCTTAGGAGTTTGTAAACGGTGACTTTGGAGCCGTCCCATGCAACGAAGCACATAATAAATTCGGAGTTGTTCTGAATCGGCCTTGTTGATTCTGGCGTTGATCCGCGGGTGTTCGCACTGTCCATACCACTGATTGCTATATTTCCTATTAAAAATATCGATCTTTGGTTGGTTATCGCTCATTCGTCGATTGCGTCGGGGCCTACAGGTTGGCTTGGTCGCTTTGATTTACTGTCCCCCACTGAAAATCAGTTATATAACTGAGTGGGTAGACTCTAAAAACAATTTATTTATTTATTTATTTAAGCAGGAAAAGTTGCCAAAAATGTTTAAAATAAGTATAGTAGACAAGCTGCCGTTATTCAGTTCATTAGTATTTTAGGCACCACTTTATAAAATTAAAATTTTTCTTTCAGAGCATCGCTCAGCTGTGGCGCAACAAAAACTTCTTCGCTCGTCTTCCCCTGAACGGACTGATCAGCACTTCACAATCTACACCTCTAGTGCGCATGACGTCCAGAGAATTCATGTTCGGGTACAAGAGCACTCTGGTGACCTTGGGTAACAAGTTCCTAAACAGCTGGATTCCCTTCGACCGACTGGGGCTCATCGACAGGGTAAGTGTCACATCACCTTGCATCACCTTGTTGAAGACGTTGTAAGTTTCAAAATACTTTGCATTCTTGAGACAGGGTAAGTTTCACATCACCTTGCATATCCTTGTCAAAGACGTTGTAAGTTCAAAATACTTTGCATTCTTGAGACAGGGTAAGTTTCACATCACCTTGCATATTATATCTTTGTCGAAGACAAGCCAAGTTTCACAATACTTCGCATTCTTGTCAATGACATGATTATTTTCATATCACATTGTACCCTTTTTAAAGACAGGATAATTTAGGCACTTAATAACTTGTAACTTATTATTAATTTATTTTTTTCGTTAAAACACACATTAACCAATTAACCTGGTGCGTTATAATAATAAAACCACACAAACACACTGTAACCTAGGTCACTTATTTAGAAATATGCAATATTTCGAAGTCTTTGACTCCTCCCTCAAGCACAGTCCGTGCCCAACTGTCTAACTCTACACACACCCGGATGTTTCAGATGTACGACTTCGACGGGGACTTCTCCACCGTCTTCACCGGGGAGACCGACATCAGACTGGGAGGCCTCATAGACAAGTACAAGGGCAGCGAACACCTGCCGCAGTGGCAGGGGGAACATTGCTCAAGGGTTGGTATCTGTCCTCCTACTGAATAATATCAACAACACCAACAAAACAGAACTAAATCTTCAGGGGTCGTCTCATAGTAGGGTCGTCTTATATAAGGGTCGTCTTATATCAGGGGTCGTCTTATATTAGGGTCGTCTTATATTAGGGTCATCTTATATTAGGGGTCGTCTTATATTCGGTACAATAATGTACTTTAAAATTTCTAACTATGACTAGAGGATCTATTTTTTTTCTGGCTTGGCTGTTATTATAAGCGTAGCAAAGTGGCTGACATCTAGATGCGCAAACCGTGTTGTTGTGTGGTGGTGTTAGGATCCCACCGAACTATCGGGAACCCGGGTATATCGAAGTTGGCAATCGATGCCTCATTCATTCTCATGCACTCATTCTATCCTGGGTGACAACTCTGCCCTGAAATCTCACGTACACCGCTGGTTAGAGTAGATGGAGGGTTCGAGAGCTTGTAACGTCTTAGTTCTCCTCGACGTCTGCTCGGCAGTCCGGGTTAGTGGAGGAACCTATATGACGGTCAAGGTTACACCGCCCTTTTGGATGGGACGTTAAGCCGTTGGTACCCTAGGTACTTTTCGAAAGGAGAAGGCTACGTTCCGGTACCGAGTTTCCCCTCCTCCCTTCTGTTCATACTTCATCCTCATCTTTCACCACTCATCGTCTCGAATAGCCAAAGTGCATTAATATGAGACGTAAAGCAATATCCAATCAATCAATCAATCAAATCTTCTTCCCCAGGACTTCTCACCAATTCTTGCCATATTTTCCCTTTCTTCCCACCATTTTTCCACTTTAGATCTTTCCCAAGCTGCGTTTTATCATTCCACACCCATCTCTATTACATTTGTCTGGGTCTCGCTCGTTTTCGCTTCTTATCTCCTGCATCGTGTTCAAATTGTGTCTTCGAAATCCTGTCCTTCAAACTCTTCATTCACAGAAAAGTCTATGCTCTCATTCACGTGACTGATTTTTAGAAGAGAACTAGCATTTTAAAGCGTCGCCGATGTCATCGACGGGCTAACTATGGACAACCAGGGCGAAGGCAGAGGTATTTGCATAGGTCTGTATTAGCCCTTATGGTCCTTTGTCGGACTGGATCCGGCAAGGGTGTTTTGCACACTATACTACACCTCCATGAAAAATATTCAAACAAATATTCCAACATTTTTTAAGCAACTTTTTAATATATTTCCCACTTTATCAAGTATAAAAATGTACTTTCTAAAGAAACAATTTCACCGTCTTCTAAATACTACAAAAATACAGGACCTGAAAGGGCAAAATTTTGCACTTGTAAAATGAGCGTAAAATGAGTTAAAAAAAGAACTATTTAGTAACTTATTTTCACGAAATGTTAAAAGTGGCCCTTAATCAATAAAATATGTTAATCGAGATGTCTTCCTTCCAGGTCTCCGGCGCCAGTGATGCAACAAAGTTCCTCAGCTTCATCGAGCCCGAAGACAAACTAAAGTTCTTCAGGAAATCCGTCTGCAGGGCGATGACTTTGGTAATGATCCAGTTCTGCTGTTACTATTAATTACAAAAGGGAAACGCCAAAGTCGTTGTTAAACGAGTGAGTGAGCCATGTGTTAATACCCGATTACATTACTTTTCTTCCCCCTACCTTGGGCCTACCTAGCCTATCATAGGCTAGAGAGGCGCATTATGACCTTACAGTTGACGCGCCCGCCCCCGTTAACCAACTAAACTTTAAAAACTATTATTTATACGAATATAATTATCAAACTTAAATGCAAATGTTCCCGGGTACTCACCACATGACTCGCTCACTCGTCCACTACGACTTTGGCGTTTCCCTATAGTCTAGTTGGCTAAGGCGCCCTTGTAGCCGAAATGTGAAAAAAAGTGAGTTCAATTCCCTGGTCGGGAAAGATTTTGTAATTTCTAGATTGTATTTCAAAAATAATTGAACATGATTGAAATGCATAATATAACGCAGTGTTGTCCATCATCTGTGGCAATAGGGCCTACTATGGTAACATAGCCAGTACGAAATACGTGAAAATATTGCAAGGTTTACTCAATCTACGAGCGAATTTTTGTGGGTACCTTGACGTGCAACATTCGACAGACTTGCATGGGCACGGCATTTCACGGCCAGGCGAATAATAAACAAAAAATATATTTTCAAAATCTAAAACATTGTACCCGATTACATTACTTTTCTTCCCCCTACCTTAGGCCTACCTAGCCTATCATAGGCTAGAGAGGCGCATTATGACCTTACAGTTGACGGGGCCCGTCCCCGTATGCCAACTAAACTTTAAAAAACTATTATTTATACGAATATAATTATCAAACTTAAATGCATATGTTCCCGGGTACTCACCACATGACTCTCTCACTCGTCTAACTACGACTTTGGCGTTTCCCTGGTCTAGTTGGCTAAAGCGCCCTTATAGCCGAAATATGGGAGACGTGGGTTCAATCCCCTGGTCGGGAAAGATTTTGTAATTTCGAGATTGTATTTAAAAAATTTATTAAACATGTTTTGAAATGCATATAACGCAGTGAAGTCCATCATCTGTGGCAATGGGGCCCTACTATGGTAAACATAGCCAGTACGAAATACGTGAAAACATTGCAAGGTTTACTCAATCTACGAGCGGTGAATTTGGGGGAACTCAGACTTAAAACATACGACAGACCGTGAATGGACACGGCATTTCACTCCCACATAAAAAAAAAACAAAAATTATCTTTTCAAAATCTAAAACATTGTCTTTAAAATAATTTCATAACATCGGAAGTCTATTTTTCAGTTTATTATTTCTTGTATGTTTAAATCGCAATGAATCTTGCTGATTTTGTTAGCAGTTCTCAATAAACTCGTACCGGATGTCCGTTTAAATTTCAGCGCAATCTGTTCAGCGATTCGGCTGATTTTTAACGTACACACACACACACACACACACGCACGCACGCAGAAAAACAATAAGGGCCGTTTAAGTCGAATGGAAATCACTACGTTCGCTACGCTCACTCGTTCAAATTAAAAGCATGTTGAAAATACCAGAAAAATTGATATATAATAATAATATGTTTTAATAAAAGCATGTTGGGTGACCATTTAAGGGGCTATTACCCCCAAAAATTTTGCACTAGATAATCTTTAGTATAATTCTAATTACATAAAAATGACCGTTTAAAAAATTATATCTTGTAACTGTGATTTAACACCAATTTTTAATTTTTTTTGATCCACAAATTTTGCGAAAATTAACATTTTGGGAAATTTCTTTAATCGGCTTAACCTGTTTCTTTTTTGTTTCACATAGATACTAGAGCATCGTACTAATCTAAAATTTTCATTAATAACGTTGTGTCTTAAAACTGTGCCCAAATACACCCTCAATCACGAAAAAATATGCATTCCAAAATCACACCCCTTCGTGGTAATCAGCATATTTTGACCGAACCACTTGCCCAAATTACAAAACAGAATATAGAGGATTTGCAGAAAATGGCTGTTGACTACGTCAATAATGGCCAATATGTTTTCGGATCAAAATGCTCTAAGGTCATAAATCGTCCCCATGTTATTTGTTATGAGAGATTTTTGACGATGGGACCTAGCTCGAAAAATATTAAGTTCGACATTTTTTTCCTGGTGAAGGTGGACCGAATAATTTTTCTGTCCATTTCTTAATGCATAACTAGTTAGCAAGAATGAAAAAGATTTTTTGAGTTTAGATGGTGAATACCCCTTTAAGAAGAAGCTAAGCTCACTACGAATGTTGTCTTGTCTCTAGGTCTACAACGGGTCGTCCACGGTGAACGGTCTTCGCGCCAACCACTACGTGTTTGAGGACAACTCCCTGGACAACGGGAAGTACAACCCAGACAACAAGTGTTTCTGCAGAGAGGGGAACTGTCTCGCCGCGGGACTCATCGACGTCACGAACTGCTACTATGGTGAGGAACTTGTAGCCTAGTACCGTTCATTTAATTCATTACTATTTATTATTACTATTAATTTTTTATATTATTTATTATAAAATAATTAACAATATGAAATTGTAATTTTTTCTGATGATTTTATGCTTTTTAGTCAATATTTTTTTAAGGGAAATTTTTAATTTGACGAAGGTCATTAATTTGAAATAAAACAGGAATTTTCTATGCTTGGCTGGAAAGGTGTTTTTTACCTGATTTTTTTTTTAGCATGTTAGCCTTTTTTGTTATTACTGACATTTTCAAAATTTCTCTGTGTTTTGTCCCTTTCTACCCTTTTGGATTTGGATTGGAAAAAACCAATTTTAAACGACAAATTTTTCAAACATTTTGAAATTTTTCTTTGAAATTTTGTATTTTTGTATTTTTTGCACCACTTAAAAGTTCCCTCGATAAAAGAACGAGTCTGACTCGTCTAAGTACTGCAATGGGTTAATCACAATTGTTATCGTTTATCGTTATTTATCGTGGAGAACTGAGCTCATAATGTGACAAAGACGAATCGCATAGACTAATAAGCGAGTTTATGCTCTTAGCTTCCGTTTTTTTATTTATTTAATATTAATTATTAGTTTGTTTAATGGACATAAGGTCACAGGGACCTAAAGGTGCAATATAAAATGTTTCGCGAAAGAAATAGATAATGCTTGAGAGCCTAGATAAGCTAACACCTGAGAGTGGCCATACAGTGCTTCCGGCCGCCATGTTTAGTAGAGAGCCTAGATAAGCTAACACCTGAGAGTGGCCATACAGTGCTTCCGGCCGCCATGTTTAGTAGAGAGCCTAGATAAGCTAACACCTGAGAGTGGCCATACAGTGCTTCCGGCCGCCATGTTTTTGCAAAATATTTTTTTAGTTTTGATAACCGCCGTAAAAGTAAACAAATTTGACTTGAAACAGACGTTAAAAAGTTGGTCTGTTGTCGACCACATTTGTTTTTCAAGCATGTTTCAAGCCACATTTGTTTACTTTACGACAACCGACGAAACTAAGAAATTGTTTGGCAAAAACATGGCGCCCGGACGTACTGAATGGCCACTCTCTGATGTTAGCTTATCTATGCTCTCTAGATTTTAATAACTAAACAACAATTATTTTCCTGTTTTACATTGTTGTTGTAATATTTATATTTCAAACTTTTTTGAGCTATTACTCATTATTATGACTGCATTAAAATAGCTATAGTTTTATTTAGTTGTCCTACTTTGTAAATCAGTTTTTATAACTGAATGCGATGGACATAAAATAAATAAATAAATAAATAAATAAATAAATAAATAAATAAACGGCAACAAATAAATATATGAACCCTATTCAAGATATAGGTACCTAACATTAAGTAAACAACTGCTATATATAAAATACACCTGCACTACTGTGATGTTGTTGTCTGATTCCAGGATTCCCCATCGCTGTTTCCTTCCCCCACTTCCTTGATGGGGATGAGTCTCTGGTGAAGGCAGTGACTGGGCTAGCTCCAGACCCTCTCAAGCACAAGACGACCCTCAAGATAGGACCAGTAAGAACAAGCGCAAAACATGTTTAAACAAGTTTAGAGAGCATTAACATTCATGTGTTGCGTCGTACTTCTTAACGTTTCGCCACAAATATGGTGGCATCCTCAATAATATTGAGAGCTATTAAACAGTACCAATAACACAAAAACCATTTAATATGGACGTCGAAACGTTCAATATTACGACATTCAAATTTCAAACTCATATGGGATGTGAAAGTGTACAAACACCTGAATGATTAATTTTGTAATCCAGATTTGAATAATTTTAAAACATTGTCCTTGCTTTCAATTTTTTTAGTAAGTCTTTTTGATATAAAAAAAACAAATTGTTAAGAAAATTCCGAGTCAAAGTTTCTCATGAATGGGCCAAACCAATCTTTAATGAGGAATCATGGATTTAACCTTTACTACTCGAATTAGCTTTACCGAATTGTGCTTTTGGGTTGTAGTTTGTCCCAGTATGTCTAGTTTGAACGTTTATTGGTGTGATAAGCACATTTTTATAGTATTTTTTATTTTTTGGGGGAAATTGCCAAACTTGTGTAGAAGACAATTATTTGATAAGTTGAAACAGTCTCAGATTGTGCCAAGTAAAAAATTTCCCCAAAATTTCCAATTTTTGTGGTGAACATTGGTGGTCAAAAAGTGGTCTATAGTGTGATTCGATGGGACTTTTAAATAAGCATTTAACATTTCAAAAGATTTTGTTCCAATCTCATCTAATCAAGTTAGATCGCAGCCTCATCACTCGTATCTCTTCTTCCAGGAGTCAGGTCTTCCTCTCGAAGTATCGGTGAAGTTCCAGATCAACATGGCGCTCGACGACATCTCCACGATCAACAATGTAGGCCGCTTCAGCAACCTAGTCCTGCCCATGTTGTGGATAGAGATCGTAAGTCGAAGTATAAAGTACGGGACAACCAGAGATTTGACCAAGAACTCCCGCTCTTCTCCACGAAAAAAAAACTAATTTCAATTTTTCAATTTCAATTTTTTATTAGGACAATTTGTACATTTTATGTAACAACAACACAATTTTTAGTGTATGTGTCCTTTAGCTAAATAATAAAAAAAAAATGTTACTAATACTAATATAATGAGAAATTGTCATAATATGTAATACATTGCAAATAATAATAATCATTGAAAAGTAATAAAAAAAGGTTTATTTCATTATATTATAGTTTAATCAATAATATCAAGTGATAACAGGAATTTCTGTGAGTGTATCATTAAAGTAATCAATAAGATAATAGTAGGCTTTTAGAATTAAAATTTGTTTTAGTTCATGTTTGAAACGGTCATAGCATGAAATGTTTTTAATGGATTCTGGAAGATGGTTATAAAGAGATTTATGTAAGTAGTCTGAGTTTACTTGTCCAAGTTTTGTGTGATATGAGTTTAGCTGTAGGTGATTTTTTTTACGTGTGTTTTACGTGTGCCCACCTTAAGGAGGGGTGGGATATATTTTTTTATTTAATTCTGTGGATATTGTTTTTGATTATGTGTACGCTAACATCTTCACGTCTTCTCGTAGCAAATAACATAATTTCCTTGTTATGTCCCAAGTTTTTGTTTTGCAAATTATTCTATGATAAAGTAAGATGAATTACAAAATTGATTGTTTTAGTGCATGTTCAAGTTCAAGTTCAAGTTTTTACTCATCCGTTGATTCATACAGGATACAAATATGGGTCGTCATGTCTATTATTAAGATTTAAGTAGGATACATAGCAATAAAATATAATTATAGATAAAGAATAATAAATAACTAGATAAATAAGTTCACACACAAAGAAAAAGTTCGGGTAGGCCTACATGTACTTTCAAGAAAATGTCTTAACAATATTATATGATATGATTGCCATGGAACTTATGATTTATCTTTGTAGTTTAAACCAACACTTACCACTTTCCAATCCAACTCTTTATCTAAATTTTAACAATCTATTATATCGGACTATTATGTCTTCCCCTATTAACTTAATTCCTATCAGAATATTTAAATACTGTGTATCAATGTGATATTTTGATTCGTTGCTGCGTAACATTCCGATACACCTAAGTTAAATATTATCTTTCATCTAATTAACGATCATTTTAAAAATGTTCCTCATTTTGAATAACTAAACATAATAAAACAAACATGAAACCAAAATGTAACTAATACATTCTTGTTTTACAGACCATGGCCGAGCTCCCACCAAGTCTCCGTAACTACTTCATCATTCTCCTGGAGATTGTCCCAAAGTCAGTGGAGATCGGTACATACGTGTTATTCGCTGTGGGTTGCAGTCTGCTGGTGTACAGCATTGCCAGATCTCTCATTACGAAGATCAAGAAACAAAGACAGCAGCCGGTTAGAAGCAACACCGCGCAACAGCGCCGCGCGAGCAAATACATGGATCAGGAGTTCAGAAATAGCAAGGAGATGGAGCTTTACTATTGTTCGTTACTGAACAATGCTAGGGAGAGTGATATCGTATGAGCGATCACAAAGTGACTATTGTTATATTTTATGACTGATATTTCCAAAAACTCTTTTATCAAAAGAACTGAAAAGCACTAAAGAAGCTCATCAATAGTTCGTTTGTTGGTAATACTGAACGATAATCGAGATGAGAGAGATGGACCTACATATCTCAACTGTCTTTCGTGAAGTCTCGCACGATTTGCTGGTTCACTTAGGAAGTGCTGGTTCCGAGCCAGTTAATATTTCCAAAAACTCTTTTATCAAAAGAACTGAAAAGCACTAAAGAAGCTCATCAATAGTTCGTTTGTTGGTACTACTGAACGATCATCGAGATGAGAGAGATGGACCTACATATCTTAACTGTCTTTCGTGTAGTCTCGCACGATTTGCTGGTTCACTTAGGAAGTGCTGATTCCGAGCCAGTTAATATTTCCAAAAACTCTTTTATCAAAAGAACTGAAAAGCACTAAAGAAGCTCACCAATAGCAATAGTTCGTCTTTTGGTAATACCATGGAGAATTTACGATCATCGAGCATGAGATAGATAGACCTACATATCTTAACTAACACACACAGTTTTCTGGTTCACTTAAGATGTACTGCTTCCGAGCCACTTAAGATAGAAATGTGCCTTGAGAGTGTTTACAACATGGAGATCTTTGCTCAATGTACGAATTGAAAGCAGAATTCGATTGTTTATAACTATTTCGAAACGTTTAGCGCGACGGATACATTTTTACGGTATTCTTAGATTATACTTATTCTTATTATGATATCCGACTTGATATCTAAAACTACAGACTGCTGCAAATGGAAAAGTAAATTAACTACTTTTTTTTTAAACTTTGTTCGACAAGTAGCGGAAATGCTCCAGGTTCAGGTTTATAATGCACTATAGTCAAACGAAATGTTCTGGGGTACATTCAACTTGTATTGTTCAAGTATACGTTCATTGTTTGTTCAGTTTTTAGAGAACGCGTAAGAAAATATTCAACAAAACACAAAATATGATAATGTTGCTGAAACCAACTATTATCGTTATTTCATTGAAGAGGTGGTTAATGATTACTAAAAATGAAACTATATAACAGGAAGTAACGTTATGAATAAAAATAATTGGATTTTCCACTGTTATTAATATCTTTATTTAAAATGTGATATTTCGACTCCTTTACAGGAGTCTTTATCAGGAGTCTTTTATTATTATGATAAAGACTCCTGTTAAGGAGTCGAAATATCACATTTTAAATAAAGGTATTAATAATAGTGGAAAGTCCAATGATTTTTTTTTTTATAATGGTTAATGACTGTTTTTATATTGAATAGTTAATTCCAGTTGGGAGTCATCAATAAAGTTTTGACTAAAGTGTCTCATGAAAAATGCCATAATTTAAAAGTATTAAACCTTTATGCAATAGAGGTTACCTAAAAGCTGGTATTCGAACAGCTTAATATATGAAACATTGTTTGTAAGTTTTTTCCTACAATGGAGGCAATATTATATTCTTACGATGGGTAGACAAAAATTGCCCAACTTACAAACAATGTGTTTTGAAGGGAACCAATTCATGGTTAACCAACTCCGCCATAAAGTGATGATGGCAAAACGTGCTCAAACACTTTAGTGAAATTTCTTTCTCAGCCACGGTTCTTAATTTAGGCCAAATACGCGTCCACTTTGACACTTGAAAATGTATATTTATTATTATTAATTTTGATAAGAATCGGTCATACCTACTAATCTATCATTTTCATCTGAATAATTGGTTTTTGTTCAATTTGTAAAACACAAAGTACACAAGAAGGAAATATGAAAGTGGAAAATAAAAGGATTGTTATTACTTGACAATTTTATCTAAATCTGTTCCTAACTTTGTTTTACAGAAGTTACCACAAGAAAAAAACATTAACGTATATTTTCATTTCGGTTAAAAGATTAAACAGATTGTGTTAGGGTTTTGTATTTTTGTATTATATTATGTTGCCATAAAGTTTGTTAATTTAGTTTTATTAAGAGAATGATGAAAATGACTAATTATTGTGCTCAAGGCCAGTAGTTTATATGATGTATTTATAGATATATGATAAGACACATTATAATGTTATGTGTGTCATATCATATTCAGTTACCGAAAACATACACATTAGAGAAATAATGTAATGTTTTAAATATTAACAATTTGTACTTATAGGTTGTGAATTTCAATGAACACATTGTTCAGTGCATTAATTGCAGCAAACGTGAGACAAACTTCCTGCAAAGTGCTCAACGTGACGTTTGTGTATTTGTGTAATTTTAACGATGAAGTTTATAGAAATTGAATGGTCATTTAAATGAAATAAATATTTTCTATAAAGATGTGCAAGTTCTAGTAATGTTAAAAATATCTTGCTTATTGTAATAATTCAGGAAGTGTGTTAACAATAAGCTCTTAACACTATCGACGGGAAGAGTTTGTTGTTAAGAGGAGTCGCTGAGGCTTGCGCGGGAAAAGTACACGTGCTCAAGTATTCACATGATTCAAGAATCAAGATGTTTAGTTGTCATAGATATACAAGTATAAATTTATTTGGGAATACACAAACACATTTAAAAAAATCAATAACACTACGTACAAAATAACTAATTTACAATATACTAATTCAATTTAAAATCAAGCAACAAGTAATAGATATTGGCCAATCAATAATATTCATTCATCCTCTTACTCTTCCAAATAAACTTGTAGAGAAAATAATGCAAGATATTTTTGACTGACAATTTGTCAATTATTGTAGTAATGTGCTATTCGTCATTAGGAACTTTATTAAATGGTTTATTATTATGAATTCGAAGGGTTTCTAATATCGTGATCATATTTTGCTGAGGCGTTAATGAAGCAGCCTTCTATTGAAATCAACACTCAGTTACAAATAATTACTTGGGAGACGCAAGTCATTAAAGTTTATAAAAAAATGCAAATCATGGATTAAATTCGTGAAATTCACATTAAGTGTAACACGATGAACTAGCGCACTTAAGTACTTAAGGAATGCGCATACTCAATCCTGAAGATGATGCTTTATTAACGTTCATGTAAAATATGATAACATGTTGTTAACAGTTTATTCAAAACATCGATTTACAGAAATTTGTAGATGCAAAAATCTTCTACAAACGAGTATTTTTTTAAGCTTAGTTCTTTTGTATATTGTCTAATTATTTCAGTATTCTTAGATTTAAAAATACAAATACTGTGGATTCATTTTGTATTTCAATGTTTAAGATAAGTTATGTTTGTGTTTTTATTAGATTCTATTACATAATAACCGACTGTGATGTAACTACTTTTTATTTAACTTTATACTATATTTTAATTTTATGTCGTAGATAAATATATATATTAAAATGAAACTGTTATGTTACAATCAACGTCATGTTTTTATCTATGCAGTTGTTACCAATTTTTATGTATTAACAAAATATATTATTGTCGATAATACTATGGGTCTTTTGTCTTTTAATTGTTGGTTTTTCTATGTTCCCCCTTCCAATCAATAAGGAAAACTCAATCCCCTCTATAAAATCAAATTGTAAAATGTAGCACAATTGATAAAGGCATATTGATTTTAAAGCAAGAAGCAATCTTATGTAGGTACTAAAATAAAGTTTCATTACAAAGTTTAATAACTTCAACTACTATTATATTAATAATTGAAAAGCGTAGACAATTAAGGCTATTCCAGAGCACTTTTACCGATATTTTGAAAGTCAAAGGAAAATGGCTGAAAGCTGGTTGGATGAAAGATAAATTTGAATTAAAAAGGAAAAAACACATTTTTTTTTTGGACGAGGCAAAAGCTCTATTTTGGTTATTAAATGCAAATTTTGGGTCAATACGAAAATGAATGTTTTAGACGCAATATTTAATTTTGAGCTATGATTTTTTTTTATTGTTTCAACACACCTTTGTCTCTGGACTGAGTACAAGGGAAAATAATTTTATGAAATAACTTTTCATGGACGATTTTCTTCGTGTTCCGGTTCAAAACTCTTTTTTGTACCATGTGACAAAAAAAAATCGCACATCGAACATTATTAATTCAGAAAATTGTTTTCCCTTACACTCAGTCCAGAGACAAAGGTGTGTTAAAACAATGAAAAAAAACAAAGCTCAAAATTAAATATTGTATCTAGAACATTCATTTTCGTATCGACCCTAAATTTGCATATAATGGCCAAAATAGGGCTTTTGGCCCGTCAAAAAAAAATTATTTTTTCTTCTTTTTTTTATTCAAATTTATCTTTCATCCAACCAGTTTTCAGCCATTTTCCTTTGACTTTCAAAATATCGGTTTAAGTGCTCTGGAATAGCCTTAAAAGGAATTAAAACTTTAACACTGCTCTACTCTTAGGTAGGAAATTATCTTGATTATGTAGCAATATTCCGAAAAGCTTCACTTTATACTTCTCCCCTACAACCAGCTGATGTTTGCGAGATTGACAGATTTTGACTTTTCTCGCTTTTTTACTATCATGCAAAATTCTTCACCGGGGTGGAAGGTATGGCTGGTTCTATCAAGTGAGCCCCCCCCCCCCCAAATTACTTCAAGTAAGAGTACAGGCGCGTCGAAAGTCTATTTTTCCAGGGGGGGGGGGGGGGCGAACCAGGAAATCTACATGCTTCCATACATCATAATATGCAACTAATGTCCTTGAGTCAGTGGCGTACGGTGAAATATATTGGGGGGGGGGGGCTTGGACGAACGACTCAATGAGGGGGGAGGTGCCCCCATCAATAGTTCCAATTTGAGGCAATTTTTTTTTTAATACGAATTTTTGAAGTGGTTTTTACGTGTTTTAGAAGAAGTTAAGGGGCTTTGCTGAACGAAAAAAAGAAAAGAAGAATTTTATTTGTTGCCTAAACCTAGATGACTTGAAGAATGAAATATTTATGCTTTTTGGATTATGCTTTTATGGTTATATCGCCATTTTTCTAGGGGGGGGGGGGTCGAGAAGATACTTTCGCCTCCCCCCTCCGTAAGCTCAGGGGGGGGGAAGCTACCACCCCGCTCCCCCCCCCGGCTCTGACGCCACTAGTAAGATTCGTGCAAAATAACCTATTGTTCAACAGTCAACATATTAACACACGAATCTTCTTATCCCTGGATACTAGAGGTGCGGCCTGGGTTATCACACTGATAAAGCCTATCAGTCGTTGACAAGAGACTAATAAACAAGGTTTCTACAGATCCCCACCTGGCAATGATAACTAATCAGACCCTGACCACTATCTACCTCATAGAGAGGAGCTCACGAGCGCAGAAACTCTTATCATTCGCAGCATTCTAGGTGAAAAGTTCGGTCATCTTTTACATTCGAAGTACTTGATTTAGGAACTGTTTGATTCCGTTTCTAGTTTCTGTAATATCAGAGTTAGTTTGAGTTATTTTCTCCTTGAATTTTGCTACAATTACGTGAAACAAGATAACCTCATTGATTAATAAGAATGGTGAGTAACATATTATGTTTTCTTTATATTTGTTCTTGTTTTTGCAACTCTGCCCAGGAATCATTTAATTATCCTACTTCTGTTTTTTAGCCAGGTTTTAAGTGTGAGGGGTGTAAGGCCGAAGTAAAATATTATTTTTGTAATCCTAAAATGTAAAGGTTTATTACAAGATCGAAATTTTTAATATGCTTTAGTTTGCAAATTTTTATTACTCTTATTATTTACTTCAAATCAAATATTAAAAAAAAAAACGAGAAAGTTTATTACTCTATAATGTCCTATACTAGGAAAACGCCAAAGTCGTTTTTAGACGAGTAAGTGAGCCATATGTTGCGCTCTTATACCAACTAAACTTAAAAACCCTATTATTCATACCAATATAATTATCAAACTTAAATGCATATGTTCCCGGGTGCTCAACACATGACTCGCTCACTCGTCCAACAACGACTTTGGCGTTTTCCTAGTCTAGTTGGCTAAAGCGCCCTTATAGCCGAAATGTGGGAATTGGAGGGGACCTTGACGTGCAACATTTGATAACCTTTTGCACGGCATTTCACGGCCAGGTAAATAACAAACAAAAAATATTGTTACTAAATCAAAACCATTGTCGTATAATAATTTCTACACGTTAGCAGCCTGTTTTTCAATTTATTATTTCTTGTAGGTTTAAATCGCAACGAATCTAGCTGATGTTGTTAGCAGATCTCAGTAAACTCGTACCGGATGTCTGTTTAAAGTTTAAGCGCAATCTGTTCAGCGATTCGGCTGATTTTCGACGTACAGACAGATAGACAGACATACGCACAGACTCACGGAAGAGCCGATTTTCTTGAATGGAAAATCCTTTGTCGCTACGCTCCCTCGTCTTAAAAGATTAAATGACATTTACTATGAAAATAATTAAGAAAAACTAGCAGGGATACGGGAGTTTACAAAAAATTGGTTTATTGATTGATTGATTGATTGATTGATTGATTGAATGATTAATTCAAGTATTTATAACAAAGCGGGATTTTTTTATTAAAATTTTTATTTGGGAAATAGATCGTAGATTTCAGTAAACTATAGGCTACATCAAACAATTAAAGAAAACCTTGACCAATGAATGTTGGATAACATTTCGAAAGACTTATTCTGTTGTTGAATTGATGATTTTGTAAAAAAAAAAAAAAAAATGCACGAACCTTGAGTATTAAAAGATACGGGTTTTCTATAATTGAAACCGGTGTCAAAATATTCCCACAGGAAGTCCTGGAAGAAGTGAGGCTCTGCTGCTCGAGCTCCCTAAAATAACACGTTCCACATCCCAATAACTTTCCTGGATTAGGTCACTGCACGATATAACACGAAGATACGGGGGGAAATGTTCAGGTGCGAGTACTTAAAAAAATAACTTTTACTAAGATAAGATAAACCTTATCTTCCGAATACTTCATATTGTCGAAGAAGAACAAGCAAATAAAATATAAACCCTTCGTTGAAAACATTTGCTGGAGATACACAGTACGCAAAATTACAAGTTTTTATAAAGCAGCCCCGCACCCCACACTGTAAGGGTCACCTGCACTTTCTGTGTCATTCTTTTCAGAGTCTACCTCGCAAACATTCACTGGTAAGAAGAGTAATACGTTACTCCCCGAAACTACTGGCGAGCTCTGGTTGTCATCATCCCCTCGACAATCCATGAAAACGAAATGAGAACATATCTGTGAACCCACTGGGGGTCCCCCCTATCAGGCTGATTCTTTATGAGCACTTAGTGCTGATTAAGTGACATTAGTGCCTCTAATCCCAGATTTAGTGCTGCCATATCTTTGGGCTATTTCAACCTTAAGTCCGGGGATTCCAAGTTCATGCAGCACCCTAAATAAATAACTAAGTAAATAACTAAAATGTTCAAAAAGGATCAGAGTTTTGCAGTGTAAAATTCACGGAACTAATAAGAATCCCCCACCCACTTTTCTCCCCTGCCTGTGGCAGGATCTGTCCAGCACGGGTCTGCCCTCCCAACACCTCCAGGCTAGAGTGACTCATACGGCCTTAAATTTGACACGCCCTTAAACAATTTAACAAAGAAAATCTTCCAATAAAGCTACCCATTCTCTTTATTTCAACAGGAAGCCGAAACTGGAGATACTACTTCCGGTGAGGGGCCGGGGTCTTCTGACGTCATCCCAGGAGCCGAAACTGGAGATACTACTTCCGGTGAGGGGCCGGGGTCTTCTGACGTCATCCCAGGAGCCGAGACTAGAGATACTACTTCCGGTGAGGGGTCGGGGTCTTCTGACGTCATCCCAGGAGCCCAAGATTCAGGATCAACGTAAGCATAATGTCTACTATAATAACTGTTCCGTATCCGATCTTGCATGTCTACTTACGTTATAGGGTTAACACTTGTGCACCAATGCACGTCTTACAGAACAAAGGGTTCAAAGGGGGGGCTATAAATAATAGGCTACATCCCAACACGACCTATTATTGGGGTTTAATTTTTGGTGGGGGAGAAGTCTACTCCCCAATGCTAAATAAGACCGACTGGGTCCTGCAACTTTGTACTTCATGGTGACTAAAAGTAGTCACCTTAAAAATGATGATCGTTTACTAATTGTTATTACTTCATTCTAGTCTGACACTGGGGCTTGATGCCGAGAAACAGAAGGACGCAGAAATACAACGACTCATGGCTGAGATTGCAAAACTGAGGGGAGAAATCCGGCACCAGTCAGGGGAGACAGACACGAGGTCGTCGAACCATGTGAGTACTGGTCAACAGTTGTAGAATACAGTCCAGGGATAAGTTAACATGACTCTTTATAATGTAGTGAACCGGAGTGGAGGACATAAAGGATGACGCGCCTGGAAACCAAATAAAGTAAACATTACTTCAGGCGAGATAGGCCTCCTTCCAATATTCTCATGGATTAGTTGGCTTCGTTAGTAAAGAAAAAGTTTACGCCCTATACTTAAATTGCGGAGCAACTTTTATGGTAAAGCCTTCATTTCCAACATTATAAGTTTGTAACTAAAACATTACTTGGTGTGCTGATTTGGAACGCATCAAAAGTACAAGACGGTTTGGTAATCACCTAGATAACAGGCCTTAAAAATTGCAATCTTAATTTACATGTCTAATTTTAAAATTAAAATAAGGGTCAACAACTTTAATAAGATGGCGTTAAGAAGTTTTTATTGTTGAAGAAACTAATGGTATTTGCATATGGCAACATAACGTAGATGAAACTTATCTTGTTTTGCAGCGAGGAGGTCTAGAACCTCCCTCTGTAGCCGAGGCCCCGCCCACTTTAAGTAGAGAGAACCAACCGTCCACCAGCCGTGACGTAGCCGAGGCCCCGCCCACTTTAAGTAGAGAGAACCAACCGTCCACCAGCCGTGACGTAGCCGAGGCCCCGCCCACTTTAAGTAGAGAGAACCAACCGTCCACCAGCCGTGACGTAGCCGAGGCCGCTGGACCATCAGGGTGAGTCATCATCTCTTACTTCATAAGTATTTGAAGTCTATGCTGAGTTCCCGACATGGACGTTGAAGAGCGAACCACGAACGAACCAGTCAGACTCATAAGAATGATGGTAATGACATTTAAATTGGTTTGTTTGACGTCCATGTCTGGAACTCAGCTCCGTCAGATTAGAATGCCGGTATAGAGAGAAAGCTTAATACCTCGCACTGTCCACTTCGCTCAGGGTAATACGTTGATGTTAGTGCAATTGTTTCCACTTCCACCTTCTTCACTTTTTCTCTGAGTTTCCGAGCCTAAAGTAAACATGAGCCGAAGAAGGAAGTTGGGATAAACTGAGCGGAGCGGAGCCAGTGTGCGGAATGTTAGGCACCGAACTGAGCTAAGCTGTCCGACCAAGTGCGCCAGCTAGGCTAAAGCAACACCATACTGCAGTACGCAAAACACGAGCTAAAATTCCGCTAGGAGATTCAGTAGACCTTGCAATCTTACCTCTTCGTACGGGCTATTTTCCATTTTATTTTATGCATTCCAACGGATTTTCTACAATGGCGTTTCATGCATGAGGAGTAAGGCCATGTTTAAACTATGTGGAATTCCTTATCGTTTGAACTCTAAATCAATCAGGGCCAAAGCAGATGCTGCGTGAAACATTGCTCGATTGCTCGTCTATCAACCTCTTTGGCGTTTTTCTAGTTAGGTTCTTTCATTTTAAAGTTCTTAAACTTAAAACCGACAGGGTTTGGCTCAAGAGCCAAGCGCTTGACTCTGATTCGGGACCAGGTTCGAATCCCGTCAAGATCGCCAATCCTGGCTGAAGTTTTTTCAGAGGTTTTCCTCAGTCATTGTGTCCTTGCATGCGAATGCAAGGAATTAAGTCCTTTTAAATAGCCATCGGACATCTCTTCACAATAAGGAACAAGCCTTCATTCAAGACTTCAAATTTAATATGTTAACAACTAAAAAATAATTTAAAGAATATTTTTTTGTTTCGGTTTGCATTATGGTCAATATTTAACAAAGAAAATTTGAATCTTGCTTCCGGCCAAAACACAAAACAAAAAGTAGTGTGTCGTCATGGGATGTTGAACATCCCACAGTTGGGCGCCGACTCAAAGGAAGCTACAGCAGAGCGCTCCCCGTGCTCCTGTCATTCGTGTTATCGTTTAGATTTCTAGATAAACATAAATGCCGCATTATAAAAGCTACCATAAGGACATTTACATTTACGGTTTATGGAGTCAGCATTGTTAAAACACTGTTCAGTCATTTTTGTAGCCTACTTAGGCCAGCTACTGTCGAGTTAATAATATGTACGACAATTTTGAAACGGCCTACGATGAGCATGATGCGAACTACGTGGGCATCGCATCGGTTATCATTGCGTTACGTATAAGCAACCGGTCGACCGGTCTTCTATTATCGCGTTCCGTAAATCGGATTGGGCGACCACTTCACCCATTGCCGAGCGTACCATTAATATTCCGGTCGACCAGTGGTCGCAACCTCAACGCCTGAAATCTTGGGCTGGGCGTAGTGGTCGTTTTATTTATGTATGGCTCCATTTTATGTCTGCAGATGTGTATTTAGCGGGTTACACATACGTATAACATATAATAATAATATAATAACACCTAATGATTACTAAATTTAGTTATGCAATGACTTCGTAATGTTTCTGTTTGTTCAATACCATGCTGCACAAGCTAAAACCATATCAAACAATCCCGTAAAATACTTAATTGCATTAAAATAGTATAAATTAAAACGCCAAATCGCCATCTTGAAATGGGCCGATTGACTCTTCAATTTGCTACGCTCGCGCCTGTGCGGAGGTATAGGAGACTGCTAATCTAGCCTACTATAGGGGTTATATATCTATGATGCCAATGGAAAACGCCATTAAGTACGCGCTCTATTGGTTGTGACGTAATCGTGAGGTGAGGAGGGGAAGCTGATTGGCAGAACTGTCAGCTCGCCGCCTCGGCGAACCTCACGACGACGTTACGCCCATCCCCTGCAATGGCGCATGGCCGTTTTCCGGCGCGAAGCCCGGTTCAAATTTTTCCTCGCTCACAGTTAGCGCTTATAAAAGCCAGACGCATGAAAAACTTTACTGGTCGGTATTTGAGGTTATTAGTAGAGACATATTCAAATTTGGTAATGAAGGACAGTTCCCTATTACATAAAAACTGGAAATTTTCAATTACTGTACATTCTTGTATGGTTTGTAAGTGTTTGCATAGTGATTAACACTACTTGGTACCATACAGTACTTCCAAAGCAGAATGATCGGTCGTCTAGGCAACATAATGACGACATCATGAGACCTTGGTTGTCGAGTGCTTTTGTAAACAATAAGTACTTTAGATCTAGTCAGGATCATGGTGGTATATTATCTTTAGGTGATTTCACTGCCGCGAATTTTGTGGTCGCTGAATGCACGCAGTGCAGACGGTCGCCGACAGAATGCGCGACGTGTCAGGTGGTAGTCACGTGACGTAGAACTTACAAGATGGCGGCCAATCAGACGGCTCGAATTAGGAAATTCGAATGTTCCGCCTACGGATCTGAATGCACGGTCTTCAATAAAGTGTATACACACCGCCATCTCTCGAGGTTTGAAATTTGTTTGAAGTTTGGAAAAACTTCTTTATCGATTCTCTCGTCACGTGACTACCACCTGACACGTCGCGATCCTGGCGGCGTCCGACTGAACTGCATGCATTAAGCGATCACAAAAATAGCATTGATGGATACCCAAGTGAAATCACCTAAAGATATATACCACCATGCACGTGACATAGAACTTACAAGATGGCGGCCTTGGGGACCAATAAGCGGCTCGAATTCGAAAATTCAAACGTTCCGCTACCGATCTGAATGCACGGCCTTCAATAAAGTGTATACACACCGCCATCTAAATAGGTATCAGAGTCGATAAAAAAGTTTGGGGAAACTTCTTTATCGACTCTGATGGTACTCTGTCACGTCGCGATCATGGCGGTGTCCGTCTGAACTGCGTGCATTAAGCGACCACAAAAATAGCATTGCTGGATACGCAAGTGAAATCACCTAAATATAATATACCACCATGGTCTGGATAGTATGGAACACTCTTTTTCACTTTGAGAGGCTTCACATATAATATGATTTTATATTAGTTATGCACTCCTTGAGAAGAGATCTATGCTCCCACCCCATATATTGCATGATTGTGATCTAACTCAAGACCGTTTTCAGTGTCCCAAACCAGCAGATGTGTGGCAGACCTTACTACAAGAAGACAAAGTGTGCCGCCGATGCAAGGGGGGAGCATTTCGAAATTAAAATGGTTGCTCTACTGTTTCTTCGCTGTATTCTATGTGCCTCCATGAAAGACTTCAAGATAGCTTCAAATATGGAGGCTGCCGGTCTTTATGACGATATTATTCTCATTTACCAGTATTTACTCGATGATCAATTGTTTTGTGCCCTATTCCAGCTGAAACACAAACTAGACAAAAGTTAAAAACTTTCTCACCTAAAGGTGATTTTAGTTTACTCAAATACTTGCAATCGTATCTAGATATTCTAGATTCGGCATCTACAAACTCTGATCTAAAGCTTGCGGCAATTTTGACAATTTCAAATTATTTTTGTATACGAACGCAGTAGCACATAATGACCTAGCCCAACTAATCAACTAGCCCACTTGACGGTAGAATAAGTTTCAACACGGCTGATGGTAAAATAATATCTTTCGAAGGTGATTACCAAAGCTCAGGTATTGATATGCTGAAAACACATGATTGTGATGTTGGACTAAAAGAAAAATTCTTTAAAAGCTTTGATATCTATGCTGATCAGGCAAGTGAGTGGGACCTAGAGGTTCTTATTAAGAACGAAATAAATCAACTTTGGCAGATCCCCGAAACAGAGATAAACGTAATGTATACCGAGTTGTTTGATGCGATGCTAGATGGTGGAGGGAGGAAACTATTACCTCACCTCCAGAACCGGTTTCTGGTTGGAGCTCATTAAGAAACAACTTAAAAAAATCTCCGAGAATAAGATTACAGAGTTGGCAAACTTCAAAACAGATTTTAAAGCTACTTCAATTCAACAACTGAAAATAAAATCAGTGCTGTAAAGAAAGGTGTAATCCATGTAGTTACACATGCTATGCACACCTGTTTGACGGCAAGCAAGGTTTACTCGGTGGTTAATAGTTTGGATTCAGATGACAAAACTTGCATCGTGGTTAGTTTGAAGACGTTGGTTGACAGGAGCGATGAGGTCGTCTCTGCTTGGAAGAGCCGATGGTGCTCGGCTCTTATTGTCGAGTGCGAGGCGAACCCTCCAGAGCTGACAGGCATAGTGGAGACATTGATCACTACATTGGCAGAAAGTGACAGTCTTGTGTTAATTCTTGTGTCAACACAAAATAACAAATTACCTCGAGCATTGAACTACAAAACTAGAGATTTCCTTACGTATGACGACCAGAGTCATTGGAGTGATCTGACTGAGGAGTCCCAAGAGTATTTGCGTGACAAAGAGTTGAACTTCCAAGGTTCTAACGTGACATTACGTGCTATAGTTGGAGATGATAACAGCTTCACAGATCAGTTGAGAGATGCTTCGATTACTGAACTAATGCAACCCACAGTTAATGTTGGAAAAGAACTTGCTGAAACAATTGGCAACTTCATACCCCGAACTCTGGTGTCCAGCGACGGCAACTCCACAAGCATTGACTCCGTGAACGATGTAGAAGAGAGGGTGGTACTTGTGGTGGCGGGGCCCGGCATGGGCAAGTCTACTCTCTTGACCCATCTCGCGGAGACCGCTAAGAAAGATGATCCTTCTTTGTGGGTTGCAAGAGTAGATCTCGCCGACTGCACTAACTACCTTAAGAACTTGATTGTTAATGAATGGACAGCTCTTGAATTTCTGGAGACATTCTGCACAATGAGCAAGACAGCTTTTGAAAAGGACTTGGTTAGACACTGTCTCATAAATAAGAAAATGATTTTGGCCTTAGATGGGGCAGACGAGGTTTGCCCTACTTATGAGGACAAACTCGTTCCGCTCTTGAAAGAGTTACTCAGAACTGACGTCAAACAGCTTTGGTTAACGTCACGAGCAGCTATGGCAAACACACTTGAGACAATCTTGGGCGTTCAAAGATCTCAAAATCTCTCGTTATTTACAAAAGAAGACCAAGAGAATTTCTTAACAAAAGTCTGGATATCAAAAGTCAATAGTTCAGTTAAAAATAAGGTCAACACATTTGCCAAAAAGTTAATAAAACTAGCGGCAAGATCCTTTGGTAAAGCTAACCAAATTATTGGGATACCACAAATGACACATATGTTGTCAGAATCGTACGAAGAACACATGATAAAATATTGCACCACTCTTGAATTACCTTTACCCAAGAGACTTGACATACTGTCTTTGTATGAATCTTTTGTACATAAAAAGTTTGATCATTATTTCATTGAAAAAAAAAAGATAGATATCGACCTAGCGGCAAACATCGCTGATTATAATAATCAAATGAAAATGTTCTTGAAGAACCATACTAACGCAGCTCTTAAGCTCATTCTCTCGCCTGAAGAGTTCGCTTCTATCTGCGTGGAAAACACTGCAGAATTCTTACAAGAAGTCGAAGAAGGTAGGGACAAAACTGGCCTTATTGATAGAGTTTCAGACGGAAATGCTCATTTCATTCACCGGACATTGGCCGAGTATTTGTTAGGCTTGTGGTTGGCTGAAAATCACGGAAAATATCCTCATTTGATAGAATCAAACATATTGCATCCGTCTTTCAAGGTTGTTCGTGAGTTCTTCGACAGAATTCTCGCTAGGAAGATCCCACTGCACATGGCTATTCTTAACCGAGATCTCAAAGCATTTGAAACACTGCTGCGCTCTGGAGTTTCTGTCGACGAGCAAGACGATGGAGGGAGAACGGCCCTTCACATCGCTGTGTCATACTGCGGCTCTGAACAACACAAGAACTTTGTCACCATTGCACAGAAACTCTTGGAACACGGGGCTTCAACTGATGTCCCCTTTATGATGTCCTTCAATGGAGACCCGCTGCGATATGCTGATAAGATGGATGCGGGACTGTGGCAGGTGTGATCCTTCAGGCTGGAGGAGACGAGAGTGACATGATGCAATGTCAAGATACAACAAGTCGTATAGTTTTATGATGAGCTTATCTGGTATCTCAGCGAAACGAAGAAAGTTGCCGTGTGCTTATTAAAATTTCTGCACAAGGGGAGAGTTAAAAGTCTTAAAAAACCTGATAGAGGAACGGGGAGCAGATGGTTACCTACCAGGGGGTTGATCAAGCGACCCCATGCATCATGCTGCAGCAGGTGGCCATGTTAACATCATGCAATATCTGAACAGTAAGGGAGTTTCATATGATGTAGCAAACACTGACGGAGACCGCCCTTTACATTTCGCAGTAAAACATGGAAGAATTCAGAGCGTTAAGTTTCTTGTTGAAGAAATTGTTGACATAAACAGCATTAACCACAAACTTGAGTCGGCCTTGATGATTGCAGTGACACTCGGTGATTCAGCCCTTGATATTGTGGAATACCTTCTAGATCATGGGTCAGACATCACGATCATGAATACGGAGGAACAATCATCCTTGCACTTGGCTTCGATGCATGGAGGTTTAGAGACAATTAAATGTTTGATAAACCACCTAACTGTCATAAAATATGATGAAATGAACAAGAACGCTACAGTAGTGGATACCTATGATAAAACCGGAAACAGCCCTCTTCACTTGGCGGCATCTCAAGGCCATTTGCCTGTTGTAAAGCATTTGTTGGATTCTGGTGCAAAGATCGACGCTTGTAATGATGTTGGAAACAGTTCCCTCCATTTGGCAGCAATCCAAGGACATCTAGAGGTGGTCAAACATTTGTTAAGTCATGGCGCTAATATTGAGCAGCTAAACATTAACTACATCACAGCCTTGGAATGTGCTTTAGAACACAACAGACAGGACGTTGTCACGTACTTGATACTTATACTAGATATAAGTGTTTCAGATTATCCACTACACAATGCAGCCAGGATAAATGATATCTCTGTGATTAATTACTTTGCAAATAAACAAGCCGACATCGATGAATGTGACTTCGATGGATACAGTGCCCTGTGGATTGCTTGTAATGAAGGCAATTTAGTTGTATGTACAGTTCTTCTACATCGTGGCGCATCAATGAAGACCGGCGCAAAGACATATCCGCCCCTCCACGCTGCAGCTCAGTCAGGTCACACACTCGTGATACAGCTACTGTTAGACCGTGGGGCAGACATAGAAGATGTAACCAAAGAAGGTCGTACGGCACTATGGCTGGCAGCAAGGAAAGCTAAATGTGATACCGCCAGAGTGCTGCTAGATGCAGGCGCCACCATGAGGGCTGATACTACGGGATACACGCCCCTCCATGCCGCAGCTTTGTCAGGTGACCCACACGTGATACAGCTACTGTTAGACCGTGGGGCAGACATAGAAGCTGTAACCAAAGAAGGTCGTACGGCACTATGGCTGGCAGCAAGAGTTGCTAAATGTGATGCAGCCAGAGTGCTGCTAGATGCAGGCGCCACCATGAGGGCTGATGACACAAGCAACACGCCCCTCCACGCTGCAGCTGAGTCAGGGGACACACATGTGATGCTGCTACTATTAGACCAAGGGGCAAACATAGAAGCTGTGACCGAGGAAGGTCGTACGGCACTATGGCTGGCAGCAAGAGTTGCTAAATGTGATGCAGCCAGAGTGCTGCTAGATGCAGGCGCCACCATGAGGGCTGATGACACAAGCTACACGCCCCTCCACGCTGCAGCTGAGTCAGGTGACCCACGCGTGATGCAGCTAATGTTAAACCGTGGTGTAGACACAGAAGCTGTTACCATGTATGGTGAAACTGCACTAATGAGGGCAGCAAGGTATGCTAAATGTGATGCAGCCAGAGTGCTGCTAGATGCAGGCGCCTCCATGAGGGCTGCTGACACAAGCTACACGCCCCTCCTCGCTGCAGCTCTGTCAGGTGACCCACACTTGATACAGCTACTGTTAGACCGTGGGGCAAACATAGAAGCTGTAGCCCAGAATGGTCGTACAGCACTGTGGCTGGCAGCAAGGGAAGCAAAATGTGATGCAGCCAGAGTGCTGCTAGATGCAGGCGCCACCATGAGGGCTGATAATAGGGGACACAATCCTCTCCACGCTGCAGCTCTGTCAGGTGACCCACACGTGATACAGCTACTGTTAGACCATGGAGCAGATAGAGAAGCTGTGACCAAGAAGGTCGTACGGCACTATGGCTGGCAGCAGAGGACGCTAAATGTGACGCAGCCAGAGTGCTGCTAGATGCAAGGCGCCTCCATGAGAGCTGATTTAAAAGGGGACACAATCCTCTCCACGCTGCGGCTCTGTCAGGTGACCCACACGTGATACAGCTACTGTTAGACCATGGAGCAGATAGAGAAGCTGTGACCAAGGAAGGTAGTACGGCACTCTGGGAGGCAGCAAGGGAAGCTAAATGTGATGCAGCCAGAGTGCTGCTAGATGCAGGCGCCTCCATGAGGGCTGATAATACGGGCTACACGCCCCTCCACGCTGCAGCTCTGTCAGGTGACCCACACGTGATACAGCTACTGTTAGACCATGGAGCAGATAGAGAAGCTGTGACCAAGGAAGGTCGTACGGCACTCTGGGTGGCAGCAAGGGAAGCTAAATGTGATGCAACCAGAGTGCTGCTAGATGCAGGCGCCTCCATGAGGGCTGATAATACGGGCTACACGCCCCTCCACGCTGCAGCTCTGTCAAATGAACCACACGTGATACAGCTACTGTTAGACCGTGGGGCAGACATAGAAGCTGTGACCAAGGAAGGTCGTACGCCACTTTGGGTGGCAGCAAGGGATAATAAATATGAGGCAGCCAAAGTGCTGCTAGATGCAGGCGCCACCATGAGGGCTAATAATACGGGCTACACGCCCCTCCACGCTGCAGCTCAGTCAAATGAACCACACGTGATACAGCTACTGTTAGACCGTGGGGCAGACATAGAAGCTGTGACCAAGGAAGGTCGTACGCCACTCTGGGCGGCAGCAAGGAATAATAAAAATGAGGCAGCCCGAGTGCTGCTAGATGCAGGCGCCACCATGAGGGCTGATAATACGGGTCCACAATCCTCTCCATGCTGCAGCTCTGTCAAATGACCCGCAAGTGATACATCTACTGTTAGACCATGGGGCAGACCTAGAAGACTTAAACCCAAAAAAGGGATACTGCACTCTGGGCGGCAGCAAGGGAAACTAAATGTGATGCAGCCAGAGTGCTACTAGATGCAGGCGCCACCATGAGGGCGAATAAAAATTACTACACGCCCCTCCACGCTGCAGCTGCTTGGTCAGGTGACCCACAAGTGATACAGCTACTGTTAGACCGTGGGGCAGACATAGAAGCTGTGACCAAGGAAGGTCGTACGGTACTATGGTGGTAGCAAAATATGCTAAATGTAATGGCAGCCAGAGTGCTGCTAGATGCAGGCGCCACCATGAGGGCTAATAATACGGGCTTCACGCCCCTCCACGCTGCAGCTCTGTCAGGTGACCCACACGTGATACAGCTACTGTTGGACCGTGGGGCAGACATAGAATCTCTAAACAAGAAAGGTGATACGGCACTCTGGGCGGCAGCAAGGGAAGCTAATTGTGACGCAGCCAGAGTGCTGCTAGATGCAGGCGCAACCATGAGGGCTGATAATAAGGGCTACACACCCCTCCACGCTGCAGCTCTGTCAGATGACCCAAACGTGATACGGCTATTGTTGGACCGTGGGGCAGACATAGAAGCCTTGACCAAGAACAAACAAACTCCACTACATCAAGCTGTGTTTTCTAATAAACTAGAAGCTGTGAAGTTTCTCATCCAACAGGTGCCAATCAAAATGCAAAAACTTCGCAGAATATGACACCACTCGATATTGCTAATAAAAAAAAATATTCCGAAATTGCAAAATACCTGTTCGAAGTTGTTCCGAAGCCTACTAAAAAGAGTTTTTTTGGCTTGTTTGGATAATTTGTCACAATTGAAACATACAAACTGCAGTTGTTATGTAGTTGGCTCGATATATTTTAATCAGTCCTTCAGCATCTGATTGATGCTTTCACGCTTGTCAAGCTACATCAAGCATCATTGATGTTTTTGTTTTTGTTTTTGTTTAAAAGTATTTAAATCTCATTTAATCGTATTATATAAGCTCTACCTCCTACACTCTAGCACCATACTACGCAACCAGTATGAAGCTGAGCGTTAAGCCCAAACTGTTTGGCTGGTCTGTGCTATGTTGATAATATTATGTATTTACTGTACCTTCCTAAAGAATAGTTTATCCCTTACTCAATTCTGGTTACAATAATAAATACCATCTGCATTATTTATAATAACATTTTATGTATACTGTATCTAGTTTTTTATTTTATCTATAAATAAATAATAAATAATAAATTTTATTTACCAACCAACCAAACCAAGAAGCTCGTAATATGCCCCAATCCTACTGAGAGGGATCAACATTGGGTACGTTCCGAATGATGCTAACTTGCAGCATGGGCGTGCCCAAAGCATTCCGTAAACACCGCCGCCATCACAACGCCTGTAACGCCCAATGTTAAACCGCGGGCATCTTGGGCATGTCTGGGTGTTGTGGGCGCGTAGGAGCATCATTCGGAACGTACCCATTATGTTTATGAATACATCACAATACAACTAACAGATAAAACTAACAACATGTTTCAATTGAGACTAAACCAAGTTAACAATCATAACATTCATATTTAAAATATCGTCATAGCTGTATACGTACATTATAGTAGAGTTTAGAAATGACTGTTTATTGCAGCTTGTATTTGGTCACCTGTGAACATATTGCATTTTAGAAATAAATTAATAAGATGCCCATGCTTGGGATTGAGCCCAGGACCTCTTCTTTTTGGGCAGATGCTCTATAACCAACTGAGCTATGAAGACAACCGATTAAATGTTGTCTACTAGTTGGTTTGTTTACACATTGTTTATATTAATTTATAAGCAATGATTGAAGATTGCACTGCCTGTTAGACTACACGAACTTGAGAAATACAAACTATCTCTTTAATCCCAGAGTTGGGCTATATGAATTTTTAAGAAACCAACAAATATACACAATCTAGGTTATCTGTTTCAAAACTGTCCGTCAGTAATTTTCTAAAGCGTCTTTGCTGTATTGTTTTGTGTACCGCTACTACTGTATTTTATCAGTAATGAAATTAAATGTTATGATTTGGGTATACTTTATTCAGTGGTGGATAGCCCAGATTCATGGTATTCATTTTCAAGATTTTCAAATAATTATAAAAGGAAAACTATCTACGTATCTAGGGGTGGGGAGAGGGCAGGTTAGGTTAGTCTCTCTACATTATTGAAAATATATTAAAATAACAATTGCTAAGTTCCCTTTTCTGTTCAGGCATGCACAGGAAAGGTCTACCATTATATTTAATGGTTGTTGATTTGTTATTCCCAATACAAGAAAATGCCATAGGACAATTTCCACAATTGATTCACAATCCGATTTACCATCAGACTTGCCAGATTTACCAAAAATCACTCGAATCTCTAAACAAACTAACTTATCTGTGAACGTTTTTGTAAAATGTAGATAGCTCTAAAACTTTGTTATTATATAGACCGTTTTTAAAATTCAGAATATTTGGCAGGGTGCTTCCGCCCCTAAGCACCCACAGAGATGGCGCCCCTGCCTCAGCTGTTAAGAGCACCAGCCGGACAGCAGATGTCCTGGGTCCCGGGAGGCACTTTTTAATGTCTGTCTTAAATATTATAATTATATAATATATTAAAATTCCCGTGTGAGCCTGGCAAATTATAGATTCGCATTAATGGAGGGAAAACGGAATGTTTTTTTTCTTTTTTTCTTTATGTTTGTATTTTTGTGTGTTTGTCACGATTCCGGCTAAACCGATACTCCAATTGCGATGAAATTTACCGTAGGCCTTTTTAATATTTGAACTGAGAACTGCCATGTTTTTCAGCGCAATCGAAAAATTATTTCTCATGAAAATCGCAATTTAACGCTTTTATCGTTTAAAAAAAATCTTCGACTTATAACACCTACATGCTTTATCGGATTGTTATGATTACACACAGAACCTTGATTTTATGAATTAATATATTAGTATAAAATTCGAGCGCAATCGAGAAATTATTTCTCATGAAAATTGCAATTTTACGCTTTATTTTGTTTTTAAAAACATTTGTTCGACTTATAACACCTGCATGCTTTATCCGATTAAAATGATTTTTTCATAGAACCTTAATGTTATGAATTAATATATTTGTGTGATATTTGAGCGAGATCAAAAATTTTTTTCTCGTGAAAATCGCATTTTTCCAATTACGCTCATCCAACATCGCGCCTGAAAAAGCTTTGCGAAGCTTCCTAGAAGTAACTGACAGTGTAGGCAACCAAAGATAAAAAGTTGTCACGGAATCATCCAACCATTTTCATTTAAACTAATGCAACATAAATAAACATTGAGTGTGAACCAGTACAAAACATGTGTTGATTTATTTCTTAATTATTTTTTATACTAATAGTGTCTTTTCATTTTGTAATGCGAGTTACGAAGATTGATAAGATGAGGAGAACCAAGATAAGGAAAGAACTAGGAGTAGAGAGTTTAAACTTTAAGCTAGGGAAAGAAAGGCTGAGGTGGTTTGGACACAATATGAAGAGGATGCAGAAGGACAGGATTCCGTAGATGCAGTATGAACAAGACGCAGGAAATAAACAGAAAAAGAGGGAGGCCTAAACTGAGATGGGAATAAGTTGTAGTAATAAATTTGAAAAGGAGAAATGCAGCTTGGGAAAGGGTTAACCAGGAAAGATGTTGGGAAGAACGAAAAAAATGGCAAAAACTGGTGGAGGTCCCTGAGGGAGAAGACATTGAAGAGGAAGAAAGTGAAGTAGATGACGCAGAGGAAGAAAAAGTTGATGTGGGAGAAGCGTCAGGCTTCGATAAGCCCAGTGAGCCAAGAATGTGGTGGGAACCTCCCACCCCCTACCCGACTTGGATGGAAATAGGGCTCGACATTGATTGATTGTATTTTCATTGCCAGGTTCTATACTCGTTCCCAATCTCAATCCAGAGCTAGACCATTTTTATTTTAATTATTTATTTATTTTTTTATTTGTTTATATAACTTCTATCCCATTCGTCCACTGCATCTGACATCACCGGTGATCACCGAGTATTAGATCAAGAATAAGCCACATTTGTAACTATTTTTTAATAAAATGTTATCTAAGCAACTGTTACCAATTTCATGTATAATAAAAAAATTATATTATTGTCGATTATTGTATATTTTGTATTTGGATGTTCCCTCATCCAATCAATAAGGAAAACTCACTACTTGTGTTGTGTTTATTGGATGAGCAAAGCAAATACTTCAATTTCACTAACCCCCCCAAAAAATTAGCTCGGGAGTTTTTTTTTTCTTCTATTAGTTAACTCTCTACCGAGCAAACGGCATATTCGATCTTATGAAAATTAGAGGGGACCTTCGAAATCTCTGAACTTAGACTTGCTACGTTTTTGGGTACAATCGAAGAAATATTTCTCATTAATATCGTACTTTTACGATTTTTTTCGATTTTTAATCCGATATTTCCGTGATATTTGGCTCGCGACCGGGCAAACGGCTACTCCGATCTTGATGAAACTTTATGGGAACGTTTGAAATCAATAAAATGAAATATTTTTTATTTTAGGGACATTTGAAGAAATATTTCTCATAGAAATCGTACATTTACGATTTTTTCCCGATATTTTCGTGATGTTTGGGCCAATTATGACCAAACGGGTGGGGCTACAACGTTCATATTTTATATGGACATTAAGGTTACGGTGATGTAGTACCTTTTGAAAGAAAAAGTCGAAGAAGTAAACAAGAATCCATAGAAATAAAAGTTTTAAGTATAAGTTTTTTGAGGTAAATAATAATAATTAACAAGTAACTATAAAAAATGACAACAATCACCTACAATGCGTACAAAGAGCAAGTCTTTGGGCCTCCAGATATTTGATATTCTAATAACCATACCAATTAGTACTACTTTAAATGATTTTGCAATGGATCTTGAAAGTAAAGAGATCCCACGCATACTAAAAACTTATTAAAATAAAAGCGCATCCATCAACGCGACTAAATTAAGCGTTTGCGAAGCTTCCTAATAATAAGCTTCGCTAACGCTTTTTTTAGTCGCGTTGATGGATGAGATTTTATTTGAATAAGTTTTTAGTATGCGTGGGATAGTTACACTAGGAAGCTTCGCAAACGCTTTTTTTAGTCGCGTTGATGGATGAGCTTTTTTAAATAAGTTTTTGGTTTGCGTGGGATCTCTTTACTTTTGTAAGTCCTTTTTGAACGCATTGTTGTAGGTGATTGTTTTCAAGTTTCTATTATTACTTGTTAATTGTTATTATATACCTAAAAAAACTCATATTAAAACCTGTATTCTATGGATTCTGGCTAACTTTTTTAACTTTTTCTTTCAAAGGGTTCTACATCACCATAACCATAATGTCCATGAAAATATGAACTTTGTAGCACCACCCATTTGGTCAGAATCGGCCCAAATGTCACGAAAATATCGCACTAAAAATTGAAAAAAATCGTAAAAGTACGATATTCATGAGAAATGTTTCTTCGATTCAAACAATAAAAAAAAACACAAGCTAAAAAATTTTTAGGGGTCAGTGAAATTGAAGTCTTCGCTTCACTCATCCAAAAAAGTACTGAACACCGTATTTTTCGTACAAGATGAAATGCACGATTGCCTGGTTGTTCTCCTTTTTTTAGTTTATTATAACTGAATAGGATAGACGACAAATAAATAAAATAAATAAATAAATAAATAAATAAATACGCAGTTATTAAATAATCGAATTGCAACTTTGACGACGTAAGTGGTGCATGTCCAACTTTCATTCTACAAAAAGCATTGTGGTGCACATAAAATATTTACAATACACACATATAGGTATATTTACACAATACCCAATTTCAGACAGTGCTCTGTTTTTATTGTAACTTTTATTTGATAGACCCATCATGATAAATACAGAAAGTAAAAGGCTATGTTGTTTATTTAATACAGTATGTAAATTCAGAGCAGCAATAACGAAGTTCAAATCGATTCAACAATAATAATAATTAGGGTGTTTACTCCGACCATAACGAGGCGAAACGAATCGATAAGAAATAGGTAAAACAAATGTTTGACTCTCGGAAAAGTCAGTTGCAAACTCAACGATGAAAGATACGCTGAGAATTAAATCTATAACGATTGCTCTGACATATGTGTTCATCCAAGTTACTTGTCGCGAGCTTAACATAAAAGAAACTTCACAACTTATAAGTGATGTTAAAGTGTACTTTAAATCTAGTTGTGTTTACTTGATAACCGACGATTGTTTTCAAAGTAGGGATCATAGAAGCTTCCAAAGACACTTAACAGAAGGGCAAGTGCATTCGGCAACATTGAGCAGCCAACACCTTCTCTTACGCGGAAACCAAGCTAATTATATTTTTTGTAAACGTCCAATTTTTATTTTTTTCACTTTTAGTTTGAAAGGAAACTTTCTAGACAGTGTTTTACAAGATTGGAACTCTTTGAAACCAATTTGGATATTCTTTATGAGCAAAGATGAAGATTTGAAGGAAAGATTTGTTGGAGTCAATATCCCTTTCAATTGTGAATTTCTTGTTGTCGAATCCAGTGGGAACAACTACAAACTTATTGAGCTCTACCGAGTAGCCGAACATCGAGCTCTTGAAGAGAACATCTTGGGGGTCTGGGACCCCACATCTAGACTCAAAGTTTCAGATGTACCATTCTACACAAGACGGAAGAATCTCGAGGGGAAAAAGTTCAGAGCAACCATGAATATAAATGATCCAACTACAACAGTTAAGAAATACGGTAACGACATCAAACTGGGCGGGTTTATAGCTGACGTATGGTACATTCTAGAAGAACATTTCAAGTTCACAACCGACTTCAGTTCACCAGCTCAGGTTGTATGGGGAAACCTCTTACAGAATGGAACTTGGACCGGAATGATGGGCCAGCTTGTTCGTAACAAAGCAGAGGTTGCACCTGTACGCATGACTGTTACAAAGCAACGATCGGAGTTTATAACTTACTCAGTTCCAATTCATTCCTCCACGAAGAAGGTTTTCATACGGGATCCACTAAGTGGTGGACACCCGCTCAAAAGTTTACTCCATCCGTTCAGCCTCCATCTTTGGGCGGCATTTCTTGCGTCTGTAGCTTTTATATCCATTACTTTGTATTTTCTTGATAAAATATCATCAATGTCTGGAATTAGAAAGGAACGTATTTCGCGCTTTGACGCGTTTTGTCTTGTTTTCAAGGCTATTTTATGCAATCAAGGGGTTTCAAAAGTTTCTAATTCAAATGCAATATCGACGAGGATTGTGTTGATGACATCTCTTCTCCTGGGCATCATTGCTGTTGTTAGTTACTGTAGCTCAGTGGTGTCTAGTATCGCCGTGGTCGTACCTTACATGCCGTTCAACTCTCTCCAGGGCATGCTAGACGACGGATCATATTCTGTCGGCTCTGTCTATGGGTCGAGCATTTACTCTTCTTTGAGAAACGCCAAGAGTGGAATTGTTAAAGAAATTTATGACCAACTTGTGTCTAAAAATCCCAACGATTCACCTACGTCACTAACTGACGGCAACAATCGCCTATGTGAGGGACACAAGTATGCTTTCATTATGCCAATTGAATCCTACATCTCAGAGAACTGGACATGTTCCTTGGTATCATTGAAAGAAAGTTATTCTAACGATATGGCCAGTTTATCATTTTCAAAATCAAGTACGTATGTAGGTATTTTCAATAATAATATTTTGAAGTTGAAAAGTGGTGGGATCTTGAAAAAGATTTATAACAATAACGTCCCCGGTAAAGTTCGTAGATTGAAAGATGAAGTATCAATCAGTTTAGAGTCTGCTACTCCGATACTCTATCTTTTGCTCGGAGGTATTTGTTTAGCTCTGGTATTCTTTGGTTTTGAGGTTCTAGTTTTCAAGCTTTGAGAAAGCATTTCTAAGTATTCTTACACTGCTGTTTTTACTATTTTACATTCGATACAAGTTCGTAAGCTAGATAGATAAATTATTATGGATGCATTTATTTTATTTATTTATTTAACGTGTATCCTATTCAGTTATAAAAAACAACTAATTTAAAAAGGAGGACAACTAAAGAAAACTTATTACATACATGAAGACATAACGATGACTTACAGTTAACTAAAGTTTGGGGGTGAATGATAATTGATAATTGTCAATATAATATTGGCTAGTGAAACAACTTTGGTTGTCCAGTACAGAGTTATGACTTCAGTTTGCTGGGTTATATTTGCAAACATCACGAAATATAAATATTTTCTTTTTGAGGCTATTCGACCGCGTTTTTGTATTTTCCCAAACATGCTACCAAGTCAAAATATAGTGAATGGCTTTGAAACCTGGCTCTTTTAGAAAATCAAAATTAATTTTTTCAATTTTTCTGATCGGGCACACAGCAAATATCACCACTTCAAAATAATTTTAAACTTCGATTCGCCCTAGCACACCATTCAACGTAGGTAGTTGTTTTTGTGACATTAATTTTCGGCTGGTTTTCAAGAGGCTGGCTGAGAGAAAAAAGTTTTTTTGCAATTGTCTTTCCTGCGATTTTTTTAGTTTGGCGGTAGAAATCGGTACAAAAACCGGTAAAGCATATAGAAAAACGCGGTCGAATAGAAATATAATTCAAGACTCTTGGGGGTTGGCGGGTGGCAACAGACACGTGTTTTCTTCAGCTCACGGAGTCTTGCCAAGCCTGTCATGTTCTCTTCTCAATCCACTTCTTCTGTTTCAAATAATTAAAAAATCTTTAAATATAGGGCCTAATATAGACTACAATAATAATTTTTAAAAATGATCATTATAAGACTATTCATCTAATCCTTTCAAAGCAGCAAACTATCACTGTCTACCTATCCCAAACATTGGTCATATAATCTGCTCGATCAGCAGTTCACATGTTTTGTACCTATCGTGAATGTTTGACATCGTAGAAAAAAAAACATGATGATACATTTTTTGGCATTTTTGACCGGTTGGGTTGGATTTGGTGAATTTCATAATTGTACTAAATATTCATTACTTTCGATTTTATGAAATGAAATGCACTAATAAATTAAATGTTGTGTCGACTAATAATAATAAGAAGAAGAAGAAGAAGAAGAAGAAGGCAATCATGCAAAGCACATTTCACAAATATACGTATCCTCACACTAACATGTACGCTAATTATCACTGCAGTAACTTTTGTATATTCTAATCCTGACCATTTTCCATTGAATAATGCCCACCATTCCCATTTTACTAGTTATAATACTATATGTTCATACCAAAATCTAGCCACACATTCTTTGACAAAAGCCCGACTCACGTTTGTAGTACAATATTTAATAAATTACCAGCTTCAATTAAATATTCCAACTCACACTCTTTAAGCATAAATTGAAAGACTTCCTTATAAATAAAGCTTATTACTCATTAAGAGAATTCCTTGAACTTATTATTTTCACACTTCTCTCACACCATTTTTTTTCTCTTCACTTTGGCTATAACTTTTACAAAATGTAAAAGGCGAATATTACAGCCTACAATTTCTATCTCCCACGAAATATCAGTTAAATTAAAAATCATTCGAGTTTGATTTTAAAAAATGTATTCATGTAATACTTGAACTTGATTTAAATATTATCGTATTTATTATGTATAATAGCAAATCCATTATCATTGTCATTCATATTTTGTATTATTGGAATTACAATAATCTGTACTAATTGTATTTGTATTTTTGTTATTATTTGTAACTTGTATTTGTATTTGTCCCATATATATGCTATGCATATTATGTCAGTGGACTGAAAATAAATTGAAAATAATAGATTTTGTAAGTCTCAAGTCCCTGTTGTCTTCTACAAGTGCACAATCAAGGTGAATTTATTGTAAACAATCACAATTAGGTGTAAAATACCCATGGAAATGAGGGTAAAGGTGTTCGTAGAATATTGTTTAATAACAAAATATAATTATACTGTACTATTTAACAATAACGTAGTACGGTATATTGTATTACTTGTCGAAGGAAGTAAGAATAGTTATAATTAGCCCTACACCTGGACAGAAAGACAAAAGTTGAAGAAAGTGGTGTACAAACAAACAAACCTAGTGTCTCCTCCAATGGAACGGTGTACATGGGTGTTAAGTATCACTCATTTAAGTGCAATCCCTAGACCCAAATATGATTTCTAAAGAATGCAGTATAAACGCCTGAAAAGTAAGTAAAATGTAAGAGGGGCTTAGTAAAAGAGCAGATTATTTTTTTGATTTTTTTGGCGGGACATAACCTCAGAACCAACAATTATATTCAAATTACTGGAATCAATTGTTCAAGTTCAAAATTGAATTTTGAGCAACGGTTTTTTGTATATTGTTTCTACACTCCTTTATCTACATTCTACAACCTTTATACAAGGATTATTGGTTTTATATGGTTTTTTGCGTTGCACAATTTTTTTCGCCTGCTGGTACAATTTCAAATTTTGTACCGTTTAACAGAAAAAATCTTGCAACGCCTGAAACCATAGAAAACCAATAATCATTTCATGAAGGTTAGATAAAAGAGTGTAGAAACAATATACAAAAAACCGTTGCTCAAAATTCAATTTTGAACTTGAACAATTGATTCCAGTAATTTGAATATAATTGATGATTCTGAGGTTATGTCCCATCAAAAAAATTTCAAAAAAATAATCTGCACTTTTATAAAGCCCCTCTTACATTCTACTTACTTTTTTGACCTCTTTAATTACTGCATTCTTTAGAAATCATATTTGGGGGCCGAGCGGTCTAGGGGACGCTGAGCTTGGCCCAACTCAAATGCGCGCACTCAGGTCTTTGATTTCTGCTGAATGGTTGGTAATAGCATAACCAAATTTTGCATTAATGTTAATAAAGTACTTTTATTTTGCTATCCTCAGTTGGTTGCCAAAAATAAGCCTTAAAGATCTATTGCGAGACATAAGTCCAAAACGTGAAAAAATGGGAGATCCAAAACATGGATTTCAATTCTGGAAATTTCGACCAAACCGTTCATCCTATGATAAAACCAAATTAACCTGTGCGTTCACATTGATTTAAACGTTTGATATCCAGTATGAAAATTGCGTTAAAAAATCTGTACACATGAAATAAATTATCGAAGTTGACCAAAATAGAGAAAATTACAAAGATTTCACTAATTTTTAATTCAAAATTAATGAGTTAATTTAGGAATACGCAAACTAGATATCATAGATTTATTCTTTTTTAACGAAAGCGTGAAATTTGATAACAGTGTTATAACCGTTTACCCCCCCCAAAAAAAAACATAAAGCTTAAAGGCACCAATCTCCTATAAGAGATGTGAGGTCGATTCCCACCGCTACCAATTTTTTTTACTCTTGAATGTTTCACAATAATATCATCAGTCTTCAAAATGGAACTTGTACATGTTGCTAACAGAGTATTTTCAGAACTGCAACGCCATATCCTTCATTAATTCCTCATTTAGCACTGTGCCACCCTGCTATAAACCCCCTTTCTCCCATAATGCGATGCGCCACTTAGATGGTGTAGTTGGTGAAAATGGTAGACTATATTCGTTCTAGCAAGCCACATGAGGACTAGGATTTTACTGTACTAATCGGCTGGGTTAGCGAATGATTGGGGAAAGGAATTAGGAGTCCAACAGCTTACCTGAAAATCGTAGGTAGCTGCTAGAGACGAGAAGACCTATTATTACTTACAAGCAAAATAAACTCAACTGTCGATGTAATTGAAAACAATTCGATTATTTATAAATGTACATTTTTAAGAAGAACATTTAGCTTATCTGCAAATAATTTTTTTTATCAAGTTTTTAAATTTATTTTGGGGAACAGGATTCAAACATCAGGTTTCTAGCTATAGATAAAGATATTGGAATTTAAACCTCAGAAAAAACTTCCTAGTCAGGTTTGCCAGTTTCCGGCACAAACAACCCCTATAGTATCCCTCTACATCCCTATAGTATTTAAAGTATAGTGTAGTTATGTGATTGAGTGCGTACACTCTAAATACGAATGTTTTGGTTTATTTATTCGTCCCCTACTGGTACACGCAACCCGGCCGCTGGTCCACGAAGCTGTACCCAGCGTAGTACTACTGGTACACGCAACCCGGCCGCTGGTCCACGAAGCTGTAGCCAGCGTAGTAAAGACCGTGGTTCACAAGTTCTGAGGCGATCTCAATGAAGAGGTCAGAGGTCATCGTAGGCTCTCTGACCAGCACCCAGGAATTCACTGAAACAACATCAACAAACTCAGCTCAGAGAACGAAACATTCAGAAATCATAAACAATTTTGTACATAATTTTGATAAAAAAAACTTTTCAAGTATTGTAGAATACAACTTTCCTCGGTTTAAGGTCATTCATACTTGTTTTGAGACCAAGTTCATAGTCTTACTCTGTAGCCTTACATCACTTAATTCTGTTGTAATTTTAATACAGTCGTAATTAATTGCGAGATTCTCTCCCCCCCCCCCCCCCACAAATCACCTAAATAATATGTATACACTTCGTATACAATACTCTTAAATCAGTCAATGGGTCAACTTGCGTGTCCACAATGGTATAATTTATTGCAACTGTTTTGTAAATAGGGGCCAACATATTATTACATTTAATTAAATATTATAATACAGTGGCATTTTTTATTAATTACTCTTCACAAGAGCAGCAAGCCTTGTATACTTGTTCGTCTGTCTGACAGCATTTTGTGCTTGACTGTGCTTTAATGTAACACCTAGTTCACAATTAAAAATATATCAGTTTATAATTATCTTGATTTTGTTTATATTTCCTTACAATTCATATTATAAATTAAATTAATACAAAACTTATAATTATATTAGTATATTGCTTCTTACCGTATGTTGTGTTCCTGTAGTCGTTGCATCCGTACACGATCGCATAACTGTCATAGTCTGTAGCTATCACCCAATAGTTCGCCTCCAAGGCTGCAACATTACAAAGATATTGATATTCGGTGGCGTAACAATAGGAGGGGGAAAGGGGGGCACAGTTTTTATTTGACATAAGATATGTATTGAGATATTGTATGAATATTAAAATATTTTGTTATTTTGCAATTTTTTTTATATTTATCTTTAATAAAGGTTTATGTCCAAAACAAACTTGACAAAATACTTCAATCACTCTTAGATTCGAATAAAATTCGGGGCGGTGCTCTCCGAACTCCCCCCCCCCCCAATCCCCCATTGTTCCCAATAGTGTACTTTGCCTAGAAAAGAGTGTATACCCATAAACTATTTATGGGTGACACCACTGACTGTTCACTCCACATACCCCTTTCACAGTTTCACTAGTGTTGTGCTGACCATTGATCTTAAACAATGTTCGCCTCCATGAAAAGCAAGGGACAATATTAAGCCACAGTTTCAGTGTTTATGAGTGGAAGTGCGTGTGCTGTGTCCAACGAGCGAGCCGGAAATCTTACGTACGGCAGCGAATGTTTCGTCCTGTGGTTCCAACATTTGCCACCGTGCCATCCAGCGCCACCTGACGGTGCGCCTGCCGGGGAGAGCTCAGGCAGCCCGCTGTTACACTTCTTCAGCTACGAGGTCACTCAGAAGGAACGACCAAGATTTGGTCCTTCGACATTCCCTCACAACTTGTATCACACCCTCTGCCTAGATAAGACACATGGGCTCCGATTCCTGTACATTTTCCTCCCAACCTTTAAGCCTTTTACCCGGTGGCGAATCCATCCCCCAAAAATGGTCCGAGAAGGGTGGGGTGGGGTGGGGGGGGGGGAGAGAAGGGGCACAATTTTTATTTGATATGAGAAATAATTGATGTATTGTTTACCGTAGATATTGAGATATCTTTCTTAATTTGCACCATTACAGTTCAAATTGATATCTGTAAATTATTTTACCCAAATTATTCAACAATATTGACATTGTTTGACATCAACTCATCTCAAGTGTTATAATTTCCAGATCATGTGATGTCAATTGTTAATTTATTGATGATTCCAAAATATTAGGTTGATATCAGTTGAAAATTGATAATTGTCGGTCAATCTAAATTAGTTTTACTATTGTTGAAGCAGCGACGCTGGACTTACATAAGAAGGGCAGTGACACTATGATCTTGCCAGCCCCTGAGTCGTCTATCAGCCGCGCGGTGTCGTTCATTGAAGTGTAGGACTGAGTGCTGGAAGCATAACACGACGATTAGGCTGATTTATTTATTGATTGTTGTAATTAATTTAAAAAGTTAATCATTTTACACGTTTATGTTAAATAAATAAATTTGTATTTAAAGTCTACCCTACCCACTCAGTCACATAACTGATTTCAGGGGCGTAGCCAGGATTTTGATTCTTGTTGAGGGGGGGGAGATGAGTTTCGGGGTTTATATAAAGAAGTTTGTAGAATTTCCTACGAACTATCATTTCGGAAAAAGTACGTTTCTGGTACAATGGGGATCTGGGGGAATGTCCCCCAGCTAGTGCGGGTCGGGGGCTTATAGCCCCATTTTTTTCATTTTTTCATTTAAATAGTGACTTACTACATTTTAGAGTGCTTTTGAAGATAAATTATAAAGTTGTGACGATCCACACACTGTCAGATTACAATATCTTGACAAATATAGGGCCTACATAATGTATGCCACTAAGTACATGGTGATATTTAGTATTATTATAAGCCTTCTTCTGATTTCTGGGGGGGGGGGGGACCCTGATCCTCCCTCGCTACCCCCCTGACTGATTTGTTTATGTATATCAAATGATAATAGTAAAACCACTTCCTACCCAATGTGTATTGTTGAGCAGGTTATTGAAAATACACACTAAATGAAACAGTCTTTTTTAATGGCTGAGGACCTACCCGGTATTCCATTGTCTCTTTAAACCAGAAACTGTTCACTCAACCGCTGAAGCCACCCAAAGACAATAACATTTTAGTTTTCAGAAAGCCCCCCCCCCCCCCCCTTCAACAAGGTCAGTGTAAGGTACACCCCTGAATAAGACCGAAAATTATATTAATTTTGTATCATTAAGTTATAAATAATAAATAAATTTTTAGAGTACCCACTCGGTTATATAACTGATTTTCAGTGGGGACTTTAAATCAAAGCGACCAAGCCAACCCGCTGGCCCGACGCAATCGACGAGTGAGGATAACCAACTACAGATCGATATTTTTAATAGGAAAATATAGCAATCTTGTGGTATGATATTTGAGTGGTTGATTGATGATTGTGTTCAGTGAGGTTGTACTTACTATCAAAGACGATAAAGGAAAATCCCATTGATTAAATAAAGATAATAAATTATTTTACTAAGATTACATAAAATATGCACACAAAGTTACTCACTTTTTTTTAAAATAATAATATTATTTTATGAATTTTAGTCAACTTACACTTCATCAAACCACCGGTTTGCCCAGTTGAAGACAAGCCCAGCGTTTCGCAGTGTAGGTGGCTGTGAAACAAGGGCCGCCAACTTCCAGAGGGTTGGGGATGTACGCCCACTGGTACCACCTCCCTAAATACTGAAACACATCGTGATAATTCACACAACAATCGGATAAGTGTGTGTTTTGGGTTTTATTTAATAAAACCGAAATAACACCGCTGAATGGTAATAACACCAAATTTACCCTAATTTGTAAAAAAAACAAAACATATTTTGCCATTTACTTTAAAAATAACGCAGTTAATTCTATTCCTAGTCACTTTTCACTACAAACTTCCCGTGAAAAACAAGCTTAAACGAAACCAATACTTGCAATTTTAAAAATATGATTTTCTTCTGATTAAATATTGCTATTGTGTTATTGTGTGCCTGCAGGAGCAATCACAAGGTGTTTTATGCGAGTTAAAATTGTGGTGACTTATGCACACATTGCAAGGCGAGAAATGCAAATAATTATACAATTAAAATTTATAACACCACTTTTTACAATTTCCAAAATGAAATTTAGGGGAAAATTAATCCATTTAGACACACCTCTAGTTATCAACTTATTATTTATACGTAATTTATTTTATTTCCTTCCTTAGACAATAATAATAATACATAGTATTTGTATGTATAAAATAGAATTGATTGATTGATAAAATTGAAGTACCTACATTATCAAGTTGAATGAAGAGTACTTAAATTGAATTTATTTAATTACAAATTAAATTATTTGAAAATTTTAATCTCAAAGTACTCGTCTATTGAAGAATGTGCGTACGTCTGAACTTGCAGATAGTATCATCCTTCAGCAAATGCATAACAATCCTGTCTCTAATGATACTTACTGGTGTTGTCTGGAAGTCTTGCACCACTTCGATGTTCGGTTGACAGCGGACATCGAGAGACGAACATTTCACGAACGCAACGAACGCGAACAAAAACACGAACACAAAACTACGACCCATTTTCAATTCAAAACACAAATTCTGTCAAATTGAACAATATAAAGTTGACGTGTTTCCTAGAAGGACCTGATTGCATTAGAAAACTGTTGACTTTAATATTACAATATATTAAATAAACAGTCATCTATCTAACAATTGCTGCTTTATCACTTTGATAATATAGTAATACATCATTGTTATCAGCCCTGCTTGATAGATACATGTTGTTAAATAGATCGCATCGACAATATTTCACAAAACAAACACTTGATGTTAAAGATACAAATCACAAATTATAAGCATGTTTTTTAATCAATGTTTTGTGTATGATTTCATGAATTTGTTTCTCATTATTATTTTCTAAGTTTTGAAATATAAAATAGTAATATTCTCAGTATTACTATTAATAAACTTGCAAGCACTAATAACGTTAGAGTTGTGTGCCTTAAACTCTAATAATTACCGACTGTGGTGCTGACAATGACAATAATTAACGGATTATTGATGCTTGTGTTTTGATAAATATTAAAAATTTGTGTAGAATTTGTGGCTTCTTTTGTGTTTTAACCGTCGAGTTTTATATAGTTTTTTATTATCTATTTTTGTTTAATCTTGCAGCATAACATGTTAATTTTAATTACCTACTTTAATATCAATTATTTTATATTTACTATTTAGGGACAACACACAATTCTGTGTTTAAAGGGCTATGCTCGTTGTGATCTTCCTAATGATTGTGTACATACTGTGATGATCATGAATAATAATAAAAGAATGTTATATAAAACAAATTAAACTAAATAACTGAAAGAAAACACTAACAAATATTTCTCCAAAGCCAAACAGCATTTTAGGCTTACGTAATACAACTTTGACGTTATGAATACAACGACATTATGCAAGATAGTAAAGTGAAAGTTACGAAGTCTTTACACGGGAATCGAACCAGGGTTGCCCGAGTGCTAGAGTAATACATTAAAAATAAGATATCCATAAAACATTAAACTATATATAAAAATACACAAAAAATGAACTGTTTACTATTAACAAATACATTATATTTTAACCGTTAGATTGTTGAGGAAATACTTCTGCAAAGTAGACGAAATATTTTTATTAACTAGGAAAACGCTTAAGTCCCGCCGCGTTGTTGGATGAGCGTAATTGGTGCATTGAGCTGTCATGTGTTATGCGGATTTTCTGTTGTTCTGTGAAAAAATTATTACTTAATTGAAGATTTTTTTAAAAATTAAATTAAATTTGAAAAAAATAACTCAAATTTTTAATTTTTTTAATTAATCGCAATTTTAAAAAGGAAAAAATCGTAATATTGTAATTTTGATAAGAAATAATTATTCGATTGTGCACAAATTTAACACGAATATATTAATTTATAAAATTAAGGTTCTGTGAATAAATCATTACAATAGGATAAAACATGTAGGTGTTTTAAGCCGAAGAAATTTAAAAAATCGAAAAAAAGTCGTAAAATTGCGATTTTCGTATAAAATAGTTTTTTGATAACGCTCAAATTTCACATAATCATATCAATTCATAAAATTAAGGTTCTGTAAAAAAATCATCACAATCGGACAAAGCATGTAGGTGTTGTAAGTCGAAGAATTTTTTTAAAAATTGAACAAAATCGTAAAAGTGCGATTTTCATGATAAATAATTTTCCGATTGTGCTCAAAAACGTGGCAGTTCTAAGTTCAGAGATTTCGAAGACCTCCATAAAATTTCATCGCAATCGGAGTATCGGTTTAGCCGGAATCGTGTTAACAAACAGACAAAAATACATAGAAAAAAAGAAAAAAAAGAAAAAACATTCCGGATTTTTTACTCCAGTGTAGTGAAATGGAATCTTCGCTTCGCTCGCTACGCTCTCTACGCTCATCCAAAAAACAAAATTGTTTCAGTGAATATTCTAATGATTTGTATTTTTATCCTACTGTGCATTCTGCGCAACTTAGCAATCAACTCATATGTGGGAGTATTTTTTAATTAAAATTTATGCATCAGTAAAATAAAATAAAATGAAATTAGTAATTATGGTGTTCTTCTCAGGACATACAGATGTAGGGGCCTACTGATGCGCTGGCCAGTGGCGGAACTAGGCGCCCGCAGGGCCCGCAACTGCGGGGGGGGAGGGGGCAGGCCCGTTTAAAAAACTTAAAAAAACAGTATTTCACCCTGTTTGGAAAATATTGTATTTGTTTTCGATGCTAAAATTACCGTTTTATGAATCTAGCGGATATTTAGTAACTTTTAGCGTCCACAACACAACAACACACAAAAACTAGATTATTTTGGTATTGCATTCAGCCCACAACTTTTTCCTAAAACGCACCAAACGCACTCTAAAAACCTGATTTTCAAAATTTTCGATTGTTGGGGGGGGGGGGGTCTACGCCCCCAAACCCCCCGTACTTGGTCCTTATAAAATAGCCCCCCCCCCGGGATGAAAAGTCTGAATACAACACTGAGCCTATGTATTTGTGTATTTGTTAGGGGGGCACCCATGGAAATTTTGCGGGCGGGCCCATGAAACTAAGTTCCGCCACTGGCGCTGGCTTTGTCTAGGAGATGCACCGACATTGTTGATTGCTTGTGACTTGTTTATCTTATCAGCACTGCATGGGTTATCATGGAATGTTAAGAATGTAACATTCAACATATCGTCATGACCCTCACAACATTCCGTCACCCCCCCCCCCCGCACCCTTGTGATTAAATCAGACCAAATTTGAGGGGCTCAGTAGGTACCCGAAAACTGAGACAGCGAAAATAGTCCATCTGTCCCCCCCCCCCCCAACATAACTGTTATTTTTTACTGCTGATGTGGACTTTCTATCAGTTCTTGGTTTAGGAATGAGTAAATGGTGACTTTAGAGCCGTCATAGCAATGAGGCACATAATTAATTCTAAGGTTGTTCCGAACCAGCCTTGTTGCTTCTGGCTCTGTCCGCGGGTGGAATCGTGTCCAGCTTGATTGATCGGTGTTTCCTATTTAAATATGCCGGTCTCTAGTTGGTCATTGTTAGCTCGTCGAGGTTGTCGGCGCCTACAAGGTTGGCTTGGTCAGCTTTAATTTCGAGATTCAAAATTTAAATATTTCCAATGACTACTCTCCGATCTACTTCTACACAACAAGCAATATGCCATCGAGTAAAACGTACTATAATTATACTGAATGATATAATATTATGCAAACGACCCTATTTTATTACGTGATTAAATTTGCATCACTTTTCCTCACTCTCTAACTGATGCCAGTATTGTAAAGTTAGAGTATGAAAGTAATTCGGTAAGTTGATTGAAGTGTAGTTAAAGTTAAAGGGGTATTTAACCGCTAGACTCAAAAAATATATTTCATTCAGGCTAATTAGTAATGAATTTAGCAATTAACAGAAAAATTATTGGGGAACCATGACCTCCCAAAAAATTGTCAAACATGACATTTTTAGAGCTAGGTCCCATCGGCAAAAATCTCCATAAAGAAATAACATGGGACGATCTTTATGCCCCGTGACCTTGGAGGATTTTGATCAAAAAAAATATTGGCTATTATTGACGTACTCAACAGCCTTTTCTGTAATTCTTTATATTTTGTTTTGTAATTTGGGCAAGTAGTTCGTCAAAAATATGCTGATTACCAATGGGGTGTGATTTTGGAATGCATATTTTTTGCGTGTTTGAGGGTATATTTGGGCACAGTTTCAAGACACATGTAAAAAATTGGCATTTTAGATTGGTACTATGCTCTAGTATCTATGTGGACCAAAAAAAAGCAGGTTAAAGCCGATTTAAGAAATTTCCCAAACCACCGATTTTTGTAAATTTCTGCATCAAAAAATTAAAAAAATTCGTGTTGAATGACAGTTACAAGATATGATTTTTTAAACGGTCATTTTAGTGTAGTATTGTGCTATAGATCACGTGGTAAAAAATAATTTTTGGGGTTTTTAGCCCCTTTAAGTTAATCAATTTTAAAGGTAACATTACTAATCCGGAAAATGTAAAGAACATAGGAAAGGTCTAACGTCAATTTTAAATACTAAGTCAGTGCGCCTACCTATGTTGTGCTATTTAATGTATGTTTCAGATATTTTTGGTGTAAATATAATAACAATAATTGATTCGAATTGATTGGAAATCAATCATCAATTATTTAATTTACCACAGTTTAGTTTGTAACTCTCACTACAAATTATATATATTTCAGTGTAAGAATAGTAGTTATAAATTTCACACAAACTTTCAACAATTAATATCATTCTCGAAATGTTGGTCCGACTTTTCCGTCAATGTATAAAAATAAAACCGCCACTCTTCGTTCGCTTACCTCATCCCCTGTCACTCTATGGAATATTGTGGAATGTATTTATTAATAGAACTTTAACACAACATTGCTGTCATTTAACATCATGGAAGGCCTGATACAAATTCTAAAACATGACATCCATTCAGATGTATAATGCAACTACAATTCATACATTAGAATGTACCCGTCCTGATGGTCTAGTGGTTAAGACGCCTGCCTGGAATGTGGGAGATCCGTGGTTCGATTTCCGGTTGGGGCGGACTTTTGTAATTTCTGAATTGTAGTAAATAATAACAATGCATCAAAATTATTAAACATTAAAAACAGTTCTATACAAATTCAACTAAACTAAAACAAGACCTTATATCAGGAAGATAGGAAGGTAGGAAGAATCCACCCCCACTTTTCCTGTTCCCCCCCCCCATCACCTCCACTTCAGATACCTATTGCTTTGTGTTCCTATAGGGTGCGCTTAGTTGTGCGTTGTAAGTTGTGGCTAGTTGGAAGGATGAACTAGCAAATAAACATTACAGTGATGAAATTTTTTTTAGAGTAGGTCAGGTTTAAAATAAAGATCATGATCTTAGCAAATAAATGCTCATCAAGCTCATCCTCTCCCCCCCCCCCCCCTCGAAAAAGAGATCTATACTCCTGGTTCATTTAATGATTATGTACAATTAATTTATTAATATGTAAGTCTTCGCAGAGTGCCCCAAATGGCGGGGACTCTCTTTAAGCCCATTACTATAGTACACCCAGAGTTAAAAGTAAATCAGGGGTATCATTATATCTACAATACCCAGCCGTTGATTTACTTCTGACGCCGGGTGTACAACGATTTATATGACTGAGTGGGTCGACTATATACGAATTATTTTATTGTAATTATTGATTTGATGTACATCAGTTTCTATGCGAGATACTCATTCGAATAAGTGACTGTTGCTTTGTAAGAGAGATTTATTGACTCATCCTGGCATTCAGTGTAATCCAGGGCTTACTTGAATAACAAGCGATAGTCGCAACATCATGCAGATTAATATCACGAGAGTTTCATTTCAAACAGTACACAGTACAGTCCACTTAAAATAACGTGACATTGTAACGAAAAGTTACCACATTTTATTTTTATTTTATTGAATTTTACCTGCCCATAGGGCAGGAAGGCTAATGCAGGGCAAGTGTGGCCCTCTGCAGCCTGACACAGTAATTACAGAGTTACAAGTTTAGATTAACATTACATCCAAGAGAACATGGCATTAATTATAGAGTTGCACAAAGTGAAAGGCAAAAGGCGGATAAGGGTACTTGAAGCGGGGTAGAGGTCTGAAGGCTCGAGTTACCATCACACACATCTAAGGCTTAAACAGTAAAGTGATTGAGGTTAAAAGTTATTAATTTTTTTGTATTTTGTATTATTTATTTTTGGGGTAAGAATCTTACCAGTGGCGGATCCAGAGGGGGGAGGGCGATCGACCCCTCCTTGATATTTAACACATAACATTTTACACATTTACAATTTACATTACATTTTATTCTATAATGATTATAACAATCCTGCAAAGTGATAATAACATACCAAATTGTATAGTTAATCTAATAAATCATTTTGAAAGATACCCTCTCCAAAGCTTCATTTTAAAATTTACTTGCGGGACGAGCTGGGGGGGGGGCGCTCTTTAGACCCCCCGGCGTTGCACCAACTGTATCACCCCCCCCCTTTAAAAGCTCCTGGATCCGTCCTTGGGTAAGAACTTGGAGTTACATAACAGCATGGTCAAATAAATAATGCAGTCAGTCGAACAAGGCTTGATGCCCTTCTAGGTGCTCTAAAAGTAATTAAATATGAAGTTAAACACAGGAATATAATTTCGTAGATAGTTATCAAGATAGTTTAAAGATAAGTATAGTCGAGGAGCTTTCACCATGGACCATGCAATGGGGGGGGGGGGGGGGGCAATTTAGTGTCACAGTCAATTTGTTATATACTTGTTTTGTGGATGGAAGTTAATAAGCCTTTTAGGATGAGTAAGAGTACAGGTTGTCTCATGTAGAATATAATTTGATTTATTGCAACTGTCGTGTAAACAGTTTCAAATTTGAATTTATTATGTACTTTCCAAAATAGTTATTTTCATGAGGGGGGGGGGGGGGCACACACAGAGCTTGCTCGGTCTGCCTTTAAACTTTAAATTGATACCCCCCCCCCACTGTAAACCGAGTATAGGTAGGCTACGTCGGAACCAAAAAACATGCCGTTACGAGGACGTGTGTTCGAATCCCATTTATAACATGGGTTTTTGTAATTGTCCTTCACCCAAAACTAGAACCACCCCACTATACTTATAGTACTGTAGCATGTACGGGTTCTTATCTTGGATCGGGAATCGAACCCAGAACCACCCCACTACTTTTAGTTCTGTGGCATGAACGGCAGGAGCGTGTCACTAGAGTTTGGACATTGGGGTGGGGGATGGGGGGGGGGGGGCAAATTCAGCAGTGGCAAATAAAAATATCGCAAGGGAAGAAGGGCTTTAGTGCCAGCGGCGTATCCAGGAATTCATAAAGGCATAGATGTACCAAAGGTTAAGTGGGAGGTCCGGGGGGCTTCCCCACAGGAAAAAAATCTTCTTCAAGATCATTTTGGTGAAAATCTGTGCGTTCTAATGCATCACAAGATCCAACTTTGTATCTACTAAAATTCTCTTTTTAACATTTTTACCTTCGAGGTAATTTTGGTGAAAATCTGTGCTTTTCAAAGGCTGTGGGTTGTTAATTGGGGAAAAAAATGGGGAAAAACGAGGAAATTATTGGGGGGGCGCACGCCCCCACAGAGTACACGTGTAGAAGTTCTATGATCTGTGGTCTACGTGATCTCGTAACATGCGCAAAGCGTCCAATCTGGTGAGGGGAGTGCTGACGTCACGAGCTAGCGGACGTGGATCAACCTTCGCTCGCGCAATTCTTCACGAGACGCTGACAGAGACGGTCGCAGGCGAACCCAACAAGGTAACTAACTACATTCCACTTGCATGCTCTCAGCATATTTCACAATAGCTTCCATTTCATTGTAGTTTCTCTTCAATATCATTGCTTCTTATCTGCTTATTTACTTAAAAACTTTCTTTAATTGATTCATTATATTGACCATTGCTTATTACAGCCCCATCTTGTAACCATGACGTGGTTTGGCGTCCTACGTGCATGCTTCCAATGCCTTTCACAATAGCCTTAAGCATTTCTCTGTTGTTTTTCTTCATTATTATTGCTTTGCATCTACTTATTTACTTGAAAAGCGTAATTTAATTAATTCATAAATGTTGGTCATTGCTTATTACAGCCCCATCTTGTAACCATGACGTGTTTGGCGTCCTACGTGCATGCTTCCAATGCCTTTCACAATAGCCCTAAGCATTTATCTGCTGTTTTTCTTCAATATTATTGCTTTAGCCTTTGTATCTATTGTATTTAGGCTACTTCTTGTTATTTTATCTATTTATTATCGCTAGCTTCAGGTAGTGCCCCTTTAGCAAGCATGACGCGGCTTGGCGTCCCTATGATAGCATGCTTCCATCCAACCTTTACAAACCACAATAGCCCTACGCTGTGAGTTTTCATTTCGTAGCTATTTATATTTAAATATTGGTTCGCTTATCGCTTTAACTGTGTAGTTTAAAATTTAACATATTAAGTGACCCATTTTTACACCCATGATGCAGTGTGGTGACCTTGTGATTGCAAGCTTTGAATAACCTTCACAGTACGCAAGCTAGTAAGCTAGTGTCCATTATAAGATTCGTTTCTCAAATTATCATTTGCAACAATCAATCGATTACATATATCCCCCAGTGGCGCGTTTACGAAATTTCATGGCCCCTTTTGAAAATCGACCCCTGCCCCTAGCCCTGACCGGCTCAAAGTTTTGACTGTTGCGAAGTTGTTATCTCGAATACAAGAATGAAATAGTCTTGGGAAATGTAGTCTACAATCTAAAAACGTTGAATGCCTCGCGTGGTTTACTCGCAGTTTGTAACGAACGCCCCCCCCCCCATCAATTCTGCAATCTTCGGTTGGTATGACAACTTCTTTTAACACTGTTTTAGGGGAAAATCTAGGTACGCGGGGGGGGGGCGGGGTCGAAGCGCGTATGTTTTACAATATTATATTTTTACTTGCGCCCCCCCCCTCCCGCGTACTAGGCTTTTCCCCTAAAACGTTTTAAAAGAGTTGGTCCATACCACCGAAGAATGTGAGGCCGTCCATTGTCTGCCTTGCCTACGTTGTGAACTGATATAGGCTATATAGTTAAAATAACTGAGTGGGTAGACTCTAAATTCAATTTATTTATTTATTTTATTTATTTAAAGTTGGGGGGGGGGGGGGGGTTTATTAGCAGATCTGTGGGCGTTAGCTGGGGTCTGGGGCGAAACCCCATGCGCCGGAGCGAGGCCGGGGGCCCTTTCGCCGATTTTCACCATACTTGAATTATTATTATTCCGTCATGTTTTAACTGCACTCTGGACTATGTAAACGATATTTTACAAGCAACTATCTGCGATCTATAAACTAAAAAAATAAACGTGAAGTGGTCCATTTTAGTCAATTTCAACCAATTTCAACCTAATTTTTTTATGTAAAAAAGATGAAGCATACTGGCAAACATATTCGTTTTACCAAGGTGACTGTCGAAAATTCTGGGATTAATATTTAACTCGCGTTAGTTTTGCCCTCTTCCCCCCCCCACCGGTTCATACAGTCATTCTCCACTGCTAGGTACATCCAAAGAGATGGGCCTCTTGGGGTGTCCCAGGGAAAATATTTCTAATTTACGTCGTCTTTTTTGTCCAAACATAGCCAATCTGCTGTGAAGTGAAGGTTGTTATTTCAAATTCGTTATCTTATCTTCCACTATCCAGGAATGCGGCCCCTTCAACCAGCTTGTGGCGGGCTTGAAGTAGGGGGTGGAGGGGAGGTCTCTGCTACACTCCCCTCGCCCGGCTGATCAGCTGATAGCAGTGACGTCACAACAACATGGCTGATAGGAGGCAAGGTGAGCAACATTTCAGGCCTTTTACTTTACAATTTACAATAATGCAATTATTTATCTGAATACCTACGTCTAGTTCTGCTTTCAAAAGGTTTTGGGTTCGATTCCTAAATGCAGACAAGAGAAATTTGCAAGTAGGAGGTAGGGCCTATGGTATGGTACTTCTTCGGTTGGTATGGACCGGTTTTTTAACACTGTTATTTTTTCAATAAAAGCACTGAAAAACAACTAGGCCCTAGGCCCTACCGGAAATTAGTTTTGTAACCAAAGGATTTCGGGTGCGCTCTTATCGATTATATCCTAGAACTAGCGCGGCGCACTGTAGCCAGCGGAAAGTTCGGCTAACCTAACGCAAGTAGTTTTGTAAAGACGGTCCATACCAACCGAAGAAGTAGGCCTACCGGGCCTACTACTAGGCCTACACAGCATGTTACATGTTGCATGACCAATGAGGCTATGATTAATTTAACGCTGTGGCTATATAACCGTAGCTACGGGGAAAATTACGATTCTCAATTCGTCCGTAGCATGAACGAACATCGGCGGAAATCACCAAAGGTACCGGTACGTCGGTACTCGAACTGTGGATACGGAAAAAATTAGGCCTGCTCATTTAACCGTAGGAACGGGAAGTGAATTACGGTAAAATTACGTTAATTCAATAATATATACGAATTATGTTATAATTAATAAAGATTGAACACAAACACTACCATTTCACTGTTGCCGGCGCGCCATGTTTATTATGACATTTACTTAGTAGGCCTACCAACCTTTTCAATAAAATACTCTACTTACCAAACCTTTAACGTTGCTATTTTAAATCTTAACTCGTTTTTAATAAAATACACTACTGACCAAACCTTTAACGTTGCTATTTTAAATCTAAACTCGTTTTTAACGGAAAGGATTTCGGGTGCGCTCTTATCGATTGTATCCTAGAACTAGCGCGGCGCAGCACTTTTTAAACGCTTTTATCATCTAGAATTGTGTTTGCGACGGGGCCGAATGTAGTGAAATCATTTGCAGAAAAAAACAAGGACCCAAATAGAATGGTAAAAAAAAAAACGACCAAGCAAAAATTTGAACTGCCGACCTCTCGCATAGAATTCGGACGCGCTACCACTCTGCCACAATGCACTGTGATATTTGAAGCTATTGGCCTAGTTACGTGGTATCCCGCGGACGATTCGGATACCTTCGATTATTTCCGCTGATCTTCGTTCATGCTACGGACGAATTGAGAATCGTAATTTTCCCGTAGCTACGGTTAAATAGCCACTTCCTTTTAAAAAATCGTAAAATTTTATTTTGCCCCCACTGCCTGTCCCCCCTTTATTTTAATGCTTGATCTTATTGATTGTTTTTATTGTTGACAGCTACGCACCCCGCCCAGGACAAGCACCACTCACCTGTAAGAAGGAAGATCGTCTGCACCATGGTCCGTGTGGCCTCGAACAACTCTTTAATCGGCTTCGCAGAAATCGACTCCGCTCAAGACTTTCATGCTGATGAGTTGCCGGCGTAAAGTCCTTCGGTGAGTGAATTTGTTCGTTGGCTTCTGGTCTAGCGTATAGTGCTTAGGAATAGGCCTACACTTACCTAATAGTAAAGTAAATTGTGCTTCGACAGTTTGTAACAAGTGCTAGCCTTTTAATTAATTAATTTAATATTTAACAATGACTCTGCTTTTGTTTCATTTGTCAAGCTTGTTTTTATTGAAGTCTACCTTTTAATGGTAACAATGTAGGTCCCTTTAATGGGTTAACAGTTGTATGTTCTCTTAAGTGTACTCTTTACAGTAATTTTTTAATTAAAATTCTCCCACTGGAAATCAGTTGCAATGGAGTGGGTAGACTCCAGATACAGATTATTTAATTAATTTTTGTGCTATTTTCTATTTTTCTTTTTTCTGGGAACCATTTCATTCTGCGGTGGGCAGTGTACAGAGGTGATCAAGACTCGTCGCTGCTACGTCTGTCCCCAAGACCGAATGCCGTCTCGAACAACTCTGCGATCTTCGTTACCGAGCTCCAACTTACCTTGAAACTGTCACTTCAGCGTTGCCAGTGGCTGATTTCTCTGGTGAGTGAAATATTCCTTTGCTATTACGCTTGTAGCCTACACTTAGGCCTACAATTTTATAGCAACCGAAATTGTGCTAGCTAGCTTTGTTTTCATATAGGCCTACTATGTTTCCTTATTAGGCCCTAGGTATTAGAAGGATTGTGCCAACATGATACATTTTTCTAGGCCTTCTTTAAAATTTAAATTACTACAAATAAACCAAAGATTTAAATTTAACTTATTTTTCTTAACTTTCAATCTTTAATTTATCAATCTTGTTTTTTATTGTTGCGGGTTGACTCTAAACACTAAATTTTTGTGCTAATATTTTTTATTTTTCCTTTTCTAGCAACCAAATTTGTTTGGTGTCTGGCAGCGCTACACTACACCTGAAGTGATGAAGACTTGGAACTCGCTGCTGTGCCTGCCCCAAGACTGGACGTCGTCCCGAACAAGTTTCCAAGCTTTGTTGCCGAGCTTCATCAGTCTTCTTGTACGACACTTCACCGTTACCAGCGGCTTAGTTCTCTGGTGAGTAAATTATTTTTCTTTGTGGTTGAACTTATGTAGGCCCTAGCCTACTTGGGGAAGACATTTTAAAAATATATTAGATTCCTTATGGTAGTTAAAAACTAACTTGAATTGTTTTATTTTTTTTCCACTGCGATTTGTTACTTTTTTAGAATTGGTTTAATTAAACGCGAGCATTTTAATTTGTTAGGCCTATTTATCTTCATTGAGCCTTTAGGGATAATGGTCACTTTAACTTAGCAAACAATTTAATTTTTCCCAAGTTAGGCTACTGTGACTGTGAAGGCCGTGACTGTCTTTCTAATTGGTAACATTCATTTTTTTTTTAACTTGGGGCCTATATAAAAGTTTTATTCCCTTTTTGTATAATTTCTAGTAAAACTTGGAACTTGACACGTCATCTAAACCTTTTAAAAATTGAATAAGTTGTAAATTAATTTTAAATTAAATTTGGGTGTTTTCAATACATAGGTAGTACCCTATTCAATATTTAACTTGCTGTAAATTACAAAGATTTTTAAATGTTTCAATAATAAATTTACTTTTGTTTTAGCTTTAATATCCCTCTTTAAGTCCACCTCTCTTTAAGCCCACCTACTTTTACACTTACCATAACTGTGCATCAAAATAGGCCTACCCGACATCCAAACATTGATACCAACCTTTTTTTTTTTCTAGAAATGATACTTCTGCTATTCCTCTGGTTAACGGCTCCACTCCCTCGTACTATGTCCACCAAGGAAAGGGGTCGTCTGTACCGAGTGACCTCGTACAACTGTTCAATCAGCGACACGGTTATCCTGCCTGGCTCAAGACTTCTACGCTGACACGTCCACCTCGCAGGAGTTGCCAGCTCAAAGTGCTTAGGTAAGATACTTTTAAACATTTATTTCTTATGTATTTTCAAAAGGTTAGGCCTATGTTAGTTAATCTTTTGAAATAATTCAACACACCGCTGATTCTATTCCCGAGTAAAATAACATAACTTGCAGTGTTCGTGTGTAGAGCCGAGATTAAATCAGTTACGAAATAGGATGCTTACCTAACCCTTTTCCGTCATGTCGGGGCAGCCCCGACATGGGTGTTTCTGCACATTTTACTATACCTCCAACAAAAACATTAAAAAAATTGCTTTTTTTTTTTAAATTTTGAAAACTTAGTAGGCCTATATGATGCCCTCCCATACAGGTCTTTTAATGCACTTGCTATAGTTAACAGTTCCACTGCCTTCTAAATAATAAAACAAATCTGACCGAAAAGGATTTTCGTTAATAGTGGAGACAATTAAAACCGAAGTAGGCCTACCGGTAGCTTCAAACCAGTCTTACTTTTCTATGGGATAACTTACAAACTTATTTTTTTTAAGACTAAGAGCTGAGTGGTTCAAATATAAATTTGTTCTGTAGTTTCAACAACTGGTTCAACCTCCACGCAAAAAAGTTACTTTTACACGTAGGCCCTACCGTACAACATAGTTCTGCCACCATTGCAAGTAAGAACTATAATCAGTTTGATTGTATGCCTTAGTGAAGTTTCTTGATTGAGAAGAAAAGTTGTTAATTTCAAGTTCTCTTCTTTCCAGCTGCCGTACAACTCCGGTCATTGGATGAAGCGGCGACCACTAAGTGCTGTGCCTATTTAGTTCTATCGCTACTTTCGTATTAGTAATTATTAACAAGTGTTGTGCGCGAGGTGCGATTGTTCGGTATCGGAAGTAATCGCGAGTGCCCTGAATTCGTACGCGACTCGCGTTATAACGAGTGGTGATTTAAATACAGTTGTTATAGTGTAAGTGAACAATTTGTGAACAATTTGTGAACATTACTAAGTGCGCGATAGTGCGTCCCTGCCTCGCTGTCTTCTCCGCCCACCGCAAGACTGACGTCCGCTCCTAGACCAGCCCACATCGACCAGCGTCCGAGCAGACTGTGGTAAGCTCAAGTTCATTTCAGTAGTGTAAACTTCTTGATTACTTATGCAGTGAACCCCTTTTTATGCAAACTAGAACATATGTTGAGAGCAGCTTTTGTTGGAGCAACGTAATAAGTTCATATTTAATTTAAAGCATATTATTCAGAATGTGTATGAAATGGGTTCACTGTACAAGTTGAAATACCTCAAATTAATGTTTTAGAAGGTACCCTTACTAGATATTTACAATTAAAGAATCTACAACTCAAAAGTAGGTAGGGCTGCCGTACAGATATTGACATTGAAATTGGTTTGAATCTCCCTAGACATGGATTTTGTGTTACTGGTCTTCATCGTCGAAGCTCTGAACAGATTAATAATGACACGCCCGGTTCCCAAAGAGTAGGGTCAGCAGTAACTCTGCTATGAACGTCTAGCATTCGCTAGCCGGACTTTGCAAGTCCATTTTCAAGTTAAGCATTTCCCCATTTCTTTCTCTCTTCCCAGCCGGTTTACTACATCTTTCCACAGTTTTCTTTTATTCCCTGTTTCTTTTATTTGGACCTACCTACTAGCTTTCTCTTGAAGGGTCTCCAATTTTCCTCACCTACCCACCCACCCTTTACCTACCTTTGAAATGATTTTTTTCTTTGAATTAGACCTAAGTTGCAAATTGTATTTCTCATTTACCTCTCATCCTAAAAAGATGAGAAATAAAATAATAACACAACCGTAGGTCAACTTCATTAGTTCAATTCGTGATTAAATGTTGCAGGTATGCGCTCTAGTGGCGAAGCGCGCGACTAGAGAATCGAGGTTCCTACGACCGCGCGCATGCTATTACATAGAGATTTGCGTTCGAATTGTGAGCGTTTGTACCTATTGATATTTCAAAATATAATCACGATTGATGGTTTACTGCAAGAAATAAGTCTTACGAAGTCAAATAATGCCTCAATAATGTATCAGTATACATTTTTCAAAGATGGAGAAAACGATTTAAGTAAATGGCGGTTTTTGCGACAAATGTTGAGAATTGTGCGTTCTTATGGTAGGTTTTTGGATTTTGGCTGATTTTATCATTTGTTTTAACACTCGACAACTATGAAATGATTTTAATCTGGCGATATTAGTCTATGCTGATGTGGTATTTACTCTTGTAGTCATCTTTTACAACAGACAGAGGGTCGGACGGAATAATAGGCATAGGCCCTAGATCTCATTTTAAGACCTAGAATTTGCAGGTATTTGTATTGTACTTTGACAGCTTTTATGGTAGGTAGGCCTATTTGTTTATTACAAAGCAGGTTTAAATACGTATTTAAAAAACATTAACATAGGCCTAATACTCTTACATTCCCTAGTATGCGATCTTTTTCACATATTTATTATCTTAGTTATTTTTATTGTATGTTGCCTGTCCTGTCCCATGAGCTGCTAGCCTCTATAATCTAGGATTTTAATACATCATTATTGTGAATATGCTTATATACGTCGACATAATAACGTAGAAAATCACTGTCAAGTTGAATATATAATTTTGGTTATATATTAATTTTGTTCACGTAGTTCAATATAAAAATATGAAATAGAGGTCACACAAATAAAGCCATGTCTCAATCTCTGTCTCAATGCTTCAAAATCGAATCGAGTTGCCCAATTTTTGTCATGGTCATTGTTATCTTATTGTTGTAATAATTGCGTGTATTTTGTACAATACTAGAGCTTTGAGATAAATTTATAGCCTCCTTATTAAAATGTCGATTGAAAAGGAAACTACAATATGAAACGAGATTGTGATGTTAGGCGTAGGCCTAAAGCTCTGAACTGGTGGATTGTCATATGTGAGTGCGTGTGTGTGTAGGGTGGGGGGAGGGGGGGGGGCTATTTTATCATTTTATATTATTTGTATTGTTGCATTTTGTTTAAAAACCGTTTAAATGTGTGCAAAATAGGATAAATAAATAGTAAATAGTAATCGACCGTAAATCATAGCATGCATCATTTATGCATAGGCCTACAAGTGAAGTGCAAAAAGCGGGCACAGAAATTAGGAAAACATCATTTTACAATATGAAAAACATCTTAATTACACTGTGAAAATATTCAGGTTGTCCATTATAACGGTAGTATATTTTAGAACGATGCAAAGATGTTGTATCGTCTCAAAATACTGTTGATTGTTATACGCCGGCGTGTGGTAAACAGCGGCTGTACCTCGTTTCTCCGGCCATATTGCAAGAATCCGCGCGACGGTGGCGCGATCTCTTGTTACTTTTAATGTCGAATCTTGACACTGCTATCGATGCCGTCGTATATTGAAACTTTCCATGAGGCCATGTCTAGACTTTAGAACCATACAATTTTTAACACGAGAAAGAGAATAATAACATTATTTATTGTTTGGGCTGTCCTGTCATGGTGGTGTATGATATCTTTGTCAACGTTTCAAAGACCATGTCTTCTATAGATAGGGCCCTACCTATATATCATTCACCAGTCACCACTGTGACAGAACAGCCTGATTAATAAATAATGTGATGAACGGGTTGCGAGACATAGGCCTACCTACAAGACTAACAATTTGGATAGTTTTTGATGTGTTTTGCTACCATTTAGGACATGATGCGCTTTAATTTAGAACCAATAGAAGTAGTTAACTCGGGCTACAAGTGGGTCCGGTCCGTCCCTTCGAATGGCTAATTTACCTTGCATTCCCCCAACCATGACCTAAACAAGACTTAAAAGTACCAGCGACAATATCCCCGTGCAACAAGTTTCCTTCTCCAACAAACCTTTCCACAACACTGCACCTCCCCAGGTACGTTCTCACCGCACTCCGCTGGAACTTCCTTGAATGATCCCCCTGCCTGTTTGCAGAGTTAGTTCAGAATGTCAACAGAGCGGAAAGAGATATGAATGCATGCCAAATTTGGCACTTTAAAAAAAAATAGTTTTGGTCTTGTGGTTAGAGGCACTGCTTCCAATGCAGAAGGTCCAGGGTCGGGTTCGATTCCCGCCAGGCCTATCCCTATAGGCATTTTTAAAACTTTTTTTATCAATTCGTGGAATCGTGTCTCGCTTGATTGATCTGTGTTTCCAACTTAAATATCCGGTCTCTAGCTGGTCATTAAATTCGCTCGTCAATGGTGTAGCTGCGCCTACAGGGTTGGCTTGGTCGGCTTCAAATTTAATGTCCCCCACTGAAAATCAGTTCTGTGACTGAGTGGGTTGACTATCAAATTTATTCATTGTATTTATTTATTTAAATAATTTGGCTACGATATCTTATTACGGTAGGCCTATGAAATTTTATGATTAGATATGCTAGGCCTACCGGGTAGGCCTACCACTAAGACAAAAATATGTTAAAGTAATTAGCCTAGACAAAGAAATTGCATAATAAATTTATCGGATGAGCGGAGCGAAGACTTTAGTTTCACTGACCCCCCCAAAAAATTAGCTCGGGTGTTTTTTTTTTTTAATTTTGTCGGTTTGTTTGCTCTTTACCGGGCAAACGGCATATTCGATCTTGATGAAAATTGGAGGGGACCTTTGAAATCTCTAAACTTAGACCTGCCACATTTTTTGGTTCAATCGAAGAAATATTTCTCACGAATATTGTACTTTTACGATTTTTTTCGGTTTTTAGTGCGATACTTTCGTGACATTTGGGCCGATTTTGACCAAACTGGTGGGGCTACAACGTTCATATTTTACATGGATATTAAGGTTATGGTGATGTAGGCTAGTACCTTGTGAAAGAAAAAGTTGAAAAAGTTTTCCAGAATCCATCTAGAATGAAGGTTTTATTATGAGTTTTTTGAGGTAGGCCCTATATAATAATAATTAACAAGTACTAACAATAGAAACTTGACAACAATCACCTATTCGAGAAAACAAGGAACACTAGCGCAGCCAAGTGGTCGAACCGCGAACTATTATTTCGGGGATACTGATCGCAGAACATCATGCAAGAGGTAGGGGTTTCTCACATCCCGACCTCATATCCCGACCTAACACAAAGAAATAATGTTCGGTGCCACAGTGCTCATCAAAGAAAACAGATAATATATACTTTCATTTATTTCCGAATGATACAACACGAGGAATGAGTGGAAAAGGGTGCTGTTAATAGGGAAGCCTCACGTGACGTCACAGCTCGCCGGCAAGTGGCCGCGAACGGAACTGATGGACAAGCAGCCTCATTTCGCAAGTTGACGGCCTGGTGAACGGCTCAACAAAGATCACGCTCTAACTTTTATCCTAGGCCCTATTCATTATTTGGACAAAACTTAAGAGGAATAATATTTAGCAAACATATGATTCCTTCCAATGGCGATTATCTCGAACTTTTTAACAGAACCGTTAGTTTGTTATAACAAGTTACGCATTATAAATGACAAATTTATCAACAACTGTAAGTCTTCTCAACTTCAATTGATAAAAAACTACTGAACAGGTTTCAACAAGAATTCTCTCTAAATATGCATCCAACTAATAAGAAAAGAAATAAGTTAACTTTCTTGATAGAAAATGCACTGAACGAAATTTTACAGCATAGCGTGCAGTTTTTCACGGCTCATCCGCACGTCAAAAGCGCGTATTTTAGATGAAAACACATACCATGCATATTACCCCATGCTATAAATTTTCGTTCTGTGCACTTTCTATCTAGAAAGTTTATTTATTTCTTGTCTAAACAGTCCGATGAATATTTTGAAAGAGGTCTTGTCAAAATCCGATCACTAGGTTTTTGTCAATTGAAGTTGTTTTATTTAATTTCATAAAAAACAAGTAACAGTTTTAAATGTTATTTCAATACGCACATCGATATAACACGTTAACGTCTGTCTAAAAATTCAAAATAATCGCTATTAGAAGGAATGATATATTTGCTAAATATTATTCCTCTTAGTTAGAACGTGATAAGTTGTGCGACGTTCAGCAGGCGTCCATAAGTTGTGCGACGTTCAGCAGGCGTCCACTTGCGAAACGATGGTTGCTTGTCCATCAGTTGGGCTCAAAACGGAGAATACCCCTCATTCCCCTCGATTTGTGACGTAGGTGCTAGTAGCCTATTACGAAACCAATCGCTATAAACACATGTGTGTCTGCAGTCTGCACTTTCGTGGTCTCTAACAGCATTGTTCTGCTGAGTAATAGGCTTATACTACCGGCGAGCTATTTTTCTGGCTATTTTATATTATGCACATAACGTTCGAAGGTGGGGTAACATTAAAACGTTTACAATTTTTGTGGTAAAATAAACTTTTTGATTGACCTACTTGGTGTGTCTAGCCGGTGTCCTGAGCTTGACACTGTCAAACGGGAATATCCTACATAAAATTCAAATACGCCAATATAAAATCATTATGACAGTTCTAAATATTTGGCCCAGTAGTCCTACTCGGTACCTACATCTATTTGTAATTTAGGCCTGCACTTGTTATAGGCTAAAATTGGCCTGGGACGGACACTTTAATGGGCCTACGCCGCGGCTACAAGTGTTAGTATTTAAATGTGTTTAAATGGCTTTGCGCGGAGCTTTTACAGGCTGTGATTTTTTATTACTGTGTGTAAAATCAATCGTAAGGTCAGCCTTACGAATAATTATGCACTATTCGTCGTACGGTAATCGACGATACCACCGAGCATATAGGCTAATAGTTCTAAATATCACTGTGCATTGTGGCGAAGTGGTAGCGCGTTTTGAGTTCTATGCGAAAGGTTGACAGTTCAAATCTACGTTCGGTCGTTTTTTTTTTACTGTTCTATTTCGACATATGTTTTTCAGCAAATGATTTCATTACATTTGGCCTCGTCGCAGACGCAATTCTACGTCAAAGATAATAAAAGTGTGGAAAGTGTTATGTGAAGTGAATCGCACTTCATGAACATAACCCAAATGGCGTCTTAATTATTAGTATTACGATGTGAAATATTTTGTCAATGCATTTTTCGAAAGTGCAACTGACCGTAGGCCCTATACGCATTCATTGAGGTGAGGTGTGTATGTTTTTTCACCTAAATTCCTATTGGAAATTGTAAAAAGTGGTGTCATGTTTTTTGTTGTATTTTCGCATTGCAATACAGTGATAGAATAAATCGCATTACTTAAAAATAAAATCCATAGTAAATTGCAATAATACGTGCATAAGTCACCCCAGTTTTTATCTTGCATAGGCCTACCACCTAGTGATTGCTCCTGCAGAAGTTAAAAAAAGTGAGAAACACAATACTAGCACTATTTAATCAGAAGAAATCATTTTTTATAAATAAAACCAAAACACACACCTCTACGCATTCATACAGCTGACCAACAGCCTGTCACATCACTGTAGGCCACACATTCATAGTTTTGCCATCATTGCCTGTGCAACCACAAAGATGATGTGGTTTGCATTAAAAACTACTTCTCCCTCAATAAATGTCCGCGATCCTTCTCCAATCCATAATGGCTGGAATACTAACGAAGTGTATTAACTTACATTTTAAGCGTAAAACCACTTTTAATAGGTATGCGTTCATACATAATGTTTTCAACGTTACTACATGTATTGCGCCTATGCTGTCTGCTAGACTACCCCCGAACGAGCGGCCATATTCGCGTTTAAAAGCAAAGTGGCTGACATCTGGCGGTCAAGTGGAGAACTGCTCCAAGGCAGATACCGGGCGGCTGCATGGCGGCATTCAATGTTAAACCAATGCAATATTGTAGCGTCACGGTCAACTCCAGAATGAATTTACTCGATCATGTTTATTATTTAGCAAGCAAGAAAGGTCATAAAATTAGTAATACACATTTTTGTGATGCGTAATGAAAGAAAAAGTCTGAATGTGTATATTATTCCGTGCAATACTGGGGGTTAGATGGGAGTTCTATTCCCATTCCTCGAGACACATTTTTCACAACTTTCATCAGTTTCATGGATACCACCAACCGATAAACGATAAACCATAATGGTAATTTATTTATTACAATGATGTGCTGTAGGCGGTATAGGGCCAAAACGGGCTAACATTCTAAACCCAAAAATACTGCGAACCATAGTAGGTATAATGCAAGTCTCATTAATGGTATAGGCCTAATTGATAATTGGTATTGATATAATATGGAATTGTTGTAATTATTATTTATATTAATAATATATGTCCATATATAGTTTTTAAATTTGTGCAGCGCATTGAATGTAAACTATCCTACTTTGATTTTTTATTCTTATGCCAAGAGATTTGTACCAACTGCTGCTGTGAACAGCAAATAATTATGCGTAGACTTAATTATTTATGGGCTCATATTATTCATAATCCAACCTTAACAGCAACAAAACAATTCTAGGACTTAACTAGGCGTAATATAATTAGTTAACTATGCGTATATTAATAATAGTAGGTCTATATATAAAGTTTAGTGAAGGCCGGTGCCATGCCATCCATATAACTTATAACTTTAAATTTTTGGCCAATTGGGGGGGGGGGGGGGGGGGCTTTTTAAATGTGAGACAATGTTTTAAGAGGTTTCAATGGCGAGACGAAACACAAATTTAATAACAAATCGAGTTTGATAATTTATTCGCGAGGAACCCGCAAAAAATTACTTCCGTTGGGCGGGGGGAGGGGGGGGGGAGAATAAATAATTTGTGATATATTACATATCATATAGGCCTAAGTAAAGGTTAATAATCATAATAAATTCGCGGTATTGCCATCAAGTTAAAATTACTGAAATTACACGTCTCCAAATTACGAGATAAAATTCCTTAGGCCTAATTTGCTAGTTATTTTGCAGCTGACGGTTACAAAATATAGTGATTGTCCTACCCCATCGTACCCAACTACTATAGAGTGGAAATACTTCTAGAACTGCCGCTTACTATGAAATATTATGCTTTAAAGCATGAAAAACACACTTGCTCCCTATGCAGCCCGTGTTTTTATCTGCCTTCGGACGGCCATGTTGGCATACGACCGTGCTGCTACCTGGTTAGGTTTTAACCGCGAATTGACGAACGCGCGCGCTATCTACATTCTCTTGTTTCCTCGAATAATGAGTTCAAAAAACACTTGCGAAAGTAAAGAGATCCCACGCAAACTAAAAACTTACAAAAAAGCTCAACCATCAACGCGACTAAAGAAAAAGCGTTTGCGAAGCTTTCTAGTTTAGTTAAAAATCAATTAATTTTCGTTCTCTTGTTTAGTAGGCCTAGGCCTATTGTTCATTGAAAATTTACCGCACTGAAATTGCTGCCAAAATTTTAATTTTAAATTGTGTGGCTCATTGGTCTTGTGGTAAGCGTCTCACTGCTTCTAATGCAGAAGGTCCAGGGTTCGATTCCCACTAATGTCAGATTTTTTTTTTCCTAGGTCTACTGATTTGGATTTAAATCCATCAGTTCTTGTCCAAGGAATTTGTAAACGGTGATTTTGGAGCCGTTCTAGCAACGAGGAACATAATAAATTCAAAGTTGTTCTGAATTGGCCTTGTTGATTCTGGCGTTGATCCGCGGGTGTTCGCACTGTCCACACCACTGATTGCTATATTTCCTATTAAAAAATATCGATCTTTGGTTAGTTATTGCTCACTCGTCGATTGCGTCGGGGCCTACAGGGTTGGCTTGGTCACTTTTGTTTACTGTCCCCCACTGAAAATCAGTTATGTGACTGAGGAGGTAGACTCTTAACTACGGATTTATTTATATTTATAACCTCTTTGCCAGTATTTGGGTGTTTATTCATTATTCGTTTACGTAACGTGTCACACTTTTTGTAGGCTACCTAGGCCTAGGCCTACATCTCTTAAACGGGTATATTTTCCCTCTGAACTCTAAAAAAATATATTCCAATCCCTGGCTAACTAGTTATGAACTTAGAAAGTAAGAGAAAAATTATTGGGTCCACAATTGTATTGTATTGTTCTTTATTGCATGTTAAAATTCACATTTTACAAATATTGGTCAAGCCCCCAATGAGCCTAGCGGCTCGCTATAGGGGGCTTTCAGCAATGGATTACAAACGGTGAGAGGTGAAGCAAGCCTAGATACATGAAATATGAAATTTAAGGATTTGCAACATTTTTTAAGACACTATAAAGTATGAACTAAATTGAGCTACTCTAATATATGTTAAGAAATTACCCAATGACCCAATACAAAATTGTCAAACTTGGTATTGACATAGGCCTACTCGGCAGCCTTTTAGCTGTAAATCCGCTAGGGTCTATATTTTGTATTTTAATTTGGGCAAGTAGTTTGGTCAAAATATGCTGATTACCAAGAGAGGGTGTGATTTTGGAACGGCATATTTTTGCGTGTTTGAGTGTAGGCCTATATTTGGGCACAGTTTCAAGACATTATGTTGTAAAAGGCCATTCTAGATTGGTACGATGCTCTAGTAGACTATCTACCGGTATGTGAAATAAGCAGGTTAAAGCCGTTCTAGAAATTTTCCAAATGCCCATTTTTGCAAATTTCTTGATCAAGAAAATAAAATAGAATCGTGTAAAATCACAAATTAACAAGGTATAATTTTTTAAACGATCATTTTAGTGTTGTATTATGCTATAAATTAAGTGGTAAAAAATAATTTTTGGGTGTAATAGCCCGGCCAACTCAAATGCGCGCACTCGGGTGTTGATGATTTCTGCGGAACGGTTGGTACTATCATTAATTACCTAATTTTGCATGGATGTTGCCTAATAAAGTATCCGCAATTGGCTGCAAAAAATAAGCCTTGCACAAAATTCCAATTAACGTGAAAAAATGGAAAATCCAAAACATGGATCCCACCAAACCGTTGATCCAACGATAAAACTAAATTAACCAACGCTTTCACATTGATTTACACGTTGGTATTCAGTATGCAAATTTGAATTAATTTTTTTTGTACACTTGGAATAAATTCCCGAAGTTTACCAAAATTAATTTCGGCGATTTCACTTATTTTTACATTCAAAATCAATAAATTATAAAGAAAGCGTACTGGATCTAACATAGATTTATTCTTCATTAACGCAAGTGTGAAATTTGATAATTCTGTAAACAAAAAACGTTTACACGCAAAAAACAGAAAGCAGAGCGCCTAAACTGTCTCCGCCCCAGATTATCAAAATCTTTACTTGAACTGTTTTTATTTTTAATAGCAGTAATAATGCCTAATGTCTGTTCTCGCAAGCTGTCGCGTATTATTATAATTTTTTAATGGGTGGCCAACGTACGAGGGCGACAGTGCTGAGGTCTCTTGGCCGTAGCATTCTTAACTGAAACCAACTATAGTCTCCTTGTCCCCCTCACCCACTTCATGTACTGTCAAATTTCTATTTTCTCTTTGAAATCTTTTTTCAATTTGTATTTATTCCGAAAATATGTGAAATGATAGGTCAACGTCTTCTGTCCAACCTTGAAGTTGCAATTGACAGTCTTGTGTGTGGCTCGTTGGTCTTGTTGTTAGCGTATCTGCTTCCAATGCAGAAGGTCCAGGGTTCGATTCCCGCCAAAGTCAGAAGTTTTTTAACTTCTGATTTGGACTAAGTCCATCAGTTCTTGTCTTGGGAGTTTGTAAACGGTGACTTTGGAGCCGTCCTAGCAACGAAGCACATAATAAATTCAGAGTTGATCTGAATCGGCCTTGTTGATTCTGCCGTTGATTCCCGGGTGTTCGCACTGTCCATACCACTGATTGCTATATTTCCTATAACTAGGAAAACGCTAAAGTCCCGCCGCGTTGATGGATGAGCTTTTTAAAGTTTTTAGTTTGCGTGGGATATCTTTACTTTTGCAAGTGCTTTGTTTTGTTGCCTACGCATTGTAGGTGATTGTTGTCAAGTTTCTCACTCTTTCTTGTCAATTGATATTATGTACCGTAAAAACTTGTATTAAAAGCTTTATTTCTATGGATTCTGGCTAACTTTTTCAACTTTTTCTTTCAAAAGGTACTACATCACCATAACCTTAATGTCCATGTATAATATGAACGTTGTAGCCCCACCCGTTTGGTCAGAATTGGTCCAAATGGCACGAAAATATCGCACAAAAAATCGTAAAAGTACGATATTCATGAGAAATATTTCTTCGATTGTACCCAAAAACGTGGCAAGTCTAAGTTCAGAGATTTCGAAGGTCCTGTCAAATTTTCATCAAGATTGCATATGCCGTTTGCCCGGTAGAGAGCGAACAAACAGACAAAAATACAAAAAAAAAAAAAAAAAAAAAAAAACACCCGAGCTAAATTTTTTGGGGGGTCAGTGAAATTGAAGTCTTCGCTTCACTCGCTACGCTCATCCAAAAAATATCGATCTTTGGTTGGTTATCGCTCACTTGTCGATTGCGTTGGGGCTTACAAGGTTGGCTTGGTTGCTTTGATTTACTGTCCCCCACTGAAAATCAGTAATATAGGCCACTGAGTGGGTAGACTCTAAATACAATTTATTTATTTATTTATTTATTTATTTACTGTAATGAAACGGTACATAGGGCTTACGACAACAAAATTTAGCAAACCAAAGAATAATTACGCTATGGAGACTAATTAACCTTGCCTTCCCCCAACCATGACCTGAACTTACAAGCAACAATATCCCCATGCAACTTGTCACACCCCAACAAACCTTTCTACAACACTGTACTTTACCAGACCTGTTCTCACCATACTTCGCTGTAACTTCCTTATGATCCCCCGTCTCTATACGCAGAGTCAGTTTAGAATGTCAATGGAGGCAGAAAGAGATGAGAAGGCATGCAAAATTTGGCATTAATTAACACAAACCCAAAAATAAATATTTGGCTGTCTTATTACATGATATTTGCCAAATATTTCCCGATTAAAAAGAATATTCTTACTGTAAGTCACAAAACAAGATTTTTACTGGCACTGAGTAAAAGCAAATGTGGAATGGGTAAACTTGATTTTTGTTCTCTTGTTGGTAGACCTATTGTTCATTTCAAATTCACCACACTATTGCTGCCAACCTTGTTGACAATCAGCAATCACATTCATTTACGTTCTGCAATTGCGAGTTTTGTACGACTTAAATCTTCAGGATGATCAAAATCTTTACTTAAAATAACTGATTTAATTTTTAAAGCAGTTTTAATGCCAAATATCGTTGTAGAAAGCTGTCTGCGTTATTAGCCCTATTTCCTAACCGGTGGCCATGCAGTGCTGCGATCCCTCGGCCGTGGCATTCTTAAGAGGAGTCACTACATGTGAGGCTGGCGCGGAGACGCGTTTAGGCGCTCAGCTTTCTGTTTTTTCCGGGTAAAATCAAATTTCTCAGTCATTAACGTTGATAAAAAATAATTCTATGCTAGTACACGTATTCCTAATTCATTGATTTAGAATTAAAAATTGGTGAAATCACCCAAATTTACTTCATTTTGGTCAACTTTGGGAATTTATTCAAAGTGTACCAGATTTTTTAAAACTCAAATTTGCATACTGGATATCATTGTTTAAATCAATGATAACGCATAGGTTAATTTGGTTTTATCGTAAGATAAACGGTTTGGTGTGGATTTCCAATTTCTCACGTTTTGGACTTGCGTCCCCGTAATGAATCTTTTAGACTCACTTTTTTGCAACCAATTACGGATATCAATTTAAAAGTACTTTATTAACATCCATACAAAATTTGGTAATAATATTACCAACCGTTCAACAGAAATCATCAACACCCGAGTGCGTGCATTTGATTTGGGCCAAGGTCAACGTCCTCTCTGAACTGAAACTATATAGGCCCTAGAGTCTTTCTTGTTCCACTCCCCTCCCCCCCTCCTTCACCTACCCTTCATGTACCGTCTAATTCTAGTTTCTCTTTGTTTTGTTTTTTGAAAATTTGTATAACCTTTAAATTGTGAAATTGCCTGGGTCAACTCATTGTCCATACCAATTGAAACTGCCTTCGGCACAGTCTCAATTTATTGTAATTGTGGGCATTTACAATAACCAAATTTTTTATTGCGTCAGTCAGGGCCTTCAAGGTTCACTTTGGTCGCTTTGGTTTACTGTCCCCCACTGAAAATCATTTATATATATATATATATATATGACTGAGTGGGTGGACTCTAAATACCAAAATTATTTATTTATATTCATTTATTTATTTAGGCTAGCAAAACATAAAAATAATCCCAATTTGAACAATTTTCGTCATGTTTGGTGTAGAACACTAGCTTTAACATTCAAGAACCCTACATACAACACCTAGTCACCATCAGCCGCAAAAGAACCCCCCCCACCCACTTCCCAAGGAGACTTAATTAACCTTACCCTCCCTCGACCACGAACTACACTCGCTTGAAGACTCGCAAGCAATATCCCTGTGTAAGTTGTTACACTCCCCAACAATCGTTCCACAACACCGGACCTCCCCAGATACGTTCTCACCACACTCCGCTGACACATCCTTGTATGATCCCCCCCGCCTCTACACGGAGTCAGGCTAGAATGCAAACCAAAGCATATAGAGATTAGAATGCATGCCAAATTTGCCATATCGTATTATGGTATTTCGTGATTAAAAAAAGTAATGTTTTAAAGTCACAAAGCAAGTTTTAACTGGCACTTTGTAAAATTAATAAGGAATTGGCAATAAATTTGGTTTAAAAATTAAAAACCTTTTGTTCCAAATTTACTGCACTATTGCTGCCAACCTCGTTGCCAGTATTTGGGTTATCGAGCGTCTACCTTATGTGCCGCATTTTTTGTACGACTTAAAATCTAGCAGATAATCATTTATCTTTACTTTAAATAATTTGATTTATTTCTGGAAGTACTTCTATGTTGAATATCCTTCAGAGTTCTACATAGCTGCCTTGTATTATCATTGTTCTAACCGGTGACCACAGTGTGAGGGCGACGGTGCTGCGATCCCTCGGCTGTGGCATTCTAACTAAAAGTTGCTCCAGATGCCCCTCCACCCTCTGTTCCACCTTACTGATCTATACATAAGTACCGGTACACAACCTGTCCATCCTCCTCCCTCCAATGATTCCAACCTAACTTGGCCGTCTGCGGTGTCACATACAATTAGGGTGCTGGGCCGAAGACTGTCATTTTCAGTATGTGGGTTTAAATCTCGCCTAAATCGTTTTTCTTGTATTATTGGCCGCATAAATCGTTTTTTTTGTTGGTATTATTGTCTTTCACTCTCGTCTATCGCCACTCATCGTCTCGAATATCAATATTGCATTAATAGCGGCATTAGGCAACGACAATCAATCAAATTAAAAAAAAAAAAATCAAAAGTAGATTGCGTTGGGGGCTACAGGGTTGCTTGGTCGCTTTGATTTACTGTCCCCAATGAAAATCAGTTATATAACTGAGTGGGTAGACTCTAAATACAATTTAGTTATTTATTTATTAAAATCAATCCCAATTCCCCCAACATAGGGACACTATCAACACCTTTCCTAACACCTCCCCCCCCCCACCTAACTCTCCCCTGCAGTGCGATTCTGTAAATAGTCGCTATGATAGCGATAGCGATCACGGTTGATATGAAATTTTCAATCGTTATAAATTATCGTTATCGACCTGATCTGTAAAATAGTCCCCTACGGCCGCCATTTATCGTATCTTGATAGCATAGCATACGACTCCTTTTTCATTCTCGTTATCATAGCGATCGCTATCATTTTTACAGAATCAGTCGACACGCAAATTATCGCTAAAGTGCCGATAACGATCGTTATCTTCCATAACGATTTGACATAATCAGACCGCTGGACCTTCCTTGCTGCCCTATGTTGCACTTTCTCTATCTCTGTGCCCTCCCCTTCAAATGCAGAGCAGACCGCATGATTCCGCCCAGGACTAAATTGTCTTGACCACTACCTTGTTACTTACTGCAGATAGTGGAAAAAACATTTTGCGCTATTTATAAACCAGTTAAAACTTTTATTGAACACCCTACTGTGTTCATTTTAAGCTGAAATAAAAATATGTTCATTCATTAGGCCTGCTCTCACTTTTGTTTCCAAATTTCAATTTAGTTAGTGTCAATTTAACCCTCAAAACATTAATCTTTTAATCATTAACTGCAAATTTATCTCATAAACAAGTAACGGTACCCAGGGAATTGAAGTTGACGGAAAAAATAGATGCCACAATTGTCTAAAAATTCCAAATTGTTCAGTTACCGCTAATTAAAAAGTTGAGGTGCAAATTTTCAAAATCAAAATGCTACTTACTCGTGTCTGCACTTACTACGTGCCTGGCCCCAGACCTCCTACATAGACTATGTAGTATCAAATCAAATCATTTTATTCGCCATTATCAAACTTACATTGATTTGGGCTTCGTCATACCAGTACAATACAATACACACACAATACAGACAATACATACATAGGTACACACATAAGATATACATATACAAGTTATATAATTCAAGTAAAGAGTAAAAACAGTTATTTGGTTAAAAACCCATTTCAGTTGTACAGTTATATTAAAAATGAGATAGTGAAACTAATTTTGTTGACAGACTACTGTGTTTTTAACTGTCACTAGTCTTTAATGTAGGTACTCGTCCAGGTGATACATAGGTCTGTCGAGAAGATATTTTTTTGTTTTAGTTTTAAAAGTAGCTACCTTATCCACATTTTTCAAATCTGGGGGTAACTTGTTAAAGACTTTTCTTGCCATGTAATAGAGATGTTTTTCAAATAGTTTAGTGTTATGTGTAGGGTATTGTAGAAGCAATTTTGTGTCTTGTCTCATGTGGATGGTGAAGTGTTTTTAAAAAGGTCGGGATGCGTTTTAACAAAACAGACTGCTTTATATATATACGTGTTGGATACAGTAAGTATTTGAAGCTCTTGAAATTTCTCTCGACAGCTTTAATTTTTTTTTAAATTTCCCAGTATCCTTACCGCTCTTTTTTGTACAATTTGCACTCGTTGAATCAAGGACTTAATTGCGGTTCCCCAGGACAGAATGCCGTTCGTCAATATGGAGTGAAAGTTTGCAAAATATGCTATTCGTAGTGTGGTCGGAGTCGCTAGAGAGGAAAGTATTCGAAGAGCGTACAGTCCGTACACACTTGAGTTTAGTCGCCTACACAATCCATCAATATGAGGCTGCCATGACAGGATCTCATCCAGCACATATTCATGCCAACTTCCTGTGCAGTCCCTGAACATCTTTCCAACGTATCGTCATGCCCAATTGTCTCTTACGGATTCCCCAATTCCTTCGGTCCCTCCATTCCCTAAACCAAGTAAACAATTGGGATCCTCATGTTCACTCGCCTCGCCCACTACATCCAACCAAACCCAAACTTATTTATTTTATTTATTTAATTTGGATCCTATTCAGCTATAAAAACTGTTTTTTCCCTTGCAATATCACATCAAAAATATTATTCACTGCCCCACTCCCAGTAGTCCTTAACCCTCCTCTAAACTAAAGCCTGCTCGATGCTACCTAACAACGCTAATCAATAGATCGTTGAAGAATGATACACAAATTAACCTCACACAATTATCGCTTTTGGTATTTGTGCCAGGTGCAATTTTTTTTCTTTTTGAGTGAGGATAGCCCTGTTTCTCGTCATTTAGGGACACCAAAACCATTCCATATTATCATCTTTGTGTTTTTTTTTTCCAAAACACGTATACGAGACGGCAGTAATGTTCGGTTTATATCGTGAAACGTGCCGCTGATGATGCCTATAGGGAATTTTTGCTCCCTATCAAGCTCACTCCAACTTCCTGCCTTCTTCTTAATGTAGGCCCTACCGGTATTCAACAAGAAATTTGAAAATCTGCTGGTGTAACAATTGCCCTACCCCAATTACTCACCACTACCTCCTTTAACCTATGCCATCCGCGGTGGCTCATATGATTAGGGCTTAGATACGCAGTGTATGTCACTAGGACGCAGGTTCAAATACAAGGCATGTTTTTTTGTAGGCTAATAATTGTCCTTCACCCTCATCTATCTTATCATTACTCACTTGAATGTGGTCTTGTGTGGCTCGTTGGTCTTGTGGTTAGCGTCTCTCCTTCCAATGCAGAACGTCCAGGGTTCGATTCCCACTAAGTCAGAAGATTTCTAACTTGATTTGGACTTAGTCCATCAGTTCTTGTCTTAATTTGTGAACAGTGATTTTGGAGACGTCCTAGCAACGAGGCACATAATAAATTGAAAGTTCATCTGAATCGGCCTTGTTGATTCTGGCGTTGATTCGCGGGTATTCGCACCTTTCATACCACTTATTGCTATATTTCCTATTAAAAAATATCGATCTTTGGTTGGTTATCGCTCACTCGCCGATTGCGTCGGCGCCTACAGGGTTGGCTTTGGTCGCCTTGGTTTACTGTCCCCCATTGAAAATCAGTTATATGACAGTGGATAGACTTTTAATACAAATTAATTTTTATTTTATTTATTTATATTTAATACCAATACTGCAATAATAGACGTTGAGCAACAAAAATCAATCAATCAATTGTCCAACCTTTTCATAATTTCAAACACGAGTCAAGCTACAGAAATCTAAGTAACATGATGCAACATGATACAAGAGTAGGCCCTAAATATATCAATGCATTTTTATAATTTTGAATCTAGTAAAATGGCAAATTTTGATCATTTTCTGACTAATCCGCAATAACTTTAGATAAAGCATCTGACCGGCAATCAGGAGACCCGGGTTCGATACCCGGCTGAGATTGATTTTGTAATTTCTAGATTTGTTTCCATATTTCAATATCCATGTTCCATGTTATAGAAGTGTTCTTATCCTTGCTTGACAACCTTGCAAAGTTTTACATCATGTCAAATATCGTTCCCTTGTAACTTTTCTTCTCCAATTCTTCACGTGTCACCGCTGCACCTTTCCTGCATGTCGAGCCCACCTCTCTTCAACACTGATGGGAGTGCACACGGTTGAAATTACCATTCAATAATCAGTAAAATAAATAAATAAATAATCGTATTTAGAGTCTATCCACTCAGTCATATAACTGATTTTCTGGGTGTGACTTAAAACCAAAGCATCCAAGCCAACCCTGTGGGCCCCGACACAATCGACTAGTGAGCTATAACCAACCAAAGATCGATATTTTTTTTTGCAATTTTTGAGCAATCGGTGGTATGGATTATGAACAGTGCATTTATCTATTTATTTTATTTTTAACGTCTTATCCTAGTTCGTTATGAACTATTCATAAAATGGCAAGAAATAAAACGAAGTAGGGCCTACCTACGTACGGAAACATGATTGAATTGAATGTTTATTGAAAAGATACATAACACGTACTTCCTACGCATATTGCTATATCATCGCTACAACTCGATCTAGGTGTTAGTGTCACAATGTTTATTTGACATTTTGCGATTTCTTCAACAGATTTATTCACACTAGTTCGTACCAAAATAATTTGATGTTAACTTTCCGAGATATTGAATCTTGTTCGCTCTGTCGGTCAGTTAAAGTCGGGTTGTAATGATGCAGTCATCATCCATCGCCGTTTTCCACTTCTAGCAGTCTGCTTGGGTTTTGTCATCACATTTTTCTACTTCTTTCTATCCTCCCACAATCATATCTCTTCCGCATCTTCACAGCTCTCTTCTTTCCTGTAGGTCTCCTTCTCTCTCTTCCTTGGCTTCCCCCATCTTCTTCCTTCCAAGCCATTTTTATCACTTATAGAATTTTATAAATCACCTAAATATTTAACTAGGGTCTATCTAAAGAGTTCAGACTTCCACTTTCTTATGAAAATTATTCCTTTCATATTAGGCCTATTTGTTTCATAAGACTAGAAATCGCAAATAAAATTGTATCATAGTCTAAAATACAAATTGAATCACAAAAAATAAGCTTGTATATAAAATCAAAATATGTCTTCTTACATAACACTTGAGAAATTCAAAATTTGGTTTTTGTGGGCTTAATTAAATTTTTTAAATGGCCAACTTTCATTACCTCAAACTTCCTCTAGCTTAGCTGTAAGCTGTGTCATTTTCCCACTGACTTCGACTAGTCTGAATGTCTTCAATACAGTAGCCCTTCATGCCGTTGCGTACATTCCTAGGATTATTTTAACACGATCGCCACCCAAAAGTCATGATTCAAAATATGCAAGTTCCTGCAGAGTCCATAAAAATAGCCCGTTATGAAAAAAAATCGTTGCTTGTGTAACCACAGACTTTCTATTCTATTCTACAACTAGAAAAAATCGGTACTGAAAATGGGAAAATTTTAGTAGGCTCTATAGGCCTAGCTTTGGTAATTTTTTTGGCCAGAAAACAAAACTGATGGTAGAGCAAAACTATTATTCGAGGGTAGCTTAATTGAAAAACAACAACAGTTGACTCGCAACTCGAATCAATGCTTCACAATCGCTGCATGAGAGCAGAATCTATAAGCCCTTGCAGAGTCAGTGAAATAAATTCAAAATTTGTGATTAAATGTTAACTAAATTTAAATTATTTAAATCACCAACTTTGTCTAGCTTGCTTGTAAATTATCCATTTTCCCACTGATGACTACAATAGTTGTAAGTCCTACAATTAATCAGCTTAACCTTTCATGCTGTTGCGTACATTCCATATTCCTAGCAAGTTTTAGGATAATTCAATTATTTCACACTTCACCTACCTAAAAAAAACAGTCTAGTTTCTCTTCAGTCAGAGTTAGCTACAGAAGGTGTTGATCTTCACGATAGCCCTCTTTGTATTGGTCGTCTCGGTGCGTTCCGCAGCAACATTACTTTCCGTTGGAAGGTCACGTACCGTTAACAAGGAAACGAGTGTCGCTGTATCGTCGCGGATAACAAATTCTTGATCAACCAACTCACACTCCAACTTCCGTCATGTTAGGTAGGCTGGAGAGTTTCCCCTACCTAGTTCTTACCACCTAATTTCAAATATTTTCCCTCAAAATCTAATCTCAACTGTTCCAATCATGTAGTTTGTGCTTGAGAGAGTCCAACGATTTATTGATACAAATCAAAATCGAGCCTACAAATCAAAATCGAGCCCCGTTGAAACGATAGAATGAAAAATAATAATTATAACAAATTTGTTACTTGATATCAAGCAATAATTCCAATTTTTGCATTACTTTTCATACACAAAACTGAAATCTTAATTTGTTTTGAGCATCTTTCTACATAAACATCGAACTGAAATAATTCCTTGGTCATGCTGACCTGGCAAACGTTGGTCTCGTTCATTTTGATGCCATTTCAAAATGCAAAAAAAAAACACTTTTGGATGAAAATGAGGAATAAACCATAGTTTTTCTTGCTGAATACCTACATCACAGCAATTGATTATGCAATACATGGCTAAAAATTAGACAAACCAACTTTCTCTGTGTATTTGATCATTCTGTTCAAAGGATAAAGCAGAATAAAGCATAATTAATAATTATTATAATTTCATGGAGCAAAATTTCACAAAGTCAAAAGTACCCTCTTTGGATCCCTGTTCCCTAGCTTTAAGCATACCCTTCCTACCTTAGGCCCTACATAGTCTCTCCTCTAAACCATTCCGACATAGGTGGTGACATTCGAGCCGACTAAAAAGTTGATTATTGTCATTAGTTTGTCACTCGGTTGATATAGGTAATTTGTTTGTAATTTTCCTTTAAAATGTCAATAAACATTGTTGCTGAAGCAATTTTCTCCGTTCGAAGTTGCCGGAAAACAATTTACAACACTTATTTAAGCGCAGCACTCGCACCGCGTTCGTATTAAAAACTTATCTTCCTCGATTCACATCCTATGCAATTACGTTATATGTAGGTTCTGTTCATTACAGCAAGGCAACGTATTTAAAATAAAAAATTATAGGTCGATAGATTTTGTTATTTGACGTCTGTATTGTTTAGTGTGCTATTTATGACCGTGATGAGGGATAGATGAGGATGAAGAATAATGACACAAAATTCGATGTATTAAATAAAGGATTCGAACCCATGACCCTGAGTGATCGCTTAGGACAAACTAGGTTTATTTTTTAGACAATTCGAAGAACCACAAAACTTTTAATTATTTATATTGTTTTTAATAGATACTTTTTATGAAAAGTACATTTTAATAATAAATGTTAGGTTAGCCTGGATGAACAAAATCTTTCAATGTTTGTGTTAGTTAGTTTTTATTCCCTCTCAACTAATTGCCTCATTTTAACACTGGTTATTTGTAGGGTTGCCATAAACTATCAATTAGTGGATTATCCACCAGTAATTGATGGTTGTTTTTTTTACCAAAGTTTTAACAATTTGTTATAGTAGCTCAAGCAACAATATGTTTCAAGAACACAATACACACATGTACACAACCACTTTCAACAACATAAACAATTCATAAATTAAAGTTTAAACACTCACTAGTAGCTCTAGCAACAAAAGAGTAGTTAGCATAGCCAGATGATCTGGGTTCGAGTCCCAGATAAGCTGACTTTCATGTACACAACACACATACACAACAGACGTACACAACCACTTACAAAAACATAAACAATTAAATAACCAAATTTTTATCACTTTATTGTAGTAGCTCAAGCAACAATAGAGAAGCTAAAACTTAAAGTTCAAATATAGCTAATTTTTTGTCCTTGTGAAAGACCTAAGAAATCCACTTTCAAAAAACGTTAGCAAATAAAAAGAGTTAACATTTCATTATAGTAGCTCAATACCAATAGAGAAGTTAGCACAGCCAGATGATCGGGGTTTGAGTCCCAGATAGGCTGATTTTTACACAATACACGTACATCAGATATATGTCACAACTACTTTGAATAACATTAACAATGAAATGAATAGTTTAACAATTCATTATAGTAGCTCAATTAAAAATAGAGTTCCTAGTTAGCATAGCCATATAATTTGGGTTTGAGGCCAGATTGGCTAATTTTCGAGTACACAATAGAATACACACATAACAGACGTACACAACACTTAAGTAAAACTTTTAGTAAGAAATAACCAAAGTTTTAAAACTTCATTATAGTAGCTAAAGCAACAATAGAGTAGCTAAAATCAGTATTTTATGTTCAAATATAGAAATTCACTAAAAGATTTGAATTTTTTTAAATTCCCATTATCGATCACAATGGAGTAGTGATCAGTCGCACAAACCTTGATTATTTTTCGATTGGTAGAGCATCACTACGTAAAGGCGGAGGTTCTTGGTTCGATCCTTAGTGGGGGCAAATTTGTACGATAATATCGCTACCAATTGCTGATTATTTGATAATTTATCAAATGGAAATTTTGATAGTTGATTAGGAAATGTCACTGACGGCAACCCTACTTATTTCTTGATATAATTCGTAGAGGAATTAGTGGTGGGAGAGTTGAAGTATGGAAAACAATCCAGACATAACAAAACTACTCGACTGGTGATTGAACCCAGGTCCCCTGCTTGCCTGGACCACTAGACCACCAAGCAAGCGGGAGACCCAGGTTCAATCCCCGGCCGAGTTGCAATTTCTAATTTTCACATTGTGTTACATCTAATAGAGCAGTACAGTCCTAATTAGCTGTTCATGTATTCATGAATGTGTTAAGAATCTTCACTAGTCAGATATGACCTTGTAAGCACTCAAATTCAAATGTACAACGCTCTGGAGAAAATTTTGAACGACATATGTGAATTCTAAAATACAAACAAAATTGCTTTATGTAATAAACCCTACTAATCACCATTGTTAAGCGAAAAGTCAACACGACGGGAGCAACCTCTTCTTTTTCCCGTTGCATAGACATTTTTGCGTAACAATGGTGTATAGTAGGGTTTATTACATTACAATTAGTACATCAATTCTGTTTGTTATAATATGTTGTTCTGCATAAAAATATCTGTGTTTTGTGCATTTTAGAATTCACGTATGTAGTTTCAATTTTTCTCCAGAGCTGTGTACATCCGAATTTGAGTGCTTACGAGCGTGCTAAAGTCATGCCTGTCTCGTGAAGACTCTGAAGTCACGTAAATTAAAATTCACCATTAAATTTCTTAATTTGGTTAGTCGGTAAACACTCCCGTAAGTGAAATTGTGAATATTTATTACAATAGGCCTACTTGGAAATGAAAAAAATTGTCTCTACACGGGTTTGAACTCGGGTCTCCCACATTCCAGGTGTCTGTCTACCTGGAATGTTGGGGACCCGGGTTCGAACCCCGGTAGAGATGGATTTGATAACTTATGAATTCTATTAAATATTTGCAATAAATGTTTGCATTTCTATTGTAGGTAGCTTTAAAACTATTATGTTCTTTCCTGCATTTAACTTACAAACAACATAAAATGTCTTACCATGAATAAACATGTTGGTGAACAATGAACTTTTAATTGTTTTGACAGCAAAATTTGTAGTAAAATTGCAAATAATATTAAAAGCTAGTACAATAGATGCAACAAATTCTTAGGAGGACCAGATTACTAACAGATGTGTAGGGGGAACGCAGCAGTACCTTAAGGCCATTCGACCGTGTTTTTCTATTTTCCAAAATATGCTACCAAGTCAAAATATAGCGAATGGCTTTGAAACCTGGCTCTTTTAGAATATCATAACTATTTTTTTCAAATTTTTCTGATCCCGTACACGGCCAATATCGCCACCTCAAGATAATTTCAAACTTCAATTCTCCAAGGCACACCGTTCAACGCAGTGTTATGTTTTTGTAACATTAATTTTCAACTGGTTTTCCATAGGCTGTCTGAGAGAAAAAATATTTATTTAAACAATTGTCTTTCCTGTAAATTTTTTCGTTTGGGCAGTAGCCTATTTTTTTACCAATTTGTACCGCCAAACAAAAAAATTCGCAGGAAAGACAATTGCTTAAAAAAATCTTATTTCTCTCAGTCAGCTTATAGAAAACCAGTTGGAAATTAATGTCACAAAAACATAACACCCTATGTTGAAAGGTGTGCCTTGGTGAATTGAAGTTTAAAATTATTTTGAGGTGGCGATATTGTCCGTGTACCGGATCAGAAAAATTCAAAAAAATAGTTATGATTTTCTAAAAGAGCCAGGTTTAAAAGCCATTCAATATATTTTGACTTGGTAGCATATTTTGGAAAAAGAAAAACGCGAATAGCCTTAAAGGCTTAGAGAAATCCCTTGTAATTTTTAAAGTTATCTAACAAGTTCCAAAATGTCCAAAATGCTTTCAGTTGCCTCAGTTGGGTCTTTTGGTTCTCTTCCCGGCCTCGCCTTGTAAAATATTTTGTGCTACAATTCAATATTTTTATCTTGTTCACTCTTGACCACTAACACTATCCTATTAAGGTATTGTACCACCTCTGGCCGATAATTTGAAAGTCGAAGAAACATGTCTGAAAAGTTTGCTGAATGAAAGAAGGCCTTTAAAATAACAGAACAAAAATTGTGAATTTTTTTGGGCGGGACATAACCTCACTTTTGGAAATTAGATTTAGATTTTTGGACAAAAGTGTAATATACAAGACTAGTTCAAAATTAAATTTTGAGAATCAGTTTTCTGGACATAGTTTTTAAACACCTTTAGCTATAACTTGACTATAGATAAAATAGTTTTCTGAAAATAACAGTTGGTGTACAAATTTTTTTGTCAAACGGTACAAAACTCGTATTTGTACCGTTTGACAAAAAAAATCGTACACAGACTGTTGTTTTCAGAAAACTATTTTAGCGATTGTCAAGTTATGAAAGGTGTTTAGAAACTATGTCCAAAAAACCGATTCTCAAAATTTAATTTTGAACTAGCGTTGTATATTACACTTTTGTCCAAAATTCTAAATATAATTTACAAAAGTAAGGTTATGTCCTGCCCAAAAAATTCACAATTTTTTTTATGTTATTTTAAAGGCCTTCTTTCATTCAGCAAACTTTTCAGACACGTTTCTTTGACTTTCAAATTTTCGGCCAGAGGGTGGTACAATAGCCTTAAGTACTAGGCCTACTTGATTGTTTCAATCTTCAGCTTTACATGTTGCTATTTTGAAACTAATTCTATGTTGTGGTTGTTTCAGATGATTGGAAATGTCTTATATGTGCTATGCACATATCTGCGCATCTACACTCTGTACTTCGAACATCTTGACTTCGCAACCTTCCCACGCCTCGGAGCACTGGCCAAAACTACAAACAGCCAACCTTCGAAACAAATTTGGTGAGATCACCACGCACTAATCCTTGTCACTTTGCAATTTCAAGGCCATGGACATAGTCTCTTTTCCCACAGCACTTCTTGTACCTTGTACTGCTCTGTTCAAAATACTGTTGTAACTCATACATTGTTTATTTAATGATTGTACAGCTGTGCAATAAATATTGTCTAACCCATGCCTTTGTTGTGATAATTCATTTGTACATAGCACCTTCTTATTCCCATTGTTGTAGCATGTACTAACACCTTTTTACTCCCATTGTTGCAGATATCCTACTACTAATTGGGTCATGAAGGGTTAAGGATTATTGGAAGGCTGTTGGTCATGATCCTATTGCTATGTCTGCACTTGTCATTTAAATGTTTCCTTTCAATGGACTCGTTTAAATGGAAAGTGTGGAGCTCAACACACCTTAAAAGGTGTTGAGCTCCACACTTTTCATTTAGACTGGTCCATTGAAGGGAAACATTTAAATGACAAGTGCAGACATACATAAGGATTATGATCAACAGCCTTCCAATAATCCTCTTAACCCTTCATGACCCAATTAGTGGACTTAGTCTTTTTTTCCAAGGCCATTTACTACGTCAGCTGCTTACCTTGCAAGGTTAGCAGTTGACCTAGTTTATGGACATAGCCATTTTTTCCAAGGCCATTTACTAGGTCAGCTGCTAAACTTAGCAGTTGACCTAGTTTATGGACTTAGCCATTTTTTTCAAGGCCAACTTATTGGTTGACCTACTTTATGGACTTAGCTGTTTTTTTCAAGGCTAAATATAAATATAATAATAATAATTAATAATAAATAGTAAATAAATAAATAACAATTGCATTGGAAAATATATATTTTATTAACAATATTAAATAAAATACAATAAATATTATACAAATTACATGAAAAACAAGCAAAAATGGACAAAAAATACAAAAAACGCACCAAAAAAGCGCTTTTTATACTACCTAAGTCTTTTTTGCACTTCAGAGCTACCATCCCCCAAGAAAAAAGTTTTCACTTAACCAGAGTGTTCTCCCCAGAGCTGAGACGGAATTGACGGCAAAATTTGATAAGTGCCCACTAACCATATCAGTTGCTAGTTCTCGAACACGGACTGGTCAAAACAGGTTTGTACTAGACCGTACGTTCAAGAACTAGCAACTTCGATGGGTAGTGTTCACACAAATTCCACCATCAGTCCCGTCTGTGCAAGAGGACTCAACACTTTGTTTAAGTGTAGCAAAAGTAGCAAAAGCAGCAAAAGAGTGAGAATAGCCAACACCACTATGCAGGACGATGCAGCCGTGAGAACAAATACACTAGGTCATCTCCAGGGGTTAAGTGGCCATCATTGCTCCTAGTTTTATTACGTATTGAAAACCCTCAAGTACTTCTGTGCTTGTAAAATAAACCGTACACTTCCTCAATTCTTTGTAAACCGCTTTTATTTATTTCATGTCTATCCCATTAAGATACAAATTGATTTTCAAATTAAACTAGGATTGCATTTAAATAAAATAAATAAATAAAATTGTATTTTGAGTCTACCCACTCCACACTCAGTCACAGAACTGATTTTCAGTGTGGGGACATTAAATTCAATTTGCTTCACCCATTTTATAAAAGTGATGTTAACAAGTAACTGAGACAACAGCTAACAAAACTTACAAGATTTAAAATAAAATAAATTCACAATGGTTTTACAAAGGTTCTGAAGCTAAATTTAAAGAACCCAAGCCAAAGAGATTTCTACCGGCTATTGCAGACTGCTGTCCCCCCCAGGGTCAAGCAAGCACAGAAAAGTGTCTTAAGGGTTGCCAATGAGCTCAATTATTGCTCGTGTTTAAAGCGACAGACCCCTGCCAACATTATGTTCTGTGGTTTTGAGAGAACTATAGCCTACACGAAAAAAGATTGTAATGTTATGGTGAGTTTTTAGTTAAGACATTTAATTAACTAGGAAAACGCTAAAGTCCCGTCGCGTTGTTGAGCGAGCACCGGTACGTGCAGCACGACCCGAGTACGACAATCCCATAATGTCCATTTTATCAGATAACAGTCTTTAAAATACGAAAACTTTCAATGTTGTTGTTGATTGCTGAATTGAATGACGCCACGGGACAACAATGTAATCGAATTAGGCCTTTTATAGGAAAATGCCTTCTAAAGTATATCTTTGTTTCTTCACTGCCTCCTTGACAAATTTCATAACGATCGGAAAAACATAATTTTTTGAATTATGATTACCAATAATAAGTCTTTAAGGTCTTGACCGATTTAGCTGAAAATTTGTAGAATAGGAGAGAATGTTGTACTTATTGACCCTGCAAAATTTCATAACGATCGGAACATTTTTATTTTTTATTTTTTATAACCAACGATCGGATTTTGTTGAAAAACTATAAAGCAAATGTACATGTGTGCAAAATTTCAGGTCGATCAGATAAACGGTGCGACCTGTACCGAAGCAGTAACAGAAAGAAAAAAAAACAGACATTCGAGCCATAAGAGTCCAGTGGAGACGCTCGCTATAATCAAAATATAAACCGTACCCATTATTATATTTGAATATTTTTTCTTGCATTATATAATTCTTACAAAACCACATTACTGTTGCAATCAGTTTTTATATATTTTCCACCATTCTCGAGATATCACTAAAAACTGTAACTGCAGGGGTCTACCACCCTAAGAAGCCTGGTTCTTCTGAGTCGCAATGTATAAGTTCTCACAACTGTCGGCCACAACAATAGGTCTGTTCACTTCTAAAACGTAGGCCTAAGTTATAAAGCAAACAAGGTTCTTCATAATTTGGTTGATGGCTACAACAATTTGGCTTACAGATAATTTAATTGATTGAATTGTTGCATAGGAACACAGTAGGCCTACAGTAAATTCTTTAAAGCAGTGTTGTCTGTAAGCAATGTGTTTGGCTCCTATTTACTATCCAGTTACAAAAACTGTCAAACACTGCTTTAAAAAAATGTGCACCCTTTGCAAATTAAAATGTTAATCTTGAAATCGGTTTGTTTTTGGCAAAACAGGCAAATAGCTTTCAACAGATGCTGGTGTGTTAACTATTATCATAACAATGCTTTAGTCAAAGTCAGTAAATAAATGAAATAAAATGTGTACATAGAGCCGACACACTCAGATGTAAGCTACTGATTTTCGTTGTGGACGTAATTACTGTGTATGATTTCTTGTGTGCTTCATTGTTGGCTCCAAAGTCACCTTTTACAGTTTAAAAACTTGCTGGATCCAGGATTTGAACCCAGGACCTTCTGCATTGAAAAGTGGGTGAAGCCCTAGGCCCCTAAGGACCACAAGCATTCAAGCACAAATGAACCTACAAGTACAAGTAGTTTTGTAAATTGACTTTTTAACTACTACTAATTCGAAGTAACAATGATGATTACAATATCATGTCAGCAATGTTTAACATTTAAAAATACACTTTGTTTGATATCTCTATTTGATGTGTGTACTTTGAAATTATTATTCATCAAGTAAGAAGTTATTAATCGCACGCAACAACTGCATACCGGTATACTTAGGATACCAGGGGGCAGGGAATAGTATTTGTGTAGTATCAAACTTGACTTGACATACCATACACTGTACATAGAATACGTATCACGTACATGGCGATTCGCAAATTACTACTCGACTCCTATCTACTCTGTGTGTCTGTCCTGTCAACACTTTATATAATCGGGTTGCCAAAAACAAACCTGTTTCAAGCAGTTTACCTGAGGAACACAATGACTATCATAATATAGGGCCTCCTATACAAAAGGGCCTACTGGTACCTAAATTGAGTTTATTGTTGTAGCCAAATTGAACAGACCTACTGTTGATTGCAAGTATGCCAGTCGTCCATGATACATAATCAAGAGAGCTGCCTTAGAGAATAACACATAAAACCAGGGCCATTTGCAAATCATAGTCATTATTATTAATAATAATTTTAATAATTTTTCATGGAAAGCCTGCACAGGGTGCAATTCATGCCCCTCTTCAGGTGAATATTGAAGTAAGGACAATTTATGGACCTCAGAAAAACCTTCAGTCTGGTCTCGACGGGATTTGAACCCGGGACCTTCCGAATCAGTCGCGGGTTCAATGCTCAAGCCAACACGGTCGGTCATGGAGTGAGTAAATCTAGGATTATTGTAACCAGAAAGTGTTTGAAACGCAGACTGTGATTTGCAATTGACCATGATTAAGGATTATTATTATGCCACCACCTTGGAATTACTATGCGAGAGATTTGAAACCTGTATTGACATAAACAGCAATCTTGTAGGGTAACTACTAACTAAAGGGTTTCACTTGTGACAAGGTCACAAGACATCTAAAGATAGCAAGTATAGTATAAACTAAGAAAACGCTAAAGTCCCGCCGCGTTGATGGATGAGCGTTTTTTTGTAAGTTTTTTGTTTGCGTTTTTTGCGTTTGTTTGCACTTTTCCTTTGCAAGTGCTTTTTGAATGCATTGAAGGTGATTGTTGTCAAGTTTCTATTGTTACTTGTTAATTGGTATTATAAACCCAAAAAAACTCATATTTAAACCTTTATTTCTGTGGATTCTGGCTAACTTTTTCAACTTTTTCTTTCAAAAGGTACTACATCACCATAATCTTAATGTCCATATGAAATCTGAACGTTGTAGCCCCACCCGTTTGGTCAGAATCGGCCCAAAGAAAAAAAAATCGTAAAAGTACGATATTCATAAGAAATATTTCTTCGATTGTACCCAAAAACAATACACCTCTAAGTTCAGAGAAAACAAAGGTCCCCTACAATTTTCATCAAGATCGCATAAGCCGTTTGCCCGGAATCGAGCGAACAAACAAACAGACAGACAGAAAAAAAAAAAAAAAAAAAACACCCGAGCTAAATTTTTTGGGGGGTCAGTGAAATTGAAGTCTTTGCTTCGCTCATCCAATAACAAATAAATATATCATACATAAAGGTAGTTGTAAAACGCAATCTTGAAACAAAAATAGGAACCCCAAAAATCAAAGTTTGAATTAGTATAAAAAAATAAACTAATAGAAATACTATACTATATATAACAAAGCTTCTGTACGAACTTTCAGCACTACTTTGAATTAACCGAGTTTGAATTAAAGGAGGTTAACTGTACACCTTCGTGAGGATTTGGCATAAAACTATACAGCACGACAAGCAGTAAGTAGGCCTACAGGCCTCTTTTTGCTTAACATGTTTATTTCTATTTATGAAACAAAATTGCTGAAATTGAGTTTAATCGATGGCATCGTCAACAACCTACATGTAAATTAAAAAGTAATCAAGATTTTGATAAAAAGGTAATCCCGATTCAAAAGTCATGGAGACCCACCATAGGGACTGCCCATCTAGTCCTAATATTGACCTGCGCGTAGTAAATGGATAAAAAATAGTTTAAAACTCCCTACTGAAATTAAACCAATCCAAAGTCGGCTACACACAATACTGGTTGGTTGGACTATGTTATTATTAGAAATTACTAGTTCTTAATAAAGTGCAACACGTTATGAGTAAATTCCTCAATAGATCTATGCTAATAATCTATGCTTCCAATTTTTTATTGAGCTGAATAATATGTAAAATATGCCTATATTCCGTACGAGATTGGTAGACCCCAACTAAAATCTTTTCAAGATACTGTACAATGTAGGCCCTACACAGTAGGTACTCACACATGATGCTGTTTATGTAAATAAGTTTCAGGCACAAAGTATTGCGCACATCACTCACAAGTTCATGGATAGATCACAAAATAAAGCAGCTAACATTTGATATTTTTGCTCGTTCAGTTGCTCTACTAATGCCAACGATGAAATAAAGCATTGTTTGACATTGAGTCAGCCATTCTACCCACTAGGGCAGATTTTTCAACACTTTAAAAACTAGAGATAACGCTGGTGAAATGTTGAAATTATATTGCTTTATCCAACGTAAGAATTAAAAATGTGAAGCAATGAAGCAATTCACTTCGAATTGGAATAACTTAAAGAGTCGAGTACAGTAATTTGCTATAAATAACTGTAGCCAAAATTTAGACTTCACTTGATATTATATAATATTGAGATCTATTGTCATGATTTTGTGATCCATCCAATAAAGGGGAAATAGAAGGCTGTGGGTGACACCGAGAAAACAACATGGAACAGACGAGCAATCGAGTAGCAGCCAGCCCTCTAGTCTGGTAGTTATTTATAAAGTCGCTCCATCTACAAGCTGTGTGTGTGTGGGTGTATTGTGTAGCATAGTGCGGTAAATAAGTAGGCCTATGGTATGCACAAGGATGGAGATAGTTAAAAAAATAACTTTTAATAAATAACTCAAAAACTCTAAATACAATTGTTCTGCATTTGAATTCTTAAAAATGCTTGAACTTTCACAGATACTAGATTTGCAAATTAAACAAATAAGTAATTCACTAATTGTGATGTGCTCTGTGAAAAAGGACCATTGGTTGGGAAATTTATTTTTTTGTTAACGTTACAAAAGAAGGTAGGCCTAGGTAATTCATTCTGCAAATTGTGATGTATCATACTTTAATTGACCACTAATATAAATGAACAATTTCCAATTATTTTAAGTGAAAAATGTAATTTACATCTAGAAATCAAAATTGTATTTGAAATTCCCCCCCCCCCCTAAAAAGAGGTGAACCTATTTCACATAAAATGGTCAGTTTCTTGCACTAATGAGAGTTGAAGTTAAAACAGAACAACGATATCTGGCAACTTCAACTGAAAATCAACATTTTACACCCAGCAATTTTAAATCTCCTACTATACTATTCCGAAGTCTTAGTGCGACTGAAGGTCCCTTTTTTCAGAGCGCTTTCCATAATATAGAAAAGTTGCAGATGCTCCACTATAGTTGGTATGGGATTAAGTAACTTTACATAACCTAACAGTATTTTTAATTTAGCTGCAGACCTTATTGAGTCATTAGCAGGTGAAAAGTTGTGTGTTGAAGGATACATATTTATTACCCTATTTAGGATTTACTACGTAGTTATTGTTTCCTTCCTGTGACCTTGATACTTATTCATGGTAGGGCCTAAAGTAATATGGGACTAGTGTTGTTATTATTATCAAAGCAGGCTAGGCTTAAAAACTTTGTATTCATTATTATTATTATTATTTATTGAATCATAGCAGTTGTCGAAAAAGTTTGCCCCGACTGGGGTTCGAACCCAGAATCTCCGGCTTATAAATAAATAAATAAAATAAATTGTATTTAGAGTCTACCCACTCAGTTATATAACTGATTTTCAGTGGGGGACTTTAAATCAAAGCGACCAAGCCAACCCTGTAGGCCCCGACGCAATCGACGAGTGAGCGATAACCAACCAAAGATCGATATTTTTAATAGGAAATATAGCAATCAGTGGTATGGACAGTGCGAACACCCGCAGATCAACGCCAGAATCAACAAGGCCGATTCAGCACAACTCTGAATTTATTATGTGCTTCGTTGCTAGGACGGCTCCAAAGTCACCGTTTACAAACTCCTACGACAAGAGCTGATGGACTTAAGTCCAAATCAGAAGTTAAAAAACTTCTGACTTTAGCGGGAATCGAACCCTGGACCTTCTGCATTGGAAGCAGATACGCTAACCACAAGACCAACGAGCCACACGTGCCACAACGTGCCATTGTCATGGAAGTCAACAGTCACAACAAATGGCAGTTTAGTAAAGGTTTGTTCTGTTGTCTCGGTAGCTTAATTGGTAGAGCTATGGCACGTTAAGCCGGAGATTCTAGGTTCGAACCCCAGTCATGGCAAACTTTTTCGACAACTGCTATGAATCAATAACTAGGGCCTATGTCCTTAAAGCGGGCTTATGCTTTAAAAACCTTATACCGTATTGTTCCGAATAAAGCACGACCTCGAATATAACACGACCCCCAATTTTTCAGAATCATTTCAAGAAAAAAGAAAAAAATCAAAGAAAATTAAAATGTACATGAAACACTTACAACAAAACATTTTGAACAATGTTAGGGCCTAGGCCTATGGTTTTTTACAGGGTAGGGCCAAGCACAAGCTCACATGTCAACCACAGTTCACCAGTCTGATTCCTGGTCTTCAATGTTTACGTCGTGGGGGGGGGGGGGGTGGGGGTTATACTAGGCCCTAGTATCTATGGTCGTAGGCCTAGGCCTAGCTCCTTCGCAATCCCTTGCTGATTTGTAAGGCAGAGGAACCTTTCTTTTCCACGCGATCAGCAGTCTTCATTTGTTCATCTTGAGCCATTTCATCTTCTCCTTCATCACTCATTATTACGTTACGTAGACTCTTAGCTCTTAGCAACGTAGATAGACAACCCCGACAAACAAAATCTATGTAGGTCAAGCTAGGTCACGATGTGATCACGGCTAAGGATTCTGACGACTAGCAGACAGTTTCGCCCAAGGTTCGGCCGAGTTCAGTGGCTTCGAGTGGGTGGGCGGGGCGAAGCGCAGCAGACTATGCGCGGGAGTTGTATAGAGGCGTGGCCTATGTTCAGGCGCTATTTCAAATGCAAGCGCGCGGAAATAACGCGAGTGCTGTTTTTGAGATTGTATTTTCGGAAAAAAACATCGCGCTATATTCGGAACAATACGGTATTCATTATTATTATTCACGTTATACTTTCGCGACCCGATGTAATTGAAGAGAAATGAACGGGATGTTTCGTCCTTCAATTATTATCTTCTTCTTCTCAAATGCCCACATTTGGCCTATGATGCCATCATGCTTGATCTAGTTAACCAGTAGAGACGAGCCTCCCTTTCCTCCCTTCTTCATGGCGTCAGGCATTGCGTCCCGCTCCCTTGCCAGACTGGCACATGTGTACATTTGTCATCTGTCATGTTCACCGTTTCCACACAATCTGCAGGTACTGGTTTCAATATCGAACACTCCTATTGGGTACAGATGCTTCCCTAACAGGTCATGTTGTGTCTTTAACCTGAACTGTGCTGTTTCTGTTCGTCTTTCAATATATTTTGTTGGGTTTTCTTGGATGTGTGGTGTACTCCTGCCATAATTTGTCGTGTCCCTTTTCGACCCATTCTTGTCTAGTTTTCTTGGAAGCTGAAGCATTGGGCTTTTACTGAGCTCTGTAAGTTAATGGTTTGCTCTGTTGTAGCATTTTGCTTCCTTTCTTCCCTAAGATGTCTGCTTTCTCATTACTGTATAGTGTATACATTACAGTTAGTGATGACATCGGGTCCAAAAAAATCAAACCGGTTCCTCCACGTCAGAACCTGTTTTTAAAGATTAATTTTTCTTCAATGTATCAGCCTTACGTGAGTGTTTTTTGGAAGCGACTGTACAGCCGGAAGTGAGCTGGCTTCGGCGCCCGCGCTTTATTACTTACGACTGCCGACAAGGCTGCTGTCAAGGCCGGTCGAGTGCTTGATAATCAGCTGTCTAGGAAGGATAGATAGCCAGCTGCGTCATCATGGGCTCCGTGGAAATAGATTGCACAAGAAACGCTGCGTAGAATTACCGTTTGTGCGGGAAAACATGCCCGTGAAGTTAACCGTTGTAAAGTAGAACTTGAAAAAATATAACCGGTTTAAAAAGTCGGAACCGGGTTGCTATAGAACCGGTTTCCGGGTACCCGATGTCATCACTAATTACAGTGTGATGGTATCCACTGTAGCTTAATTACCTTGTTTGCATTGTGCATTCTTAGAATTTTCAGCAGAATCAGACACTTCCTTATTGATAATGGGCCATGGCTTGTATTGCTGCTTTTGAGTCCGCTAAAATTACTATTTTATCACTGCGTCAGTCTTTAACTTTGTACAAAGCCTTAAATAGCAGTCGATTCTCTGTCATAATTTTTCCAGCAGGGTGAGATCTTCAAATTCTCTGCAATATATGCCTGCCCCAGCTTGGCCTTCACCTGGGGTAGCCGAGCCGTCTGTGTAAATGTGTATCCAATCCTTTTCTGGGTAGTTCTTATTGTTATTGTCAGTTTTCTCAACTCCTCGTCTATGTAGGATGCCTTTGTCCTACCCAGTCCATCCACTGTCAGTTCATGAAGGACGTCTAGTAGGTATGGCAATGTTTATATTTGGTGGCGTGATATTTTCTCTCTCTGTGCGTTTCAATTAGGTACCGTATTGTGCCGAATATAGACCGAACCTGAATATGAGCCGACCCCCTAACTTTTCTTGTTGAAATATTAAAAAACATATGCAAAATCATATGCAAATATTAGCTAGTAAGGGACTTTGAGACTTAAAATAATGAAAAAAGGGTAGGCTTATATTCAGGACAATACGGTAGGCTTTGCATGCAAAGCTTTGAATTGCAGGTCGCGCCACCGTAGTATCGGCCCTAACTGCTATGAATCATTAACATAGACTGTGACTGAATGACTCACTCCGCATAGTTCTTTTTCAGTTGAAATGCCCAAACAGACCTTCCTTTACGTAATAAATGGTTTTTGTGTCTTGAGATGAGCGTGGGGTTTTCTGTCCCATTCCAGCCGGTCTAGTCTTATGAGCTTCTCATACAGGCTCACAGCTGAACTGTTTCTTATGGCCTCCAGGGGTTACCACCCCTATGCCTATGTTAGTTTTAGCTTCCATGCCAACAATTGGAGTTGACTTAACACCTCCTGTGATGTGATTCATCTTAGGACTTGATTTGTACCCTGTCCAGTGCATCTGTGGCTCATTTGGTTGACGTTTTATAGAGAATTGCCATATTCTAGAAGAGGTTGCATAAATGTTTTACATTCAGAGATTTTTAGGTTATCCTCATTAGCCCCATTGCACACCAGCAACCAATCTAAGTTGTCTCTTCCCCGATTTGCTCAGTTCCTTTCATTTTTTGGTTCCTGGTCATAGTACCAAGATAAGCGGGGTTATTTTCCTAGTTCAGTACTGTCCCTGCAAACTTCAGTTAGAAATCAGGGATGAACATTGCCTGGTTGTGTGTTAGTTGTAAATGGTTTTATTTTTGTTCGCTATCATTCCGTTCGATGTTGACCATTCTTTTAGAGCCTTCAGTGCCTGCCTTATTCATTCAAACTGTATAAGTGGTGTTGAAACTTTAAAGAGACAATGTTGTGTTTGCTGTACGTAGGCCTACATATTATCTATTAAGTTTTAGTGAGAGAGTGTGTTGCTTAATGTAGCCCGTCTACTACTAGCTACACTATTCAGGACAAGTTAAGTTTACAGAGAACCACTTACCACAATCTGTCGGCCTAACAACTGCTAACCAGATTGATCACTAGGTCAACGTTTAAATCTTAAGTTGTTTGTCCTATACTCGATCCTTTTTATTTCCATGTTGTTTTACTCGGGACAAGGAGATTCAATAAGAGCAGCAGAGATTAAGTATCATGGACGACACAGACATACACCACACCCACTACCAGGGGACACTAGGGTTCACTACACAGTTCACTCCACAGTAGCCTCGTGCTGGCAAGCATCGGAAAACATTGAACTTGCCGCCATTAAGCTAAATGGATTCCATTGCCTGTTTAGTAGGGTTAGCGATTTTTGAATCAAACTATTATCGATATTGGTTTTTAAATGGGCCCGCAAGCCTAACATTTACGTTATTTTAATTTTACTAGACCTATTTTCTTGGATAAACCAGCGTGTTATGTTTCAGCCTACTAATGTGCTCTAAAATGAAGGCAAGAAGTTTTCTCGCAATTTATCTTGAAAAGTAGAACAATGCCAAAAAATAAGATAGGCCTACCGTGCAAGATAAATAATTCACGTTTAGAAAAGACTGGATGGATGAAGTGTTGTTGATTGGCTGAAGATGTAACGAAGCCTAAAAAACGTGATAAAAACAGCACGGGACCACGAAATTATGGTATCATAAGCGGATTAACGTAGGCTACAACCGGTGGACGTAATAGGGAATTATAAACAACATTGTTCTTATGGAATGTGAACCGGTCCACTCAAAATTCAACGTGAACAATATATCCTAGTAATAAACATAAAAACTGTTTGAATGAAAGGTGAACTGTGGTGTGAGCTAGTCAACATGCTGGGAACATGCAAACATGCTGGGAATATGCGAACATGCTAGGAACCTAGGTGCTTCTTCATGACCACTAGCTTAACGATATCATCACTTCATACACTGACAACAGCCGTGTCAGATAGCTAGAGAAGTTCTGCAAGAAACAAAAAAGTAACAAAACTTTATAAAATTACGTTAACAAATGAAATAGTTAAGCAAGTAGTCTAGCACCGTACCGAACATGCAGGATAGACCTCTTATAAGGGAGGATTGAGGTATTAGGAATGAATCAACTGTTCCAAGAACTGACTTACAAACATCAATTAGTATAGTGCAACACGAGCGTAGGCGGCTGAATTTGAGATGCTGAGGTTGAAGAATCACACGTGAGCTGCGACATACGATGCGGAAGGTTCTCAAATCAGGTTCCTCCCATTCCTGAAATGTGGAACACAGTGACTATTAGGGTTGCACAAGGATATTAAAAATTAAAATAATTGATAATTGACATTTCCACCACAAAATTATCATTATACTTTCGGTGGTCCGGCCCGCATTTCTATGTTCGTAATGTTAAACAAGAGTCATTACAACGAAAAGTCATTTTAACGAACTAAAAGTTGGCACATATCATGCTCTTCTCTTTCCGCATCCCTTGGCATTCTAAACTGACACAGCCAGTATGTAGGCCTACCGGCACTGTCTATTGTTTTTTATTAGGCCTATAAATTTATGAAATAAAAAAAATCAATACCGGTAACAAGAAATACAGAAGTGTAATTTTTACAACTAATATTTTTGTCATTCATAATGTTGCTCTTTTTGTAATGAAAGACAACATTCAATGGTGGTTCGGTATATAAACCAATAACTTACCGGTCCACACAAATCTTCTGAACAGGTGACGCTGGTGGCGGCGTGCAACGACAATGAATGTTCTCGTGTCTCCTTGACGACCGAGAGTTCCTCATACTCCTGAAAGTAAGAAACAGAGAGTAACTAACAATTCAAACATAGCTCGGCTCTATAGTTGTTCCAAACTAACCTTTCTGATGTTTGCAACATGACTTGTTTTTGAAGCTAGGCCTATATATATATATCACCACAACATTTAAAAAATAAATATACCTACTAATTATTTAATAAAATAAAATTTATGATTTTTTACATTTGACCGTTTGACCAAATTTGAATTTGACCGGTCAAATCCCATCCCTATCAATAGTAGAACCAACCCATCCAAATATCTTAAGATATTGGTACCGGTAGGCTATAAGTCTATCGTAAGTAAACCCAACAAACATATAGGCTACGGCGTAAGTGTTAATTTTTGCTAATCCTACACATAAAGATAACCTAATAAAATAAGACCGGCTCACTCACCAGGCTCAATGTACGAGGCAGACGACTGAGAAGGTCTTGTCTGGAATCTTGAAACATGTGCAGAACTCAGACGGTCAAGGTGATTACTGTGTAGACCTTTAAGACCCAGAGTAGGCTTAGGAAGTGTAGCAGATAAGATAACAGTCTTGAACTGTCAAAGTCGTCTTGACAATCTTCAGTTCATCTCACTTCTGAAATGTAAGACAGCACTTTAAAATGGTGGTAAAATGGTCCTAAATAAATATATTTGCTCTTCCTACACAAAGTGCCCCTCGCACACACTTGCGCTTTTTTGAAAATACTTCAGAAGATCTTCCCAGTTTAGAGCTCTTACACTGGAGGTTTCTGCCGGCCGCTGGCCGTTACTCGGAGTTACTCAAATCATCTCTCAGATCACATAAAAGTAGGCTCAAAATATCACGAGCAAGGTATAAATAAAATAAATAGGCCTAAACAAATTGTATTTAGATTGGTTTGGTTTCTTTGGATTAAGGACGCGTCAACCGTTAGGTCATAATGCACCACTCTAGCCTAAGGGGGTGGGGAGGAGGAGCCCATGCGGTCAGAACCAGCCACGGGTATGGGGAGGAAGGGGGGTTTCTCACGTCGCGGTCGTCATCGTCTTTGTCATCGTTCGTTGTGTCATTGTCATCGTCGCCGGGGGGTCGTCAAGGGAAGGGGGCAAGGTCCCCGACGACAATTGCCAGAGCTCGCCTCTAGTTTCGGGGAGTATGATACTCCGCTCTTACCAGCTGATGTTTGCCAGGTGGACTTTTTCTCTTGAATCGCCTTTTACGATTAGCAGAGCCATGCTCTGGGCCAATTCTACCCCGGGCCCAGAGTCTACCCACTCAGTTGGGCATATTTAACTGATTTTCAGTGGGGGACAATACTGCCCTACTAAGCAAGAAGGCCCTATCTTCAAAAACATAGTTTTGAGTAAATTGAAAATTAGTGAAATAAATTGCGCTGCAAAGGGTTTTAATTATAATTTGTAAATAATTATAATAATAAAGTTCTAAAATCAAATGGAATTTATTTAGAGGGATCATAATATGATGGGATTGATATCCAATTAATTATGGAAGTTAGGGCTTTTGGCGATGAAAATATCGCAGCATTTGAAAACAATTCACTTCCACCGCCTGTTATTTGCCTAAAATACTAGGTTAAAAAGCCCTATCTACATGGCAAAAGTGAACATAGGGTCTTCTTCCTTAGTAAATGCTAATAATTTTGAAGTTAGGGCAAAGTACACGACAAAGTACACCTTTTTATAGTGGAGTTAGGGCTTTCTAGCTTAGCACATTAGATGGAGAATGTTACTCTGCATCTAATGGTAGGCCTAGGGTCTATGTCTTACTCAAAATAAACAAAAGTAAAGTTAGGGCCTTTTTGTTTAGTAGGCCGGGCAGAATAGGCTAAATCAAAGCGACTAAGCCAACCCTGTAGGCCCCAACGCAATCGACGAGTGAGCAATAACCAACCAAAAATCGATATTTTAAATAGGAAATATAGCATTCAGTGGTATGGACAATGCGAAACACCCGCGGATCAACGCCAGAATCAACAAGGCCGATTCAGAACAACTCTGAATTTATTATGTGCTTCGTTGCTAGGACGGCTCCAAAGTTACCGATACAAACTTCTGACTTTAACGGGAATTGAACCCTGGACCTTCTGCATTGGAAGCAGATACGCTAATCACAAGACCAACGAGCCACACAATCTGATCATCACTCTTAAAGATCACATTACTCAAGATTGTGTTTTGAGAAAACACTTCTTGGCACAAAGATCTAGGCCCTAGGCCTACTCTAATCTAGGCTTACTCTAAAAAAGAAAAAATTTGTTGACATTTATTAGCTATGATTAGGCCTAGGCGCTACATGAAGGATTCAATTCTGTATTAGTATTGGTATTGGATTGGATTTTGAGGTGAGCGTTTACATGTCATGAATTGAACAAGGGATTCAATTCGTTTTTAATACCAAACTAATGCGATCTAGCGGTAGCTTTGAAAACTGCTGTGTTGTGTGTGTGTGCTGTACATTCGATCAAATACTCGAAATTGTTTACATGCTTATTTTCGATCTGATCTTTCAATCCGATCCCAACTTTTGGGGGATTGGATCCAACCGATCCGATCCTAGTTCCAAGTGGTTACATGGATGTTTGAGAGGTAGCTTAGGCCTAGGATCGTATTCAATACCGTATTGAATCATCCATGTAAACATGCACTACGTATATCACAGCACTCAATCCGAATAGACTCAAGTCGGTTTAAATCTCTTGATATACATACTCGATTCGAATTGAAGTCAATCCACTTTCCAAAGTGGATTGACTTGAGTAGGCCTCAATTGCTTGATATACCTACAGTTCAATACGAATCAACACCGCCATAGAGATTTAGATTTCAGTGAATACCATTATTACGCACGTGTTGTTCATTACAAGTTTAAGTTTAGGCCTACAATAAATGGCGTCTTAGAGGCTTTAATGTAGACATTAGGCTTTATATTTACGTAGCTGTAGGTAGAGATACGTGTACACATAGTATTTTCAAGTGTTATTTATAGAATCTTGTAGGGTGGATGTACCGGAATTCGGCCACTTAAGGGCCTAGTTCCTACTAAAATCAAGATAGTATCTCTCCTAATGTCACTAGATCATACCCAAGCCCCTCTATTTATAGGTCCGAGTGTCCTTTATAAGTTTCAAACTACATCACTTGACATATGTGCATAATAACAGTAATTTCTTGAATATCTTTGACCAATACGTAATGTGTCCCAATCCGACCACCCTCTGCTGGGAATTCGACCACTGTCTGCTCCTGAATCCGTCCGCACTCTGAACTACAGTAATGGCCTATTATTAGACCAGTGGTAACCGATAACTATATTAAAACTTGTGTGAAGTGAATTTAATCATTGAAATTCGTTATTTAAATATGTTTTGAGCGGTTGAAATAGACGAAAAGTTCCTATAAACAGGTTAGAATGTCAATTCGGCCACCCTATCGTGTGCATTGCGTCATCGTAATTTCGTGGCTTACAGTAATTATATCAGGGAATATTTTTAATACATCCACTATTCCACGTATGAATCGGAGTTTTAGCTGTAAGATAAATAAATCCGTTTTCCTCTAACTTTAAAAGGGTTTTATTTAAATGAAAAGTTCGTCAGCTCTACGTACGACGCTCACAACGCCGCCATTTTAGATCTCCGGTCGGAAATTTTTCGACCACACGCATTCGAGTCTACGATCTTGAATAACTCGACTATCCTTTGATCGAAAGTCGAAAACCAAAGAGCTTCGTAAAGAAAAATATCCAAACTATCGAATACATGAGTCAAATGGTGGGGAATATCTTTGGTTGAAGTCTTTGGAGAGGAAATGAGTGCGCTTCCATTGCATCACGCCGTCCGTCCGCTCAATCCGTCCACATCGCAATCTCGCATTTCAATGGTTATAGCAATTGTTCTATAAAACAGTTTGTTCACATATATTATTACGCGTATGCATCAAGGTTTCATCTTTCAGATGAATGGTTTCTTTTCACGCTGACTCAAATACAGATTAATTTAAAAGACAAATTCCTTAGACCCACGCACGGCACGCAGCGCGGCTGTCTTAGCTCCGCTCCCATAAGAAGTGGCCGAAAATCTCGATTCGCGCACAAATCGACTCTTCAACATTTATATCTCGACTGTTTCTTAACCAAATATCGAAAACGAAGACATTTCTGAAAGAAAATACAACAAACTACGACATACATAGAGCTAAATCTACGGAAATGTGTCAGTCAACATTGATATAATGATAAATTAGTGGTAGTGGCCGAATTCACGCGCATGGCCGAATTCCGGTACATCCACCCTAGCATCTGTTTAAACTGCAACAACCACAAATTCAATTCGAATCGAAATGGGATTGAGGAAGTCGCTTCGAATGTCCGTGATGACACTTCAGGTCAAACCAAATTGAACTCAAACCGAATTCAGTCAATTCGGATTGAGTGCTGTGCCAGGCTATATGTAGTGATTGGCTATAGCCTAGGCCTAGGCCTGTGCCTATTGACAAATTATTTTCAACACTCCAGCAATTGAGTTAGGCCGTAGGCCTACCTGGTAGGCTATAGCCCCTAGCCATTTTTATTTAAATAACACCAGTAATTCGCTAGGCCTATTGAATCGTACTTGCTCTAACTTACTCGTCCTAAAAAGTCCGAGCTTCCTGCTCTAGCCTAGGCCTAGATCAAGTTAGCCCTAGCCCCTACCTAGGCCCTAGCCCTGCTCGGGCCTAGGACCTCGCCCTAGCCTAGCCCTAGTACCCTGTCTTAAACTCGTAGGGGAGACTAGCTAGGCCTAGCCCTACCGGTAATTACAATGCTTAAGATTATTAATTGATAAATATAAAGTGATATTAATAAGGTCTACAATCGTCCCAACTTACAGCATCATTCTGACAGAGGCGTCCTTGCCCCATGCCCCTTGTCCCAGCTCACCGACGGGTCTGGAAAACAGCATTAAGACTCCTTCAAGAGACCTGAAAAGGTCAAAAAATGTTTATTCGTGGAAAAAGTACTTATTGCAACTAAATATTGTAGCTTATAAATAATCTGTATCAATATATTTACCGTAATATCGGTCGAGAATCTTTGGCCGGCGTTACGCCATGAATGACCTTGGTTGAGGTCAAAGGTCTTCTTCTTCGCGGCTACGGATAGGACCCTTTAAAGTAGCATCGGCCAGCTGCAAATAGTGGAATGTTTGTTGCTGTTGTAATTAATTCCTAAGACACTTTTTACAAAATTGAAGGCCTATTTTTTATTGAATGTATTTTTCAACCGTCGCACGTACATATTTTTGAACGACATTTATTCCACTATCCGATGTTACCCCCTACTATTTCACTGTTATATTGTTCCGTTCGTATGTCTCGCCATGAGCTCAGTGGTCTCGCCGTACAATAAGTTTCAAGTTTACATTAATCCGTTGATTTATACAGGGTAGGCCATGGTGGGGTAGCCTAGGCCTGCCATCCATATTTAATATGGATGATGTAACATGTCATTAATCAATAAATCATTGATTACCCCAGACAACCCCCATGGGACAAACACATTTCCATAAGAAAGTTTTGTTCCAAAATCAAGAATTTTTTTAAAAATCTTTTTCTTTTTAAAAAATTGGGCTAAAAATTTTACTGTCTATCCCCAGAATGAGGGATAAATTAATTTTAGACTAAAACAACTACATTCTTTAATATATTGTTTAGAAAGGATTTTTTCCACCAATGATCTTGGGCATCATAGAATCAGCACCAGCCTGCCACGCTCGACACCTCATCTTCAACATTCTCTTGTCATGGCACCATCTCTCTACTCTCTCCTCCACATCTGCCTCAAAGTGTTGCCACTCTCTCTCATTCTTTACCTCCAGCAAGTGTCTAGGTCATATCTAGTAATAGCATAATACAAGAGTACTCTATACCTAAGTTAGTTAGGTTCAATTTCAAACGGACCTAGCCAACCTAGTTGGCGCAGACACAATCAAGGAGCAAACTTAGGCCAACTAGAGCCTACTTTGACTCTCTATTTATTGCTGTTTATCTCTAGTACAACGTAAACAATCTTAGAAACTGGGAATTGAACACAGGTCCTTCTGCTTTGGAATCAGACACTTTTATTCTTCCGTTTATTCAAATATATTTTTATAAAATTTCTCGTGGGAAACCTGCCCAGGGTGTAATGCATGCCCCTCTCAGGTGTAGGTGGGTAGGTGTAGGTCCCTCTTAGGTGTATTGGAATTAGGAGAATAGGGCAATGGTCAAACTAATCTCCCACCAGAGTGCAGAACGATCGGGGTTTGGTCACCGCCATGTGTATGTTCTACTGGAACCACAATGTAAAGAGACCTGGCGGAGAATCCGTGCGAACCAGCTTGGCATTGCCCTATTGTGAAGGGATGTCCGAGGGCTGGTTTAAGAAGACTCAATCCCTTGTGTTCACATTGACAACTGAAGAAAACCCCAGAAAAACTTTTAGCAGGATTGCCGGTATCAACATGTTTTGAACCCAGAACCTCCCGAATCAGAGTTGCGGGCTTAAAGCTTGAGCCAACAATGTCGGTAATACTACCTTGTGTACTTACCTTACGGATGCTACTGGAAGTCGGTTCACCAGCTTTGTAGCCGTCAGATTCTATTATATATTTTCATTTGTCAAGGAACATATTACGGGTCTCTCTCAATGCGGTATAGGCAGACTAACAGACGCCTGCTTGTGACATCACTTCCATTGTTGAATTAGTTCACCTAGCTATCGACTATGGCAAAAGGCGGCTTTAGGATACACCCCAAGTCTTATCTCTCTATAATAGGTACGTATTCATGTACCGGTACAGCAAAATTGATTTTATATGTGGTGCAATATTATTGTTAATCCATTGCGGTAAAACATTGGGTTGCAAGTGAATACTATTACCTTGGATTCAATAAGGTTAACATTCTTAAAATTTGTATCCAACACCAGAAACTTGCACATTGTACATTGTTCTCCGCAGAGCGGCTAAGGGTGAAAGTTCAAGATCGTTTCCTATCGGGGGCACACTTTGGCGATCTTGCTACTAGCTTGCATTCTTGCTGCTTGGTTAACATAACATTGATTTGAAAGTTATCATCTATGCATTCTTAAGTAGTATGAACATACAAAACTAAGTAGTAGTAATTAACTAATTATATATATAATTGAAACATGCACTACCAGTGCAACACTGTTCTATGTAAAAACAGGCAATTCTATGAGGTCATTTTCTACAACGCACAGAATCTGAGAGCCCACCACTCGTTTTCACTTGTTTTCAGTCTATGGAAATGTTATTTTTTAGGGTAAACTGCCCCCGACGTTGGTGGTGCTATATTTTTACGTCCAATGCTTAAAATTGGCATCAATTGCGCAACATACATCGTTCCTTAGGACGCGCACTTACTGCTACTGACAAGAGTGACACTTGAGCAGCGGCCGGTTCATCGTCTGACACCAGCAAAGTGAGGGTAAACAGCCATCGCCGTCATTACAGGTTCCGCGGAAATAGACGGCGCGTGAAATTATCGATAGCGTGGCCCGAAAAAAAAAACGCGGTTAACCGTTTGAACGTGATTAGTTCAAGGGGTTAAACGTTCAGGAAACTAGCCATTTTTTCCCATTCCTAGGATGTATGCAGATTATGTAAGTACAGGACAGATGGCACCTGCTTGTATGTAGGCCTACTAGGTTAAAGAAAGTGATTGACAAAAGGCTAGAGGGCATGGGTAAAAAGAAGAGGGTGGCATGTTTCTACTAGGCGGCTAGACGCATGATGACATAGAAATGTAGAGGGGGGCACAGGATATAAATACAATACACAACAACATACCGTGTAGGCACTGCATTTTTATTATGATCAATACTGTCACAAATATGGTTTCTTTCAAGCAACAGGTATAAAATAGTAGCTGAACTGAAATAAAAGATATGGTAATTGGTTGTGGTACTATCAGCAAATTCTTCCGATACCACTAGTCGTCCGATTCTCAATATCGGAGTTTCTAATGATGGTTTATGGTTCCATTGGGTATGTCATAAAAGCTAAGATTTGTACATGGGCTTACAGCCTTAATAATTGTTTGTTCTCTGTACGCTCGGGATGCCATAATCATTGTTGGCTGACAATTTGATTGTCATAGAATATAGATAAACAAAATACAATAAATATTACAATTAAAAAGCACTTCAAGATGGTCAATTTTGAAAGCTATGGATTTCTTTCACAAGGAAGTCATACAATGTCGAATCCAAAATACAATTTTGAATTATGGTCACTGTTTCGTAACGATAGGCAGAAGTATCGATATGTAGACGAAACATCTAAATGTTCAAGTAAATTGTTCACGTTCTCAAACGAGAAGATAAAACTTAAAAAATGGATATTAATCTTTGATAATATTCAAAAACTTGTTTGAAAATGGAAAATTAAGTTTCTACAAAATTTGCACTGTTTGCTTAATAAAATTAGGTTAAATAAATCGATTTTTGTGTTGATATTGATATTGGGCGTCCCTAGTCACAACGCATCCCTTATCTTGAGATCAAACATCAGTCGCAGACGGGATCTGTATACACTTGTGTGAAAGTGATGAGTTTCTTTCACATGCGAAGCAGAGGAAAGTGCGGTAGTTCAGGTGGCTGCCTCACAAGGCAGTGTAGCGATATCCTACACTGACTGGACGGTAGAGAACCGAAGATGATATCACAAACCTACAAGGATAAACAATATTAACAACAATAATTATCTTATTACAATCACTCACTGAACTTTGACCTGGGTTATTTACTTAAAATTTAGTGTCGGGCATGGACGATGCTTAAAGAAGGAGATCGAGTCTCTGAAATATCGCACAATTTTAAGTAAGTAACGCAGGTTAAAGTTCAGCGAGTGGTTTTTATAATATACGTTTCCGGGTTAATGAGTTGTTGTGATAATTTATAATAATAATTATCTTCATGGCTCTAGAAATACCGCAGCAATTGAACTAGGAACATAAGAAACAATGTTCCGAGTATCTTCTCATCTATTGTGAATTATGATTTACCAAACGTTTCTACTGTCCCACTGAACCTTCCTCACACCAGAACATGTTTATTTATAAATGTCAGTTTCCAGGGGGATATTTTTAACAGACATTAGTCATTACACTGGGCTTGGAGCCAGACAGCACCAATACAAGCACAACAAAATGTGTTGGCATCACCTGGTCCAGGATACACCACCAACCACCACCAGGCTCTACAGGCTCTACCAGGTCTACAAGGAACCACTAGGCTCTACCAAGGCTCCATCAGGATTACACCAGGTTCTACAAGGCTCCACCAGGTTCTACAAGGCTCTACAAGGCTCTACAAGGCTCCACTGGGTTCTACCAGCTCAGGCTCTACAAGGCTCCACCAGGCTCTACAAGGCTCCACCAGGTTCTACCAGGCTCTACAAGGCTCCACCAGGCTCTACAAGGCTCCACCAGGCTCTACAAGGCTCCACCAGGCTCTACAAGGCTTCACCAGGCAACAGATGGCTTGCTTGTTGCTGAGGTAGTTACTTGACTCTTTTGCAATATGGGTAGGCCCTAAACAGTATTTTCACATACTGATTGTGAAGCTTGAGTTCAGTTTGAAACTCGAAAACCATTCCCTAACTAAAATACAATCCACAACACAATGTATAACTAGCTGGACTAACCTAAAGCAATCGTCCTCTGCATTCCGACGAGCCGCACTGACAGATGAGTTTCTTGTTGGGCACCGATCCGATGTCGTAGTTGTAGTCCCAGGTCAGCTCCGTGCCGCACGGGATGTAGGAGAGGGCGAAGAACGCCACCCACGGGAAGCGCAGGTCGTGCGTGTCCACAAACACGTTCTGCACGAACACGTTGGGCGTGCACGAGTGCTGGAGACAGACAGGGTTGTTAGTTGTTGTAGTAGGAATTATTTCATTTATTTATTTAAGGTCTATCCCAGGGTCGCCACCAAGAAAAAATTAAAATCCTGTTTGAGCAGATCAAAAATCCTTAGAAATCCTTAAATGAAACACCCAAATTCTTTAAAAATCCTTGAATGCCTAAATGTACCAATTTTAATGATATCGATACGGTGTATCATAAAATGTAATAGTTGTAAAAAAATTGAATATATATAATTTTTTTAAAGAGTAGGTAGGCCTATTTTTAATAAATAAAAAATATATAAATTGTATTTAGAGTCTACCCACTCAGTTATATAACTGATTTTCAGTGGGGGACAGTAAATCAAAGCGACCAAGCCAACCTGTAGGCCCCGATGCAATCGGGAAAAAAATGATTTTGAGGCCAAATAGGGTTGATAAGGTATCACCATAAATGCATTTTTTTTTTTTACGATTTTTACGATCTCACAACCGCGTTTTATGACCCGGCACCTCCACCATATGCACCAGCCAGGTTAATTTAATTTAGACTACCTACCCGGCACCTCCACCAAAATTCCAAAAATTTGCATTTTTGGTGTAAATTTTGATATTTATACATCGTAAATATTCCCACTTCTCAATATCGCATTGAAATATAGATTCTTTGACCAAGCCTAGTTAAAAACGGCGTAAAACGAAGAAACAATTTTTTTTTTAAACTCTGTAAATTGGACTAAAAATCCGTCGATCCGTTTTGCACCCTCAAAATCCGTTAAAACGGATAAAATCCGTAAAAACGGCAACCCTGGTCTATCCTATTTAGTTAAAAAACTTATTTACAAAGGAGGACAACGTAATAAATCTAATACAGTAAACCCTCGTTACTTCCAACTCGGTTACTTTGAAAAATGCTTTATTTCGAACGAAAACATCGGTCCCGACGGTCAGTACAGGATTTAACAGTGTATTAGATTCGGTTTATTCGAAATTCGGTTCATTTCGTAATTCGAAAGAATATCTTGGCCTAACGGTCAATTTACGTGTGAAATAGTGTGGTTAATTCGAAGAACTTTTCCGAGAATTTTTCCGATGTTCGAATTCGGAAAATGTGTTTTGAACGGTCTGTAGTACGCCGCACGAAAACAAACCGATGTCTAGCGGCAGCGACAACAAAGGAGATGCGCACGCATCACGTGACTGGACTGGCGACCGGCCGCCGGCAGCTACTGCAGCCTGGCGACATCAACACAGCCGACGCGCCCGTGGCATTGCACAGTAGGCCTACCGGTACGTCTCAAGCTTTCACGACAGTTGCATCGCCAAGTGTTTGTTCCGTTGTTAGCCGACTACGTGTTTTGCGAGTGTTTGTTGTGAATTGTGACCATGCACAGTTTGGCGCCAGCTTCAACGACTACGTGAATGTGGACGAAGACATTGCAACTTCGGCCGTGGAGTTAGAGCCTGAAGACCAGCCTTCATATGAGTCGGAACCTGGGCCATCCGATAGGCCTAGGCTAGTACCAGCAGCCTATTAGCGACGATGAAGATGAACCCGACGAGATCGAGCGCCCTGCCCCTACCAGGCAAGAAGTCGGCAACGCGCTTGCTGTGTTGGAGGCCTACATCGCGACGAAGGATACCACAGAGCTGACCTTGGAGCAATTTGATGGACTTGCGAAATTCGTTCGGGAGACTTCGAGACAGAAGTTAGTGCAGAGGATGATGGGAGACTTTTTCCGACCTTCAAGTTCGACGTGAGGTAGGGCCTATGTGAATATAAATCCAATCTTTCTTTAACAATGAAATTTATAGCTTTTCCTAGGCCTAGTGCTAACCACGGTTTTTCTTTCTACAGGAATGACAACTTCCTCGAGCCTAGCCTAGCCTACTGGGTACACAAGCAACAAGATGTAAATAATGTAGGCCTACATATTAAATACTACTGTAGGCCTACATAGAACTGTAAATTTAGAAAAATGACATAGCCTTCAGCACAATATGTAAATGCAAATTAATTAATAAAATTTGTGTAGGTAACACATTTTTACTATCATAACTTGTGTCAGGTAATAACATTATTAGCCTTTTCCTAGCTCCTAGTTTAGCCTGTCTTTTATCCCTTAGACAGTTGTAAAATCACAAAAAAACTAGGCCTAAGTACAAATCATTAAAATTTTTTTTTTTTTTTTTTTTTTTTTTTTTGAAAATGTATGCTTAGTTCGAATTTTTTTATTTCGAAATGCCTTTTTTGGGGTCCCTTCAATTTCGAACTAACGAGGGTTTACTGTACATAGATGCAGACACAACAATGAATTACGGAACAAGTAAATAATTGATATTTGAAATAGTAACATTACAACAATATAGTATTAATTACACAATCATTATGGTGAATTAACTTTTTTATGGTGTTGATACTGATACGGATCGATTTAGGCTAGGCCTGCGTATTTCAACAGGCAAAAAACTTATTGTTTTGGACAACTTCTTCTTTGGAGTGTACAGTTCACGAATAATGAATGGTAGCTTCAAACACACATATTTTTAAATTTTAAGTTTTTGTTCCACCCGACATGAACTGGGAGAAAAAAGAGGTCAGATTCTACTAGGGATGACATCGGGTAGTAAAATTCGGAACCGGTTCCAGCACTCAAATTACCCGGGTCCCGTCCCGTCACGATGTGTGGAAACGCTGTTTCCTAGGCCTACTAGTTGGTTTGAAGGTCATACCGACTGACTACGTTTCCGTCTCTGGAAACCTTTGCAATAATCGTTCACAAATAAAGAACCCCTTTGATAACCAGGCAATGATCTTCATTCTTCATTACACCAAAGATTAGTTTACCAATTACACTGTACAGGCAGTGAAACTCGTTGTAGGTAGGCCTAGGCCTACGCGCAGAAAGCAGGGGAAAACAAACACGCATCGAATGTGGGAAAATCTCTCACTACTATATCCCGCGCTGAAGCTCTCGTCGCAAGATAAGCCAGGGAAAGAAAGAAGATAAGCCCAGGAACAACAATCCTATGCGTCGTGACTACTAATTTTGTGAATCGGTTGAAAGATGATTGCATCGCGAATTCTTCTAAACCCAACCATCTTTGTCAGTCAGCTGTGAGTGTGAGTTGGTTGGATCGTACGCGCATCTCGTACTGCGCAGACGGCAGTGTCCAAGATTTATTGCCGCATCTTTCTCTCTTGCACTCACTCGTGGCATGGGCGCGACTCGCCGAGACGGACGGAAGCACGTGATAGCTTACAACGCGCTCTGTCGTCAACTCCAGTTACTCTTTAGGCAGCGGGCACGCTCCGCGGGAAAGACCGCAACCACGTAGCGCGTAATTTAAACTGGTAAATTAGCCTAAAAACGGCCGCAAATTATACCCGGATCTTTAAATCGGCTCCGGGTAATTTCTCAAACTGGGTACCCGCGCTACCCGGGTACCCGATGTTATCCCTAGATTCTACTAGAAAAATAGGTACTTAATGGCCGAAAGCCAAAATTGCAAGCAGATGATAACTCCTTAATCCATTGGAGTACTTTTTACATTTTTCAAGAGAACTTTTAAGGGGTACAGAAAATACAAAAATACAAAATCTTGAAAAATAAATTGCTTCAATTTTTTAAAGCAATTTAAAAAAAAAAATGTTCAGAATTGTTTATTTAAATCTTGTGAATTGCATGGCTAGTATGAATTATGATTTATGTTTATGATCCAAAATCCAAAAGGGTGGAAAGCAACAATACAGAGTAGGTGATTTCAAAAAAAGGCTCACATGCTCAATTTTTAAACCACAAAAATGTTACACACAATGAAAAAATCAGAAAAAACATCTTTCTTGCCAAGTAAACAAAATAACTGTTTTATTTAAAATTAATGGGCTAGCCCTACGTCGAATCCTAAATTTGCCATTTTTTAAAAAATATTGCAAAAAAATTACAATAATTTCATATTGTACCCTAAGAACCTGAATTTCTGAAATAAATGAAATGGTATTCCAATTGGTTAAACAAAACAAAAGTGAAAAATGTAAAATATTATAATTTATATTTTGTAGTACTCGATAGAACGTCTTCTGGGTTGACATTAGGTTGGCTAAAATACGATTAGGGCGCAGGCCAGAAGCGTACATGCCACTAGGACGTGGGTTTGAATCCCGCCAAGGCCGGATTTTTGAAAGTTTATTGTCTTTCATCCTCATCTATCACCACTCATCGTCTCCAACAGCAGTATTGCAATAAATAAAAGATATTAGCAACAAAAATCATCCAAAGAATGTCAATTATTCTTCGTTGTGTATAACTTGAAAAAAAAGTACAACAACTCACGTTGAGATATCGTCCGATGTTCCCGCTGTTCTTTGCGTCCATGATGTACACGTTGCCGTCGTCCTCGAAGTAGTGACGTATCGAGGTGAAGCTGAGCGGACGTTCCTCGTCGTCGTCGTCGCTCTCGACGGACATAGGTACGTTGGTCGGGATGAACTTCTGCGGCTTCCGAGCTGCGCGGATCAAATACACGGTTGTTAGGTTAACCCACACACAATTCAACATTTCAACTTAAAAAAATGAGTAAAAAAGTAGTGCTGGGCTATGACATACCATTCAATTATCGATATCACACGAAAAAGTTTGATATGATATCAATATAATATATCAAAATATAGGCCTAATTGTTTGTAAAAAACAAAAAAAACAAAATTTTAAATAAAAAAATATTAATTATGTGGGCAAATAGGGTTGATAAGGTATCACCATAAACTAGGGATGTGCGAACCCACTATTTTGACTTCGAACTCGAACTTTCCCAGTTAAAAAAACAGAACTTCGAACTTTACAAAAATTTTGAACTGTATCGAACTCGAACCCAAACTTAAAGGTATATCAAACCGTCATAATAGTTAAAATAGTGATAAGTCTGGACCGGCACCTCCACCAAGAAAGTATGTAACTTCTGGACCGGCACCTTCACCATCAATTTTTTTGGTTTTTAAATTTGTACCTGTAAACTGGGAACAATTTTTTGACTTGTCAAATAATATGTGACCATAATATGTGATCCAAAATCCAAAAAGGGTGGAAAAGAACAAAACGGAGAGAAATTTTGAAAATATCATGATCATGAATTTAAAAAAGGGTCAACATGCTCAATTTTTAACTACAAAAATGTTACATGTATGAAAAAAATCAGAAAAAACATCTTTCCAGCCAAGCATAGAAAATAACTGTTTTATTTAAAATTAATGGGCTACGTCAAAACCAAAATTTGCCAAAGTTTTCGAAGTATTGCCTCTCCAAAAAATATAAAAAGGTATTAAAATATCAGAAAAAAATTACAATTTCATATTGTACCCAAAGAACCTTCATTTCTGAAATAAATTAAATGGTACTCCAATGGGTTAAGGAAATGTTCTGGGTTCTAATCTAAAGCCTTGTAGGTCCAACTCACCACTTTCATCTTCGTCGTCGCTCAAAGTTATAGTGTCGTCGTCTTCATTCGACTCCCCAAGACCTGCGGATAAATACATTCGTCAAATTCAAACTACAGGAAAAACAATTATTGAATACCCGTCTCAAGCAATTAATTATTAAAAATCAAATTGAATTTAAAACATCAAATTAATCTACTTAATCGACTTCCATGAATATTGAAATACTGTATTGTACCGAATATAGGCCACCTTTTTTTCATTATTTAAGGTCTCAAAATCCCTCCTCGGCCTATATGCGAGCATCGGCATTTTTACGCGACAATTTCTAACACCAAGTTACAGCGCCGTGTGACAAGGTAATACGTATAGTTCACTGCTTCTGTCTGGCACTGCGCCAACAATACGGCAGGCACGGAGGACGCGATGCTATCTCCATAGTAGTTCCAGGCCTACTGACGAATGAAGTGTGATGCAGAACAGATGACTGGGCGATAGTACTGGTTCGAATAGAGATAGCGCTATGTCATCACGGGCTCCGCGGAAGTAGGCCGCAGGAAAAACGACGTTGGCACAAGCTCCGCGGATATAGGCCGCAGGAATAACGCCACGTAAAATAAAAATATTTCGTTATATATTCGTTTTTAAATTTTGATTACCAAAGTTAGGAGGTCGGTCTATATTCGGCACAATACAATAGGGATCAAAATCACACAGGAATTCATCACGTATTGACCTCACAATCAGTCGACTTCAGGCTATGACTCTGTAGGTAATTCTGAGTGCAGTATTTTGTAACAGCATACTAAGGTTCAGTTTAAGGTAGGCTAGCTTGCAATTATAATGTTTCAAAAGTCGAAACTTAGGGTCTGACTACTGAAACAGTGACTTGACTTTGAGGCCATTAATAATTCATGAATTGCCTATTTGTCAAAGTACTTTCTCGTCCAGCGAGCAACACATGACATGTGTAAATGAAAAGTTATTCCAGATTTGATATCAGAACCAAACTAGGGACGACATGGCAGAATCCATTAATCAAATCCGGATCGATTCCTCACTAGACAGTTTAAACGTTTGTGCGTCGTGTTTTGGGGCGTGACAGAGCGGTGAACCACGTGTCTACTGTCCCTCCCTCTCCCGCCAGACGTGATCGTACACAAAGGCAAGCAGTACGGTCATTTACTCCTTTGTAAATCAGTTTTTTAACTGAATAGGATAGACATTAATTAAATAAATAAATAAATAAAAACAGATGACGCAACGTTCCGAAATACATCACAATTCCATGACGTATGGCGGGCGAGACACGCCTTTCCGGGCTCTGCGGAAAACGACCGCGGTAATATCGTCAAGTATCACGAGTTCCGCAAAAAATGACCACCAAAATAACTGTGCATACAATTTAAGTTTTCCCTTGGGAATCGATTCTTAGGTCACAATGATTGATTCCAATCGATGTCATCCCTAGACCAACTCACTTCTCCCTCCGTCTTTGTTCTCTTTGCTTCCCTTGTCCTTGGGCTGTCTGAGTTTTCTCTGATCTTCCTTCTTCTCCTCGACACTTTTTTCTGCCAACTTCTTCCGTAGCCTAAAACAAACCAACATACATTACGTGTTGTTCTTACATTTATAAACATAAACAAGACGATCCATAAGATCGGAACTAAAGCAGCTCTGAATTAAATATAACCCACTGTCCACTTTAATTTTGTATTAAGAATATATTATTACCTAATACCTAGGTACATCTTGACCTTATAACCAACATTAAATCAGGTTGGGGGGGGGGGGGGGGGGGGGCAGTGCACTCACAATTTCTTGCACTACAGGATTGCCGTTTTTACGCATTTCGAGGGTGAAAAATGGATTAACGGACTTTTGTTCCAATTTACGGATTTAAAAAAATATGTATAATGCCGTTTCCCACTAGGGCTGGGTAAAAAAATCGATATTTCGATGCGATATTGATAAGTGGGAATATTTTTTATATCAAAATATAAAAATTTACACAAAAAATGCTAAATTTCGTAATTTTGGTGGAGGTGCCGGGCAGGTAGTCAAAATTAAATTAATCCTGACTGGTACAAGGTGGAGGTGCCGGGTCATAAAACGTGATTGTGAGATCGTAAAAATCATTAAATGCATTTATGGTGAAACTTTTATCAACCCTATTTGGCCTCAAATCATTCAAAATAGGTCTTCTCTATTATTTTATTTATATTTTCAATTTTTTATTCATTACATTTTGTTTTACAACAATTACCCAAAATTGGTACCCTACATTTAAGCATTAAAAGGATTTACAAGGTATTGAGGGATTCATTTAAGGATTTCTAAGGATTTTTGATGTGTTTAACAGGATTTTTATTTTTTCTTGGTGGCAACCCTGGGCGTAACATCTTTGTTGTGCCCGACACAACCACATCTTCCTCAGACACCTCCTCCGCCACCAAAGGTCTGTTAGACAGATCCCTCAATTTCTTGTGATTTTCCCAGTCTTTCTACTTTTAAATTTGTTCCTTGGAATTATTAATTTTAATTGTATTATGATTGGAGAAGGGTTGACAGGTTGGGAAAGCAAAGAGAACATAAATCCCAGCCTGAAGGGCTGGGGGCGACAAAACTTTTCACCTGCTGATGACAACTGCAGCTAAATTAAAATTGTTACCTTAATCCACGACGCGTTTCGTCCTTCTGGGACTCTTCAGGCGGATGGTGGCCACTATAAATCAGCTTACTACATGCAAACAAAACTCACAACACATAACCAAACCTGTGGTAGGGCCACGCAAGAAGCAAATTCTGCATGCATGTTGTCATCATCAGCAAGGTTACTTCAAACACCATTCATACTGAGCCACACCGTCAGCACAACCAGTAAGGGGGCTTCCCTCCCAACTCTAGTGCTCGGGAGACAAAACATCCATGACTCACTCTGGATTCGAACCAGGACCCTTGGCAACAAGAGAAAAGCTGCCCCTTCTGTTGTTGCTCGGCCAGGGTGCCTCTTCATTCATACTTAGAGAAAGGGTTAGAGATAGGAAGGGTGGAAAGTCACACAACAGTACAACCAGTAAGGGGGCTTCCCTCCCAACTCTAGTGCTCGGGAGACAAAACATCCATGACTTACCCTGGATTCGAACCAGGACCCTTGGCAACAAGAGAAAAGGTGCCCCTTCTGTTGTTGCTTGGCCAGGGTGCCTCTTCATTCATACTTAGAGAAAGGGTTAGAGATAGGAAGGGTGTAAAGTCACACAACAGCACAACCAGTGAGGGGCTTCCCTCCCAACTCTAGTGCTCGGGAGACAAAACATCCATGACTCACTCTGGATTCGAACCAGGACCCTTGGCAACAAGAGAAAAGCTGCCCCTTCTGTTGTTGCTCGGCCAGGGTGCCTCTTCATTCATACTTAGAGAAAGGGTTAGGGATAGGAAGGGTGGAAAGTCACACAACAGCACAACCAGTGAGGGGGCTTCCCCCTACTAGACTCTGGTAAAAAAACATATCTTCCAGTGTAGTTTAAGTTAAGTTGCTAGTTTACCTTGACGAGCTGCGAGTGTCGATGCCCGTGGACTTGACCTTGGGATTGGTCAGCGGAGTAAAGTCCTCGTCCGAGTCCCTCGCCCTCTCTTCCTCGGCCTCGTCGTCGCTCGCCTCTTTCTTTTCTGCAACCAACAAGGAAACAGGCATGAGCAGTGCGGTAGCAGGGGCATAGAGGAGGGGGCGGTTATCTCACTGCAAATGTACCGTATTGCCTCGAATATAGCTCAATCTCGAATATATATAGTAACACGTGACCCCCAATTTTTCAAAATCATTTCAAGAAAAATAAAAACATTATATTAAATTACAAATGTACAAAAAGCATTATTATTTACAATACAATGAATAAATAGCCTAAAATTTAACTCTTACAACAAAACAATTTAAACAATGTTAAATAAATAAATACATAAATCCGTATTTAGAGTCTACCCACTCAGTCACACAACTGATTTTCAGTGGGGGACAGTAAACCAAAGAGACTAAGCAAAATGTTAGTGCCTTGGTTAAGTTTTTTAACAGTGTAGGGCAAAGCACAAGCTCACGTTTGGCCAACCACAGCTCACCAGTCAGATTAAGGGATGACATCGATTGAATCTATCATTGTAAACATTTGAATTGTACGCGCAGTTATTTTGGTGGTCATTTCTCACGGGAGATGCGCGCGAGATGTATTGCGGGTGGCCTACATTGAGGCGCTATGCCAAACGCGGGAGATGTATTGCGGGTGGCCTACATTGAGGCGCTATTTCAAATGCAAGACCGCGAAAATAACGCGAGTGCTGTTTTTGAGATTGTATTTCGGGGATAAAACATTTAGCTATATTCGGGCCAATACGGTAATTCTCTGTCTGAAAGGTTATCTCAATGTAAAGGTATAACTTTAATTTCAAAATATAAGTATTTATTTGAGTTTAGTTACATTCAGATCAATACTTAAGAAGTTTTGTTGAACCAAAAACCCTAGAACATTTAACATATATCTTTATTCATATGAATCTATTTAATTTAATCTATTAACTATGACAAACAAAAGAGTGCAGGCCATATTCATAAATTTAATTGACAGAAGTAGGCTTACCAAAATGTGGAAACTTGAAATGTGATAGACCTACTTTATAGTTAATATTTTTTATATAATTGCAATATTGATGTGAGTTGTGACATATTATGCAACGTATGCCTGCATCAAATTACTGAAGTTAATGCACTGGCGTCAATTGTGCTTTGCACTGCCGCTTTCTCACACTCGTAGCGCCACCTTAGTACAAGCCTAGTCTAGATGATCCATGCTGCCGTGTCTAGAGAACTATGCGGAGTGAGTCATTCAGTCACGGCCTACTATGTTGATTAGGGCTGGTTCTACGGTGGCGCGACCTGCGATAACCTTTGCGTGCAAAGCCCAATTAATTTAATAAACAAATAGTTACAAAAATAAAATAATAATACAGGCTACCACTAAGCTTGCATTTCTAGATAATGTAGTACAAATTAGCACTATATAAATAAAGAACACAAACGTGTGATACGTGCTACTGTTAGGCGATAAACTAAGATGTTCTAGCAACGACTACAAAATAACACGATGCAACTTACGTAAATTCATCGTGGAAATTCTGTTGTTCAATCAAGGTCCATTCTACGAATTTTTCATGGATATCATAGAGATGGCCAAATGTTTCAGTTTATTCTAGGTACGGTTCATAAGTACTCCAATTAAATAGATTAGGCTACCAAATGTGAAATAATAACTCAGACATATAAAATAGAACTAGCAGGATGTGAGGGACACTTTCAATATGCTTTCCTTTGGACAAATTGAGAATGAACAGAAGAGATTGTGACAAGTAGAATAGATAAAAGAAGTATTAAAGAAGGAAGAAGAAGATGGGGAGGCAAAGGAAGAGATATGAGGAGAGGATATCAGGAGATGTACAGACAAGAGGAGAGAGCTGGGAAGATGTGGAAGAGATTCTAAGACTGACAGGAAAACATTAACAAATTCCCCAACTGTCCAATAAGAGTAGAATACGATAGGAATGGATATGAGTGACTACTCGATTAGTCCACAATTAGGTAGGCCTAAGTCATTGTGTGAGCTAGCGATACTTCAAGATGTAAGAATTATGAATTTCACACCCTTCACTGCCTCAATCACATAAGAAGAGGGTTTCCATCAAACTGTAGTTTTGAAAGATGTACATTTGTACGTTTAATGTTAAGTCTTGTCCATCATCAAACAAATTGACTTGCAGAATAATCAGTTCTAAGGTCTGAATCATCTTACAACATGATAAAGGCATTATTTTTTATAAGTTTGTTCCTTTCAAACCTGCCACCATTAAAAATAAAACGGGCAAACGTGCTTGCGCTATCACCGTCACAAAATTTAAGACATAACTAATTGAATCAATTTTAATGCAATTCACTGCGATTCTTGACCAATATCAGTAAGTTAATGTGAGATTTGTGTGTCTCGTTGGTCAAGTGGTTTGAGTCTCTGCTTCCAATGCAGAAGGTCTGTATTGCAGAAGTTTTCTATACAACATGGTAGGGTTGTGCGAACCCACTATTTTTACTTAAAACTCGAACTTTCATAGTTTTGAAAATCGAACTTCGAACTTCACAAAAAATTTTGAACCCAACCAAACTCAAAAAGATATAAAAAAAATAAGTATAATAGTGATAAGTCTGGACCGGCACCTCCACCATTTAATGTTATTATTTTTAAATTTGTACCTGTAAACTGAGAACCATTTTTTGCCATGTTAAATATGATTGGTGACAAGACACCACTACAAATTAATTATTAATGTTTTTTTTTTAAATATCAAACTTTTTTCCACTCAAACTTGAACTCAAAACTTTTTTTAAGTTCGAGTTTGAACTTCGAATGTTTGCACATCCCTACAAAATAGTAAAAATACATTTTCAGATGCAATAATGAAAAAGGATTAAACAAAACAATTCAGACGATGGAAACCCTAGTCTCGAAACTACAGCGACAAATCAAATAAAAGAAATAAGCCGTGCGCAACGTACTTGATCGCTTTTTAGTTTTCAGCTTGCCTTTATCACCGTCATTCTCAGCTTCGTCGTCGTCCTTGTCGTCCCCTCCCCATCGCTTGACCTGCTCCTCGTAGCCTTCCTTCAGTCGCTCCACCACCTCGATGTAGTCTAGCTCGGCGAGGTAGTCATCGCCGTAGTTCTTGCCGCACTACAACACAAGACAAGACAACGTTACTTCGACACCGTTCGGTTCATATTTTATTATTTAAACCCTGGTGCACATACTTTCTTATGGTTTATGGTCTAAGAAATGTTTTTTTACAACGTTTCTAGTACGTGCGCTTCCATTGGTCGGGTTTATGAGAGCTCGCATCTCATTGGCTGCGTTTAGTGTTTAGTGTGTTAGAGCTAGCAAGATGAAATATTTGTTAAACCTTAGACCATAAACCTTAGGAAATCATGTGAACGCCATAATGCTATGCGCATGTTTCAACTTCGTTAAACCATAAACCTTAGGAAGTTATGTGCACTGGCCTTAACCAAAACTGTTAAAAAACAATAGAAAAACTCAACATATGTTAGACACTTCTGCCAACACAAACGCCATGAAATCAAAGTGATGTCTTTCATAACAATTCAACACATCTTGTGTGTTTCCGTGTAAATATATGTAGGCAAACATTTTAATACTTTTATCCTACATGTAGTATTAGTATAATACTTTTAAAGGAAAGGGAGATGTAATACGATGGTTAGTATTAAGTAGTTTTAAGTGTTTGAACCTAGCGCCCCAGCGCCTTGTAGATTCAATGTAAGCCAACCCATGTATGTACTGCGCGAGGTTTTAGCGACGCCTACGTCGGCCTAATAAAGCTGATGTTGCCTCTCTAAGTCTCAACACTACCCGACACTTTCAAAGTAAGCTGTTGGTCTCCTTTCACTTTCGCATAGAAAGCAGCACTAGACGACAGTCAACTGTTCCAACATGTAAGCGTTATTGCAATCATCCTAATTATCCAACAGTCTTTAGCTCAATAGCATACCATGTAATTCACTCTATTATAGAGGCCAGCATCGAGTAATGACAGCCACTGACAAATAGTTCCAGATATTGGCCGCACCCTACACTTTTAACTCAATTTCTTTAATATATCCGAGGCCTATATTTGTACAAATACAGAAGATGTTAAATAAAATAATAAATACCTAAATATAAAATGCGGAAGTTTATAATTAGCTACACCCACCTCGTTTGCGGCCGGCTCCGTCAGCAGCTTCCCGGCGTAGATACAGATGAACGCTCCTTGTGGGATGTCGTTGAGGGAGCGGATACCCCAGCCTCTGTTGTTAGTCTTGAACACTTGTAGCTTGGCCCGGAGTGGGTTCTGCACGACGCGGTTAGAACAAGTGCTGGTGCAGCCGCACCTACAAACAAGGAGTACATACAGATGAACGCTCCTTGTGGGATGTCGTTGAGGGAGCGGATACCCCAGCCTGGTTAGAACAAGTGCTGGTGCAGCCGCACCTACAAACAAGGACATTACATTGAAACTTTCAAGTTTGAAGAAATAAATTAATATAATGGAAACTTTCACTGAATGAGTTGGCTATCCAAGAGATAGATGGAGGGATGAAATAAAACTGAGTGCAGAAGAAATAGGGAAATCATGGGAGAGGATTAACGCAGAATGACCCTGGGAGGACAGAAAGAAATGGAGTGACGTTGAAATGCCCGTCATAGGAGACATCAGGAAGACGAGGATGTGCTGAGCCTGGCTAGCAAGCACAGTGATGCGTCACCCCCCCGACCAGACTCATGTTGGAACCAGATGTTTGATATTATTAGAGTGCAAAAGAGTGGATTGATAAAGGCAAAGGGAAAGCATGGCAAAAGATAACTACTGGAAATGTCAAACATCATGGATATAGACAAACAGCTACTGCACAGTTTATTCAAACAGGACATGACTGCTTGCAAAGCACCTACATCGGATAGGAATCACCGATAGCAGTACCTGCGGTCTATGTGGGAGGGAAGAACAGAACAGAGGGCATCTGATGAGATGTTCAAGTCTTAAAGACAAAATTGATGCCCTTCTACTTGGCATGAACAATGAGGAAAAAGAACCTGTCTCTACTGGAAAACCAGAAAATGCATGATGGTCCAGTAAGCCAAAAATGCGGACATATGAAAGAAAGAAGAAGAAGATATTATTATTAATTAAAATACTCGTTCTCTCACCGCTCGTTGCACTCGTAGATCCCGGTGAGGACAGGCTCGATCAGCCGCTTGTTCGAGTATCCGCAGGTGTTGTCCACGGGGCCCGTCTGACCGAACGCTGTGCCGGCGAACGTCAGCTGCCAGCAAGCGCACTTGTCTCGGTCCTAGGACGGAGACACATAAGTAATGAACCGGACAGAGTGTGAATCGCTCGTTAACCCAGGGCTGCCACTGATATTTTTTTCAAATCCTGTATGAGGGCGTTAAATACCCGCAAATATCCGTGAAAAGTCTAAAAACGTTGATTTCATTGATCAAACTATGAAAATGGATAAATGTGATGTTTAATTTTGTTACCATCTTAACCTAAAAGTTGCCAAGGGCCTAGGCCCATGCACAGACGAGAAGAAAGGAGCCAGAAACGCCCGTGGTTGCTTTAATTAAGATTGCATAAAAATTTAAAATGTTATTTATTTACAGAAAATCCATTTTAAACATTAAAATAATATTTTCTGACCTGGTTAAAAAATTCTAGGCCTGGGGCCTAGGCCTAGCTAGGCCCTATGAATGTTGCATCACAATTTTGACCTAGGCCTAGCCTAGGCCCATGTGTTGTGTTCTATAATAACATTGCAGAACTTGATAATAACATTTTAATCATATACTAATTCTATTTTTCACTTTTAATATCACATAATCCAAACTTTATAAACAAAAACGAAAGAAAACAATTTTGTAGGCTCTTGGCTGTTCAATTTAACTTTCATCCTCCCCAAAAGCCATCCAAAAGCAACTGTGCAGTCTGATTGGCTGTTTCTCAATGGAAGCAGTTCCTACTACATATCTGGGACACGGCTCCGCCCATGCTCCGCCCCCTATCGAAAGTCGAATCGATTATCGCCCCGCCTTCAATGTTTACAATCGAAATTAGCCCGCGCAGATTCAAATATACGAAAATAAGCATAGAAAACGTAATTAACAAAATATCCGTAAATAAGACTAAAAATCCGTTTATCCGTTTTGCACCCTTAATATCCGTAAAAACGGATAAAATCCGTTAAAACGGCAGCCCTGCGTTAACCCTTTCCGGACCAACAGTACCATATGGATCCATAACGTTTAAAAAAAATTATCTGAGTAAAAAATAGTTTTTTCAATTTAACCCCCATTTTTTTTTGTAAATAATAAATTAATAAATGTTTTCCACATTCCAATCGGACAAAAAGTGAATTTACAAGAGAAGATTTTCAAAATATGCAAAAAAATCCAGGAAAAATCTAGTTTTAAGAATGTATTTCAAATTTGAATTTTTACTTGAAATGAAGAATTTATTCAAATTCCAAAATTTCCCAAAATTCATTAAAATTCAATAAAAAAAAACTTAAAAAATTCTAAAATTCTAAGAAAAAAATGCAAAACTCGAATTGTTAGCTCAAAATCACCTAATTTTCACGGATTTAATTCGTGCTTGAAAGGGTTAAAACAAATATTACAGAGCTCTAGAAAGGTGGTCGTACTCCTCACCTGACAGCCGTCAATGCAGTCACAGCCCGTCAAGAACTCCTTGTCAATGTTGAGGAACACGTCCCTGCTCGGCTCTCTTTTGGTTGTGTAGGTGACGTACTCTGGCAGGTGATGGTCTAGGTAGTTGACGCACGGCACTTGCATGTATTCCGCACCGTACGACATGTCCTGCGTAGAGAGGAGACAACTCTCCGTTATGTAGCGTTAGGTCAGACAAGTATCAAGTACTAATTGAATAGGATTTATAAACTAGGCCACTTCGCGTTGATGGATGAGCTTTTTTGTAAGATTTTAGTTTGCGTGGGATCTCTTTACTTTTGCAAGTGCATTTTAAACGCATAGTAGGCGATTGTTGTCAAGTTTCTATTGTTATTTGTTAATTATTATTGTATACCTCAAAAAACATATTAAAACCTTTATTTCTATGGATTCTGGCTAACTTTTCCAACTTTTTCTTTCAAAAGGTACTACGCGTACATCACAATAACCTTAATGTCCATGTAAAATATGAACATTGTAGCCCCACCTGTTTGGTCAGAATTGGCCCAAATGTCACGAAAATAGCGCACTAAAAATAATAAAAAATCGTAAAAGTACGATATTCTGAGAAATATTTCTTCGATTGTACCCAAAAACGTGGCAATTCTAAGTTTAGAGATTTCGAAGGCCCACTCCAATTTTCATCAAGATCGCATATGCCGTTTGCTCGGTAGAGTGCGAACAAACAGACAGAAAAACAAAGAAAAAAACAAAAAAACACCCGAGCTAAATTTTTTTGGGGGGTCAGTGAAATTGAAGTCTTTGCTTTGCTCATCCAATCAAAAGTGTCTGGTTAAAAGTATTAGCTAATCAATCAGAATTAATCAAATTGTCATCATTATCCATTGCCATTTCCTGCTTCTAGCAGGGTCAGCTTGGGTCTCTTCTTGCCTCCTGCTATGGTATCCTTCAATCTCTTCATTGGTATCCCCATATTTTTTCTTCCTTCTTCAATACTTCCTTCACACATTCTCTTGGACATCCTCTCTCCAACCATTCGTTTAATATTCATGTGTTTAATACTGGTGTTTAATTTAAAATTAGTATATGTAATTTGTTTGAAGCCATTTACATTTTAAATTCAGTTGATATAACGTAATTCAAAGTTGATGACATAATTTAAAAATAAAAAATGAGAAAAATTTTTGAAGGTGGCCAAAAAAAGATGCTACGAAACGCTTTAAAATGACACTTGAAAATGTTATTTAATTAATGTAATTCCAATTACCTAACGCAGGAACGCTGAACTTACCTTGATGTTCGACAGAGTGCGATGGAGAACGAACTCGTTGAGACAGCTGACCCAGAAGTCAAAGTCAAACAGGTCGACGCCCATCGTGGAGCGAGTCAGGCGGAGGTACCTGCTCAGTTCTTCCATGGTGCGCAGTCGCCGGCCACATGGGGCCGTGTACATCACCATCTTCTTGGCTCGCTGCTTACACTTGGTGATGTACCTGGACAGAGAGACATGATGCAGTGTGGGGGAGAGAGAGAGAGAGAGAGAGAGAGAGAGAGAGAGATAGATAGATAGATAGATAGATAAGGGTCTTTATTGTAAGGCGGGATTAAGGCTAGTGAAGCCTTATCTTCCATCCAACCTAATACTAATAATAATAATAATACATTTGATAATGAAGAGAACATTACATGATTATATAAAATATTGAAATAATACATTAAAAGAGAGAGAGAGAGAGAGAGAGAGAGAGAGAGAGAGAGAGAGAGAGAGAGAGAGGAGGAGAGAGGAGAGAGAAGAGAGAGAGAGAGAGAGGGGGGGAAGAGATAAATAAATAAATTAAATTGTATTTAGAATCTACCCACTCAGTTATATAACTGATTTTCAGTGGGGGACTTTAAATCAAAGCGACCAAGCCAACCCTGTAGGCCCCGACGCAATCGACGAGTGAGCGATAACCAACCAAAGATCGATATTTTTAATAGGAAATATAGCAATCAGTGGTATGGACAGTGCGAACACCCGCGAATCAACGCCAGAATCAACAAGGCCGATTCAGAACAACTCTGAATTTATTATGTGCTTCGTTGCTAGGATGGCTCCAAAGTCACCGTTTACAAACACCTAAGACAAGAACTGATGGACTCAAGTCCAAATTAGAAGAAAAAAAACTTCTGACTTTGGCGGGAATCGAACCCTGGACCTTCTGCATTGGAAGCAGGTACGCTAACCATAAGATCAACGAGCCACATAAGACCAACGAGCCACACAATGGGATGGGCGAGATGTCGGAGAAAGGGGAAGAGACGGAGTAGAAGGAGAGTGAGTGGAAGAGAGACAGACTGATTAAGGTATTTATTGAGGCGGGATTAAGACTAGTGCAACCTTATCTTCCATCCATGTGGAAGAAGGGAAGAGAAAGAGAGAGATGGTATAATAATTAATAAGAGCTTTTAAAATGCAGAAAATTTTAAATAAACATTTCCAAAAAGAAAACAAATTAATTGTTTAAACAAATTTATGAATAAATTGTTTAGATAGGTTTCACTTTTTTCACATTAATAACCTACTGTCACTGCAGGGTAGTGTTCTAATGTTTCATCATAAAATATAATTGACATGCCAAAGTCATTTTACGGGTTAGTGTAAACTGTCAAGGTTGGCATACATGCTCTTTAATTCTAAACCGTCAGCGCGCAGACTTACCTGGCCCACGCGCAGTGCAAGGGAACAGCGAGGGGACCACAGAACTTGTAGTTGTCAGCAACGTACGGGATCCAGCTGATACACCTAGGTCCGCACTGATGGGGCTCGAACTTCTTAGGGGTCGGATACTTGGACAGGTTGTAATAGTCCGTCTGGAAGAAAACAATCAGGTTAGATTTCAATTCAATTACGTAGACCAATTTGAATCTAGAGTCTACCCACACATTTAATTAGGGGTGTGTGAACCGGTTCGAATTTTGAACCGAACTCGAACTTTCGTGAAGGTTCGAGTTCGACAAACATCGGTTCGAATTTCGAACTATATTTGAACCTCCCCGTAAAAGTTGTGTTAACGCTATTTCAGCACGTACCGTACGTAGGGTATCGGTAGAAGTTTCCTTCAATTGATTTCACCAAAACTTTGCAGTTTTATTTACCGAAATCAACTACTTTTCTCAGTATTTTCAACCCAAAATTTGCAATTTTAAAAGACAAAATGTAAGAATTTTATTTACCATAAATTCTTGGTCCTAGATCGGTGATAACTGATAAGATAATAACAAGCAACGTGACCTATGATATTTAACATCTATAGTAGGCTAGATCCCATCTCCAATATGTCCGCACAGGCGCGAGCGTACCAAATCGAAGCGTCAATCTGACCTTTTCAAGATGGCGATTTGGCGTTTTAATTTATGCTTTTTTAATGCAATAAAGTATTTTTCTGAATTGTTTGATATGGTTTTAGCTTGTGCAGCATGTGAATTCACAAACAGAAACAATAAGGTTATTGCATAAGGGAATTTAGTAATCATTTGGTGTTAATGGCTAGCATGGTGGTATATATCTTTAGGTGATTTCACTTGCGTATCCAGCAATGCTATTTTTGTGGTCGCTTAATGCACGCAGTTCAGACGGACGCCGCCAGGATCGCGACGTGTCAGGTGGTAGTCACGTGACGAGAAAGTCGATAAAGAAGTTTTTCCAAACTTCTTTATCGACTCTAATACCTCGAGAGATGGCGGTGTGTATGCACTTTATTGAAGGCCGTGCATTCAGATCCGTAGGCGGAACATTCGAATTTCCGAATTCGAGCCATCTGATTGGTCCCCAAGGCCGCCATCTTGTAAGTTTCTATGTCACGTGACTACCACCTGACACGTCGCGCATTCTGTCGGCGACCGCCTGCACTGCGTGCATTAAGCGACCACAGAATTCTGGCAGTGAAATCACCTAAAGATATATACCACCATGATGGCTAGTATGCTCACCAGTCAACTTGACAGCCATCTTGAAAAAATATTTGGGCTACAAATTGCTCCCATCTACTTTAACATGCAAACTGACCATTTCAAGATGGCTTCATTTTTTTTAATTTAAAATTTAAAAATTTATTCTATTATTGACGTAGCCTACTATCGATGTTATATATCATTGAACGCGACCCACCCTGACTCCGCCGGGCACGATGATGTTGTTTCTGTTCTGCGCTGGGGCGTCCGGTCCAGCCATGGGTGTCGGCCCAGGCATCAGCGTCGGCTTGCGCGTCGTGCTCTTCTTAGCCACGGCTCGCGACGGCTTAGCCGGCTCCGGTTCGGGCTCACCCTGGCTCGCTGCAATCACAACACGATTAGCATTTATCACACGTCGATGTTATCATTAAATAGGGCCTACATAAAAAAAATCAAATTACAAATTTGTATTTAGTAGGGATGCACACGATAATCGATCAATAATCATTAATGGATATAATTTGGATAATCGATAATAGTAATCAAAATTCATTATCGATAATCAAAATAATCAAATAATTGGTCAATAGTGGCACGAACCAAACTCTAGAGACGGAGATTATCTCACGTTGTGCCATGCACTGGCTAGGCTGATGGTGTCACACTCGAGATGTATGTTTGGAAATGAGCTATCAGTCGATAACGGAAGCCAAACACATGACATCTAAAACAGCAAGGCAGCAAAGGAATGAGATTGTTTTGATTTGACTTACACTTGCCACTCTAGATGTTACACTTAGACCTATAGGTCGGAATCGGAACAGGCTTTGTTGGTGATATCGATAATGACATATTTTGATAATCGATAATGAAAAGAGTGTCGATGTGCATCCCTAGATTTAGAGTCTATCCACTCAGTCACATAAGGGGACTTTAATTTTAAAGCGGACCAAGTTAACCCGTCCACCAGCCAAACAAGTTGGACAAGATCCCCCCCGCATGCAACACCAGAATGTTATTTATGTATTAATTCTTGCAACTATTCTCACAACAATTAGCCTAGGCTACTATAACTTTGATGAATTATAAATTAATGCAAAATTAAAGTATGTACGCCTACTTACTGGATTGGCCAGAATATAGCGCTATTTTTTTCCCGTGAAAATATGTACATCTAAAAAACAGCACTCGCGTTATTTTCGGGGTCTTGCATTTAAAATAGCTCGTGAACATAGGACGTGACAGACTCTTATGGGATATTATTATTATTATTATTATTATTATTATTATTATTATTATTATAATTATTATTATTATTATTATTATCACGGATGGGAGAACCAACTGCATGTGCTAAATTAGTTAGTTTCACGTGCTTCATCAAGGCTCTTCGCGGCACGAGATTTCCACAGATTTTGAGTGTTTTAGCAAGATATTTGCTAGCGTCGACGCCGTTTCTTGTTGTAAATTTAACAAACAAGAATAAACAATAAAATAAATAAATAAAATGACCACCAAAACAATTGTGCGTACAGTTAAAAAGTTTTTTTCTTGGGAATCGATGCCGAATCGATTCTTAGGTCACAACGATCTTTTATCAATGTCATCCCTAAATCAGAGTGGTGAACTGTGGTTGGTCTATGTGAGCTTGTGCGTGGCCCTACACTGTTAAAAACGTAAGCCTAATCATTCATTGTATTGTAAATAAAAATGCTTGATGTAGGGCCTAGGACAACATATCAATTTACTTTTATATTTATTTTTCTTGAAATGATTTTGAAAAATTGGAGGTCGTGTTATATTGGAGATCGTGCTATATTCGGGGCAATACGGTACTACTTTGTACTGATTACTGATTACTGATTAGTGATTAGTATGCAGGATCCGCGTGATCATCCATCATTGATTAATAAAGGTACGTGAAAATAGTGTTTTGTTAATAGATGCTACAAAGCGCTATTTTTTCACTTAAAAATAAGGTTTTCCAGTCCAATTTTATTTTATTTTCCATAGTAGGGATAGTTTGTTTATACACATTTTTATGGATTGATATTGATTCAACCTTGATGACATAATTTCAAAATAATAATATGAAAAATTTTCATACACAAGTTTTTGAAGGTGGCCAAAAAAATAGATGCTACAAAACGCTATAAAATGACACTTGAAAATGCTATTTTCACGTACCTCTATTGATTAATAATGGTTGAATTTTGTACTTGTTATGCCCTGCCCTGCCATAGTTAATATAGCGTAATGGCATAAAGATTAAAAACATTAATATCTTAATAAGAACCTATCAAAGTACTGAAACTACTACTGTTGTGTTGTATGCTCAAAAAATGGACAACATTCTAAATACCATACAATATACTATTCTTCTATATTAGCTCCAATGAAAGACTGCAGATGCTTGGTAGTGGTGGGGGTAGAATGAATGCGCGGTAAAAGGAATGTCGCCTTTGTGAATGAAAGAGAAATATCTTTTACCAACGCAAGCAAAAATTATCTGTGCTAGATCACAGAGTTCCTCCGTGTGCTAGATCCACGCTGAGCTAGCGTGAATAGATTTGACAAAGTTGTTATGTTGGGAAAATAGTTTCGAGCCACCTGCATTCTTTTGTTGGAACCACTATAGAAGTTCTACTTGCTTTCTCCCAGCCAATGTGGTGAAAGCAGGTGGCAAAAGCATAAAAAATAAACCTTAAAAAGTTTCAAAATCTAAAATCAACAATTGAAAACAAACAATCATTTACTTTACCTGCCTACATACAAAGTACTTAATATAAGTCAATAATGAATCAAATCTAAGCACACATAAATCTGCAAAAATAGGCCTTCACTACAAAAACAGAAATGGTAAACCCTAAACACAATATTTTTTTAAATGGATTTGAATCAGATTATTTATGAAAAGAAAGCATTCATCAATCATCATTCATTGTTTCAAGGAATTATATTTTTCCCTCGTTGTAATGTACCATGTATCTATTTTTTCTTGAGAATAATCATTTTTCTGAACTGAACTGAACCGATTGAACTAATAGTGTCAAACCCATCGATGCTTGAGAAAAGTTTAAAGATACTTTTGAGAGACTTTGTTGAAAATACCTCCTATTAGGTAGTTTCTTATGGGAACAAAACTGTACTTGGAGTCAAACCTGGCCGTTGTTATGGACGGCCATGACAGAATGACGTCACACTAATAGTGTCTATATAGCGTTATTGTGACAAAACAGCATTCACATTGAGATAAGCCTGAATATAATATGGAGACAAAGAAATAGAAGTATGAAGTAGATTTCACTACCAAGTACGAATGAGTTTTCATTCGAATATGGTAACGGAGAAGTCAAAGAAGAATTACTTTACAGTCAAACCTGCCTAATACGTTTTCGAAGTAGGCTCTAGTTTTAAACGTTTTTGGCAAGAAAACGTAAAAAAAAAAATAATTTTAAAAAGCCAGGGTCCCTTCCGCTTGAACCTTAGAGTGCAATGGGCGTCCTGCGTGAACACAACGTTACATCAGACATGATAGGAGTCTCGATCGCGCACTCACTATCTCGCAGGCGACAGTCGGGAGCAAAATCAAGTGCTTTTCATGGTTTTTACCACGTTTTCGAGACTCGGTGATATCTTCAGCCAATCAAAAACACTTCATCCATCCAGCCGCGCAAATCTGCAAAGTATTTATCTCGTGCGGTAGGCCTATCTTATCTTTTGGCATTGTTCTACTTTACAAGTTAACATCACGAGGCAACTTCTTGCTGTCATTTAAGAGCACATTAGTAGGCCCAAACATAACATATTGTATCCGCTGACCTTTTCATGGACCCGCACTCATTACGTAAGAGTTCGGAGATGGACATCATTCACGTAATGCATACGCCTCGCCCTGTGAAGCGAGACTGAACACTGACTGACGTAAACATGGTGCCTGTACGTCTTCCTCGTTCCGAGCCGGCTGGCGACCGACAGGCTCGCTAAAGTGAGAGAGACAGAACGCGCTGTGTCTTACGGTTGCACACAGCCTGTAGGCAGCTAAGTGCAGAAAAAACATCGCGTTTGCACATTGCAAGGATGGTACGAATGTTCAATTTTGCGACGTCGCTTCAAATATGGAACAGGAACTATCTCGCACACCAGAAATTGGTGGAAATGAATCTCACGGGCGAGCAAGACATTAAATCGGCGATTACAATTGTGTATTAGGCACGAAAACGTAACGTACCAGGAATGTTTTGCAAGGGTGATTTAAACATTACACTTATGGATGTATTTTCGAGTCCTAGATTTTTGGAAGTAACCAGCGGAAAAATGTAATGAAAGGGAACGTTTTTTACGGGTTTGACTGTAATTACACTACAATTAGCCTACAGTACATCTCAATTAACTCCAAAATTTACAAATCAATCCCAAATATAGCAACAACAACAACAACACACTGCCTACTATGAGCATGCGAAACATCACCATGAAACGTGCGACTTACATTTGTTTGCAACTAGCGTAATGGTCACTAAAGAACGAAAAGAGAAAATATACACGTGTGTTAGTTTCAGACGACACCATCACCACAGACGTTGTTAGTTGAGCAACATCAGTTTGTTTCACCTTGGAGAAAGTGTTTTGTTTATGGTAAAAATAAAAAAAACATTTAGGCCTAGAAAAACAAATTGTTTATTCATTTTTGGTTTGTGCAAAACTAATGTCGTAGCCACCCGTAATCGTCACCAAAGATTTTCCCAAGCAGAGGCAGATTACACTAATTGGGCACTGAGTGCAGCCCATTTTGGGGATTTATTGCAGTGGCGGATCTAACATAATCATAATTGGAGCCCTCCACAATAAGCCCCGCAGGTGATTTTTTTTAAAATCAGGTTTTTAGAGTGCATTTGGTGTGTTTTAAAAAAAAAGTGGTGGGCTGAAATCGATACCGAAACATTCTAGTTTGTGTGCATCAATTTGTTTCGTCGTCACGTTGAGCTTACAATTCACAGCATACATGGCAACGTAGAAACGTTTGATCTTGTTTTCAAGTTAACATAGCAGACACATTTCAGAGGCAAACTGATGATTTCTGACACTATAAAGGAACTGTGTTCTTTTACTGGGAGTTTTTAATAAGGATTCAAAATACACAATACAAAACTTGTCTATGATGTATGTCATAGCTCCACCTGGGTAGACTGGTGTATATATTTTTCTAATGGCAGAATTCGGGGGCTCCTCAGCCACCCGGGGCCCAGCTGCTGCGCGCACTGAGAGTACCTATACATCCGCCTCTGTTCCCAAGTCATAGTTAAAAGCAAAAAATAGTTTGATTTATAGCTATCTATAGATCCTAACTAGTAAACCAAAATTGGTTATGTGTTGTGAGTTTTGTTTGCATATAGTTAGCTGATTTTAAGTGGCCACCATCTGCCTGATGAGTCCCAGAAGGACGAAACGCGTCGTGGATTAAGGTAACAAACAACTTTAAATTAGCTGCAGTTGTCATCAGCAGGTGAAAAGTTTTGTCGCCCCCAGCCCTTCAGGCCGGGCTTTATGTTCTCTCATGCTTTCCCAACCTGTCAACCCTTCTCCAATCATACTAGTAAACCAAATGGTTATTTTAACACACACGAACATTTGCTTTAAAAACATCATGTGATGCAAAATGATCAAATTTGGTATATTGCTCTAAGCAAAATCCTAGTATCCTGAATCCCAATAGCCTAGGTAAAGTTAGCTTAAAAGTATCTAAGAAGAATTACTCAATAAACTCACCGCCACTGTCGGTCTCCGCCTCCGATCCCCGCGTGTATTCCACGTACGGCAGGTTGCGCTAGAAACAAAACAAAATCAAGTTTATTATACATTGATTCAACTTAACAAAAAACAAAATGATTTGTTAATCCATAAAAAACGCTCATTCATTCACTCAAAGGGGCCACTTCTGATTTAATTTTTGTTTAATAATAAAGCTTACAATATTTGTTTATAACAATTAGGAAAAGGCCAATCGGCTAGTTTAGTATGATTGGAGAAGGGTTGACAGGTTGGGAAAGCATAGATGCAGAGCATGTTCTCTATGCTTTCCCAACCTGTCAACCCTTCTCCAATCATACCAATATTTGTTTATAGTACATATTTATATCCTATTATATTGGATTGGAAACAATTTAACTTTTTATCACAGCATAATCATTGTCGGCGTTGGTGCCCGACATTGATTCTGTTCTGTTTGGTGTTTCCCAGGGTTAACCATAATGGGTTGGTGGCAGGTTCCTTTACTTCTCATCCTTGTCTTCCTCTCTCTCTTTGGTTGTTCCGTTCTTTTAAATCTCTTTCCACTCGTCGATAAAGCTCAGCTTCTGGCTCTTTCTAATGGATAGGATTACCGCTTGGTAGATGCTTCAGCCTGTTTCTGAATCTTTTGACAGTATTTTCCTCTACTACCCCTTCAGTTAGCCCCCACTCCACTACCGTCCTGGCTAGGAAGGAGAACTACCCTACGTTGGTTTCCTATGACTAAAGATGTGCAAAAATGGTTTTTTAAAGTTTGAAAATTCGCGCCTTAAAAATAAAAATTCGCGATTTGTCGCGATTTACCAAAAAACACAATTTTCTCATGCACAACTTAAAAAAAAAAAAAAAGTTTCAGAATAATTTTATTGATTTTAATGATTTAAAAGAAAAACAAGCTCATGAGAGTGAAGTTCAGAATCAGTTTTAATTTTAAGCTCAATTTCAGCCTTCAGTTTTCAAAGTTTCTGACAGTTTTTACCAGAATTAATTTCGTCTACCCGGCACCTCCACCAAATTTACGAAATTATGCATTTTTTATGTAATATCTTTTGATATGGTGAAGTATTTTGAGCTTACTCTCGTTCAAACGATTATTACGATCTCACAATCGCGTTGTATGACCCGGCACCTCCACCATATGTACCAGCCAGTATTAATTTAATTTCGACTTCGACCCGGCACCTCCACCAAAACTTTAAAAAATTTTAATTTTGTTAAAATTTCGCGACCTAATTCGCATTTAAGGACATAATTGCTAATTTCGCCACTAGTTCGCGGTATCAACTAAAATTTCGCGAAAATTCGCGAATTGGAAATTGGTACCATTCAATCACAATTCATGAGATTCATGTGCAAACTGAATTTGAAGGGGTTATTGCAACTTTTAAAAAAATCGCGAATTTCGTTGTCACCATTTTTGCACATCTCTACCTATGACCCTCTTTCGTACTTCCATGAGTTGTCTCACCTAGCACTGTGCTCTCTCTATGCATTTGTTCAGTCCACTCCATCCTTCATCATTCCTGGTGACCCTGAACATTTTACCCAGCCAATCATTCCTCCTGTCCTCCAGCTTTTCACCACCCTAGCTCTGTAACCATCCCATTGGGTAACCGTATTGTGGTCTTTAGTATTCTGGGCCTCAGTTTTTACAAAATTACAAGGGGAAGTGTTCCGGTTTTGAAAATAATTATAGATTATCACATAAATTACAGTTAGTTCTCAGGTTAAAGGGAAAATTAAACTAGCAGCAATACAACATCAAAAAATTACAGTGATATAGGGACTATTTTCTTGAGGCCCAGTATAGTAAGACCGACAATCAGTCTACCCATCCCATTGACCCCCATCAATTACCGTATTTGCTCGATTGCAAGCCGACCCCTGATTAAAAGTTCATCTAACAAAAAAGTGTAGCATTTAAATACTCATAAGTTTGCCATCGATTCCAAGTCGGGGTGCCATTTTGAACTGCAAAAATGTGTCAAAAAAGGTAAGCTTGCAATCGGGTAAATACGGTGGTTAAAACACGGCTCACCTTCCTAAGCGTGGAGAAGTCGATCTTGCTGCGGTGTCGCGGGAAGTTGCCCGCCTCTAGTCGCGCCTTAGTGTTGATCATCTCCGCGTAGAGCGGACCGAGTCGCGTACTGCCGCGGTACATCCACTCCGTACGGCCGTCCGCGTCGAAGTTCATGTGTACGAGCGACCCGTCTACGTCCTTGACTCGCGCGATCCACCACCGGCCTGCGACGAGAAACAATGTCGGGTGTCACGCGAAGAAAGAGGCAAGGTGCGCAGCGGGGGGATGGATATTTTCTTTATTCATAGAGAATAATGGTTAGAAAGCAAAGTGATTGGTTAAAAACTATGTTATACAAAATGACCAATGTATGAACATAGTAGGCTAGATCCCTAGTCATTGGTACTGATGTCAATAGCCATTTGAATAGGTCATTCTATGTTAAAGTAGTTGAGCAATTTGTACAAGTATTTTCAAGCCGTGCTGTCAGGTTGAAGGTGAGTAGATATCGTAATCAAATGATACCAAATTCCCCGATGCATACTTCTTATACAGTCGAGGCAAACTTTTACCATTGCTATCATTCAAAATTAATATGTAAAAAAAAGATTTTTACTTAATTACTGCTATGTATTCTAGTGCAAAGCACTATTGGGTATTGACTGTGCTGGCTACATTATCACCTCCAGATATTTCCGGATGAAATCCCAGAATCCGGATGTACGTCCGGTCTCCTACTCACCGTTCCACTCTGTCTTGATGATCTGACCGATGGACATCTTCACCATCGGTCTCTCTGGATACGCCTCCAGATACTTCCGGATGAAATCCCTGGAGTCCGGATGAACGTCATCCCAGACGTTCTTTGAACACTCGACGACCAGGAGAATCTTCTCGTGTGTGACGTACTGCGTGTAGCCGTCGTCGAAGAACACCAGGTACCTGACAACCAAGGGCGGGTGAGAAAACCACAGAGATTCGTGCCTCACCAAGAGGAGTAACTAAACCCCTTAACACACCCATTTTAAGAGGGAGGGATTGTCACGAAATTAAAACTACGCAAAATTACAGTTTTTTCGTGATATCTTGGGAACGATGCAAAATATCTAAAAACTGATTGCATGCAGCTCTGTGGTTTTGTTAGAACAATATAATGCAAGAAAAACTATTCAAATATAATAATTGGTGCAGTTTGTATAAGATATGCATGGCATTAATTAAATATATATCAAATAAAAACTTATTTACCATCACATAACAATATTTTTTCATACAGTATATATAGTTCTCCAAAAACCACAGAGCTGGCTGCAAACCGTTTTGCAATATTTTGCATCGTTCTTGAGATGTCACGAAAAAACTGTAATTGAGCGTGGTTTTAATTTCGCGACTATCCCTCCCACTTAAGACCTTCCAGGGCCCCATATATAAACAAAAAATTACAAAAATCAGATGTGGATCCCTACTTTGCTACTTTTCCGTGTGTTTTGGCTAGGTCAGGCCTAGGCCTGTCTTGTCCATCACTGTCACACCCCCACCATCACTTTCACTCCCACTTCCTGACTTGTCACTACTGTCCTGCACCGATTCCTCACTATCACTTGAAAAATAATCATGTTCTGAAGTCTGAACCACTAGATACTAACTTCACTTTCTCCGCCGTCTAATAGAAGATTATTGATAGAAACATCATTCATTCCGTAAGTTTTACTTAGACGCGCAGCCATCTTTGAATCACTTGTTAAAGTTGTTGACATTTCCAGCTATCAAAAATATTGACCTTCCGAGAAAAGAGAACATAACTCTAGCTAGTGCTGCTATCTAACGGCAACCTACTTCAACTACTTCAGTCAAGCTTTCAGCAGGAATATGAACAAGAAGCTGGGGGGAGACTTTGAAACGTGCAAGACGCACTACGTGAGCGTCACGTGTGTTCATGTGGTTAAAGCGCAGCCGACAACATAATATTATGCTCATATTCTCTGCAGTAAAGCCAAGTTCTTTGGATTCAATCCACTGCCAGATAGATACTGACCAGCTCTGCCAATGACTGCTCCCGCTTCTAGCCAAAGATCTGGGGCAATCTGGAGGGTCCAACCAACGCTTTTGTGATGTGATAATTCTCACATAACAAAGGCCCAGTCTCTGTACTATTCATACAATATGTCCCATTGTGCAGCAGTGTTTTGTCAAACACGTTTTGGATGCCTAAAATGAACTGAGTTGCTTCTCTTGGTAATGTATTAAACTATTAATCTCTATGAAGAGAAAGAACTATGAGCATACTATTTTATTTATGCAAATATAGACCTCAGTTATATTTATAAATATCAAGGTAAAGACGAGGGATGCGGCTATTATGTGGAGGTATTTGGGAACAATATTTATGTCCTACTCTTGAAAAAAATATAGCAAAGCAGATTCTAGTGCAATATTTGGTAACATAGCCATTTCGCTTTCTTTCACAGACGTACGTAAATACGTAAATGACTACTTGTTGATATGTTTCAGTGAGGAAGGTACAGAAGCATGACAGCTTACTTGAAAAAACGTTAGGTAGGTTGCACAGACACAAATAGATGAGTTGACAAAGTTGCTGAATACGTTTCGACCAACTAGTGGTCTTTATCCCTCAGCTTGAGTAGAAGCCATTTAGGCCTCATCTAAGCAAACTGAAACATGTTTATTAATAATCCCAGTTTAAGTAAACAAAATAAATAAATAAATTGTATTGAGAGTCTACCCACTCAGTTGTATAATTGATTTTCAGTGGGGGACAGTATCCTAGCCATTTAGGCCTCATCTATACCTAAGCAACTACTTGTTGATATACCTGTACTTGTTGATATACTTGGGCGGCTCCGCGATGATACCGGCAAAGTACGCTGCCTTGGTCCACTCGTTATCCTGGAAGATGGCGATGACTCGCGTACCGACGGCGTAGCGTACGTTGCTCGGCAGTGTGTACGCCAGCTGTTTACCGGTGACCTGGAATTCCCCGCCTACGACGCCTGGTAACTGCTGGTCACGAGTACAAACGTTTTAGCGTTCAAGAAACGTATCGAACAATTAATTGATTTTAAAAAAATATATAAACAAATCATTCATATTACTATTAGTATCATTGAACCATGGAATATCTGCTTTGCTTTAAATATTCAGAATATTATTACTATTATTATTATTATTATCATTAGTATTCTTTCGTGCCTATCAAGTTCGGTTATAAAAACTTGTTTTCAAAGGAGGACAATGAAAAAAGAAAAACTATGAACAGAAAGTAATAAACTGTAATGTTAAGTAAATTTTGAAATAATAAGTTATACTAGTAGTAGGCTATGGTAAAATATTAAAATTATAGGCTAACTATATTGTTTTTAAATCACAACACATAACCAAACCGGCGGTAGGGCCACGCAAGTGCGTGGCTGATTTTTCGTGGTGAGTCCCAGAAGGACGAAATCTTTCGTGGCAACAAACAACTTTGAATTAGCTGCAGTTGTCAACAACAGGTAAAGTGTTGTCGCCCCCAGACCTTCAGGCTGGGCTTTATGTTCCCAGTCTGTACGTTCTTCTCCAATCTAAACTAAACTAGCCAGTAGGCCTTTTCCACACTAAGTTTAAATTATAGGCTATTACCCGTCCTCAACGACGATTTCACTAAGTCCCTTCTTTTTCCCATTTAAACCAATGTCAAATTTTCCCGCCTTAACGTCTTTTAAAAGCGACAAAAATAACGATTTCCCGCCTCGAACGATGAATTTGTAAGTCCCCTTAGATCAAAATTGCATAAGTTATTACTCCGCTGTAACGAATCTTGAAAAAAAAACAGAAAGAAAAACGAAACATTTAGGGTAAGTAAAATATTACTCGCTCGACTCCCGCCCGAGTGCATCGACCAAGCCGGCCGGGCCGGCCTCGCCTCACAAGCCAGCTGGCTTGCTAGTCCAAGGCGCAGGCCACTGCCAGAAGGCGTATAGTGAGACAAAGTGCTATCTCTACAGCTCTCCGTGTAGGTCGGACTGACGCGTCGCGTCTTGCATCATCACACGGAACTCGGGACCTGCGCAGAGACGTACTTACCGCGCTACACCAATAAAATAGACCACGTACTGTAAAATTCATTTTTTTGTGTGATTCTCGTTGGAACGATTTCCCGCCTGCAAGATCTTTTTTACTCAGTCCCTTAAAAATCGTTGGAGGGAGGTTCCACTGTATTACCTATGTGGCGGATGCTGGAAACTTGAACTATGGGAGATAGAGAGGAAAACATGATACAGGCGTCAGAGATGAGATTCCTGAGGAGCACAGTGGGCAAGACAAGAACGGACAGAATAAGAAACACGTACCATTAGAGAAATGCTGGGTGTAGAGAAGTTAGCGACAGGATGGGGAGGACAGGTATTTGGGGTGAACATAAAAGTAAAATCACGTTTTTATTGCGCCCAAAAGCTGTGAATTGGCAGTGAAAAAAATTCTCCATTAAGTTGAAAGCTCTACATCTCTCACCCCCTAGTTTGGAAAAATTTGGATGTGAGATCTTGTAAATGACTTGTAGATTGCAATAATAGTTATGAGAATTCAGATGAAGGTATTTGTGGGGGCAGTTATTTGCATCTTTGTTTTTGTTCTGACCAAAAGCGGTGAATTGACGTAGAATACTATTTATAATTTACAGTTTAACCTTTAAAGCGGTGATTTGAAATAAAATCAAAAATACCATAAATACCTGCCTCTGGACAAATGACATGATTTATGTCATATAGGGTCATCACTCTTCACTCTTCAGTAGAGACTAGAGATGCATGTTTTACGCAAGTGTGATAATTTTGATAATTTTTTGATAATCACTGATAAAACAAAAAGTGTAGGCCTAACAAAGCACTCTTAAGTGTTGCGTGTTGTATTGTTGATTATTGATTGGTTGAGTATTGATGTCACATGAATGATGATGGAAAAAAAAAATTATTCAGCATTTTTTCAATACTGATCATCGGAATGTCATTGGATATCAATCATCGTGTGCATCTGTATATCAAATGGATTGAAAGCAAGTACGGTACACGTCCAACCTGTTTGTTGGCGCCCTTGCGGTAGTTCGCCTCCCACTTGATCTTGTAATGGTTGCACGCCGACACTTCCGCGGTGTCCGACGCTTTCACGCGAGGCAACTGAAAGCAGAAAGTATTGTTTGTGGTTAGGGTTGGGACTTGACATCGATTGCCGGAGCAAAATTAGCTTTCGATTTGACATCGAATCATTAAAAAATATTTTTTAGAAAAATAGATTTTGGAACCATGTAAAAACCATATTTTACTTTTTGCGTTATAACATTACCTATTTTTACATTAATAAAAACGGTAAAAAACAATTTTGATTTTGAATTATAATCAAATCCCAACCTTATTAGTGGTAGGTGTTCTTTTTCTTTTCTTTCCCCAACACCAGAAACATGTAATGCACAGTGTTCTACGCAGAGCGGCTAAGGGTGACAATGCAAGATCGTTTTCAATCGGTAGCACACTTTGGCGATCTGCTTCGCCATCAGCACGTGGTGTTCCCAAGTGGTCACCCACTCAAGTACCGACCACGCCCGATGTTGCTTAACTTCGGTGATCCACCGGGAACCAGTATATTCAATATGGCAAGGCCGTTGGCAAAATCTACCACCACCATCACCACAAATCTTTGTCGATGGGAGGTGTGTCGATTCCTTCTATTTGGAATCGATCCCTTCATGTGAACCCTAGTACCCTTACATAGTGAAGTTGAGTCGGTAAATTTACCCAGCATGTCGGTAAAATTTTCCAACATTATTTTCTAAAGACTAATTAACTAATAATAAGAACCTACACAACAAGAATGCAATGGAAATAAGTCATTCAACACTCAAAAAATTATATCAAAAAATCTGAAAAGAGCATTTCTGTAGCTAGACTTACTCCAGTCTATTTCATTAGCTGAGTAGGCTAAAATCATTTATTGGAATCTAATTAATATTTAGTATTTTATTTATTTAACCATACAAAGAAAATTAAATGAATACATTATTGTGAAGTTTGTACTTTGTATGGAACAGTAAATTAATATAAGGTTGAATATAATGCTCTTTTAATTGAAATACACTTTCCTCATCCCAAAACTATTTACGTCTGTCACTCCATGCTAATATGGACAAAATAAAAATGTACCAATTTTACTGTTTTTTGGTAAATTACTTGAGTTTTAAATTTACGGTAAATGCACATCACTACGCGCGGCGCACACCACTAGAGTGTGCGCATAGCGTGCTTACCTCCGTCCCCTTGGGGATGATCTCCAGGACGCGCGCCCTGGCCCACACTCCGAAGAAGCTGAGCTTCATTGCGTACATGACGTCTCCGGCCCTGGGCGGCGGGCGTGGAGCTTGGCCCACGGGCGGCAGTGGGCGGTGTTGGATCTGGACCTGCTCCAAGGCCACCACCTCCTGAATCTGGTACAGACAGCGTTGTTAGACACCGAAATAACCACTCTATGCCAGGGTTGCCACCAAGTAATTATTTTTATCCTTGGGTAATACTTTAAAATTCTGAGAAATCCTTGAATAGTTATATGTAGTATTTTGCGTATTATTCGAGACTGTGGGTTGGTTTGGTATATAATTGGTACATTATTGTAAAAATACAATAAAAATAATAAAAACATATAACACCACTTTTTGGATTTTTTAAAACAAAATTTGAGAAAAAATAAATTTGAGAAAAAATAAAACCATTTTCTAGGGATGTGCGAACCCACTATTTTTACTTTGAACTCGAACTTTCCCAGTATAAAAACCGAATTATGAACTTTACAAAAATTTTGAACTGTATCGAACTCGAACCCAACTTAAAGGTATATCAAACACAAACTGTCATAATAGGCCTACATAAACTAGTGATAAGTCTGGACTGGCACCTCCACCAAGAAAGTAGGCCGTTGGGCTGGCACCATTTATTACTCCTTGTTGGCTCGATTTGTTGTTTTGGTATGTAACTTCTGGACATACCTCCACCATCCATTTTTTTGTTTTTAAATTTGTACCTGTAAACTGAGAACCATTTTTTGACTTGTCAAATAATATGTGACCGCACACCACTAAAAAAAAACAAAAAAAATGAACTTAGGCTACAACTTTTTTTTTGAACTTGAACCGAACTCGAACTAGAACTTATAAAAAGTTTGAGTTTGAGTTTGAATTTCGAACGTTCATATATCCCTACCATTTTCAAATGCCTCTACTTATTGTGTTTTTATATTGAGCGTGAAAGTAGAAATCACAGGTCAATTCGAGGATGTCTCGTCAAAGCGAGCGTTTCATTCAACGTTAGTCTAAACCTGAAGCTGCGCTAGTTACTCACCCCCTCCATGGCGTTGCTGGTTGACTCGTCGGGTAGCGGCCTGAGAGCCTGCGTCACCTTCTTCGTAGCGACGCCCACTGCGGACAGACAATAGGACCGAAATTAACAGGAGTAGGTCCGTACATATGTAGGCCTACCGGTAGGCTCAAGACCATAACTGGAAGTTGGAATGTAATGGGAAAACGAAGGATGTTGTAGGTGACCATTTCTCAATAGAACAATATTGTGGAATGGAATAAATTGCCAGTTGCAGCTGTTGAAGAAACCAAAGTGAAAAAATCACAAATTTTGAGGAGGTGGTGATCTTATGGAATCGATACCTTCATGTGAAAGTGCTTGATATTTTTATATTGTAATATTGTAACATAAAGTTCCCCGTGTTGCCAACATGCTATAAAAATGCATGAAAGACATAAGTATGGCATGACTACAATAAATTAAAAGTTCTGTAGGACTGCTCCACTTATTTCATAGCAAGGAACGAATCTATTAATTTGCATTACTATTTAATCCACAAAGAAGTAAATAACACTATCATCGCCCCAAGCTATTTACAGGAATCAGAATTTAAAATGCTGCTGCCATCATGGTGTGTGACAGACTCGTGAACACACGACTGCCAAACACCCATAGCATAGGGATTGCGGCATCTAAAAACGTCAATTTTCGGTAAGTAAAATTAACGACTGGGTCGGGCCTTACATTTTAACAAGAAGTTAATAAGGTAAGTGTTGGAACCTACTCTTTGTCATCACTATTTTAAATACGTAGGCGCATAACCTTGCCTACAGCATGGGTAATTGCAAACTTTCGCTACACAAAATTTGATCCAATTTGTTCATATCTTGGTAAGCCTGATTTTTCCTATAATTTACAGATCACAAGACCTATTTTAAATTTTAAAAAAAAACTTCAAGGAAGGCATAAGCAATGAAATATTACTTAGGGTTGGGATCGAATTATAAAAAATTAAAACATCGTCAAACAATAAGTCAGCATACGAAAAAAATCGCCATCACAAATTTTTCTAGTGCGGCAATCGCAAGAAATTGGGCGACAAACGAGTTGTGTTAAAAAAATATAAAAATTCATGTTTAATGTGAAAAAGGTTAATGAATCAAGAAAAGGCCAGTTGCATGGTACCAAAATTGATTTTTTCTAAAAAAATTAAAAATAAAAAAGAGACCAAATTGAAAGACATTTTCCGAATCAAATGTCGATGCAGGAAAACGATAATAGGGGTTCCTAACCTAATTTGCATAAGGATATCAAAATTTGACGTAATATTCCACTCGGTTTGGCGCCATCACGTGTCAATCGGCCAGAGGTGGGGTCTCCTGCGCTGGAACTTGCGTAGTTCGCAGAGAGGGATGGGTGCCCGAACACAGAGATGGAAAACGTCGCGCCGACGCGAGGGTATATTACCCGAGCACGAGGACGGAGTTACGCAGCGACCCACCCGTTCCCGTCGGATACCATTCCCGAAGTCTAGGTATGGTCTACGCTTGGATGCTTAGACCCTTATAGCCAGATCAATGTACGATTCTAATCTTCAGGGGGGAATTACCTGGCATGTAAGCTCAGTTAAATGTATTGTTGATAAGGTAGCTAGGGCAACTGCACAAAAAACAAATAATAATAATACAAACAAACATAAGAATTAGAATCTATAAGAGTCTACCCCTAATAGACCATGACTACTCCGAAAAGCTGAGCTTATGCGTAATTAGCTCTGTCCTGTGGGTGGAGACTGGCCTTTAACGGCAGGGTCTTGGTGTTGGATTGGACTGCTAACACCATTTGGACTGATACAAGGAATTAAGTGATGATAGATATAAACATGTAAGGACGATCCCAGTCTTAATCCACTTCGTGACAATTAGGCAATTTTTAAATGGAGTTAGACATTTGTAAAGTAGATACATTTGTACCCAAAATTTTAAAAATGGCTGCAAGGACAGATGACTTATTAGCCATTAAACCATGTACTAAATTCCCTTATGATTTTCTTTGTGTGATCTGTGTATTCCCTCTTCACAGCTTAAAAAAAAAACATCCAATAAAACATTGCTTAAAAAAGCATAAATTAAAACGACAATTGCCATCTGAATATGGCAGATGACCTTCACTTTGAACCTCCGCTGTGCAAGATTTGGAATGGGGAACTAGCCTACTACGATAAGATCGGTGTTTTATATTTAAGTTGTTTCACTTTAAAAACACCTAGCCGGGTTGCCACAGGATTATAATTTTCATCCTTGGGAGTACTTTAATTGTTAATGTTAATTAAATGTTATATACAATAAAATTTTTTTAGAACTGTACGTCCAAATAATTCAATTTAACATAATTTGTTTACTAGTTTAATTAAGATCTTAAAATCCTGGGAATCCTTTAAATAGCTATTTAGTGTTTTACGTATTATTCGAGACTGTGTTTTGGTAGGCCTATATAATTCAAATTGGTTCATTATTGTAAAAATAAAAAATAATAAAAACACATAAATATAAAATACTTTTTGGATTTTTTAAAACAAAATTTGAGAAAAAATAAAACCATTTTATTTTCAAATGCCACTACTTATTGTGTTTTTATATTGAGTGTGGAAGTAGAAATTACAGGTTAATTCAATAGTGTCTCGGCAAAGCGAGCGTTTCATACAACGTTACACGTCCATGGGAGTTTCTTTGTCTAAACGTGGTAGCGCTAGTTACTCACCCCCTCCATGGCGTTGCTGGTTGACTCGTCGGGTAGCGGCCTGAGAGCCTGCGTCACCTTCTTCGTAGCGACGCCCACTGCGGACAGACAATAGTACCGAGTTCACAGGAGTAGGTCCGTACATATGTAGGCGTACCAGTAGGCTCAAGACCATAACTGGAAGTTGGAATGTAATGGAAAAAAGAAGGATGTTGGGAGGTGATCATTTCTCAATAGAACTAGGAAAACGCTTAAGTCCCGCCGCGTTGATGGATGAGCTTTTTAGTTTTTTGTAAGTTTTTAGTTTGCGTTGGACCACTTTTCCTTTGCAAGTGCTTTTTGAATGCATTGTAGGTGATTGTTGTCAAGTTTCTATTGTTACTTGTAAATTGTCATTATAAACCTAAAAAAAACTCATATTAAAACCTTTATTCTATGGATTATGGCTAACTTTTTAACTTTTCTTTCAAAAGGTACTACATCACCATAACCTTAATGTCCATGTGAAATATGAACGTTGTAGCGCCACCCGTTTGGTCAGAATCGGCCCAAATGTCACGAAAATATCGCACTAAAAATTGTTAAAGTACATTAATTCTATGGATTCTGGTTAACTTTTTCAACTTTTTTTTCACAAGGTACTAAATCAACATAACTTTAATGTCCATGTAAAATATGAACTTTTAGCCCCACCCGTTTGGTCAGAATCGGCCCAAATGTAACGAAAATATCGCACTTTAAATAAAAAAAAATCGTAAAAGTGTGATATTCATGAGAAATATTTCTTTGATTGTACCCAAAAACGTGGCACGTCTAAGTTCAGAGATTTCGAAGGTCCCCTTCAATTTTCATCCAGATCGCTTATGCCGTTTGCCCGGAATTGTGCGAACAGACAGACAAAAAACAAAAAACAAAAAAACAACAATAACAACCGAGCTAAATTTTTTTGGGGGTCAGTGAAATTGAAGTCTTTGCTTTGCTCATCTAATAATATTGTGATGGAATAAATTGCCAGCTGCAGCTGTCGAGGAATCCAAAGTGAAAAGTTTCAGAAGATGTTTGGAGGAAGTTGATTTAGAACAACATTTACGATGTAAAGGTTGTGATATTTTTATATTGTAATTAATTGTTAACATAAGTTCAGTGCTTGCCACCATGTATACTAGGCCCACATATTTGCAAGGTAGGGCCTATGCAAATAAATATAATAATGTACATCCACATTAACTTTCCCAAAAGACGGTTCTAAAGGGCCAAATCCCCAACGCCCCCTACATCCGCGCCCCAAGCATTACAGGGATCAGAAGTTTAACATGCTGTCTGCCATACACTCAGGTGTGTGACAGACTCTGTGAGAGACACAGCCTGCCACACACCCAAGCATATGGCAGTAAGCACGATTCTCATAATGCTTGTAATGCAGGGGGCCAACCTTTACATTTAAAACAAGTTAATTTAACATAAGCTGTTGGCACCCTATCTCTTTATGTCATTCACTAGATCTTTTAATAGTTAGGGCAGCATTTAAACCTTTGCCTACAGCATGGTTTGAATTTGCAAACTTTACTAAGCCTACAAAAATTTAAATCCAATTCTGTTACCAATATTTATGAAGGCCTTATTTTTCTATACTGTTACAGATAACTAGACCTATTTTAAATTTTAAACAAAAAACTTTCAAGTGAAGGCTTAATGAAATATTTTCATTAGGGTTGGGATTCGATTATAATTTCGTAACCGATGTCAAACCAATAATTTCGACATCACATCAAAAAAAAATCGCCATCAAAATTCTTTTTGACATAGGAAAAAAAAATCGGCGAATTGTTTTGTGGATAAAAAAAAAAAAAATCCGTTTTTAATGTGAAAAAGGTTAATGGAACAAGTAAAAAAGCCCTGTGGTTTTTACATGGTACCAAAATTAATTTTTCTAAAACAAATTAAAAATTAAAAAAGAGCCAAATTGAAAGACAATTTTGCTCCGACATCAATGTCGAATCGAACAATCAATGTCAAGTCCCAACCCTAATTTTCATAAATTGAATAAAATATTGACCGTAATATTTCCATCTCAGCGCTCGTGCGCCCACTCACTTGTTGGCCTGACGAAGGTGGGGTCGCTCCTACGGCTGGACTCTCCGTACGTCCGCAGGGCGGGGCTGGGCTGCTGAGCCACGGGCAGGATGGACACGTCGCGCGACGGAGGCCGAGGATTGTCCCCGAGATACGGAGGCACGGAGTTGACCGGAAGCGACCTCCTCGCGTTCCCGTCGGCTTCCTCGTTGAAGGTCAGCCGGCCGGTGGTGACGGCCTTGGGCACGCTAGGCCGCGTGGTAGCCGAGAGGTTCTCGTCGGGGACGTCCACTATCTCCAGCGGGGGAAGTTCCTGTGGGGGCATGTGCAGGCTCATTAAAATGTTTTGTGTTGTTAATGGTTAGTAGCCTAGGGTTGTCAACTTGCACAAATAAATAAATAAATTTTTTATTTAGAGTCTACTTAGAGTCTACCCACTCAGTTATATAACTGATTTTCAGTGGGAGAATTTAAGTTTGACAACATTTGGTACGTATCCTGAAATTTTAGGCTTTGCTGTTAAATAATTGAGTACTGGTACAATTTTTTAAAAACAGCAGTTTCTTTATGATGATGATGATTTGATTTTTGATGCTTAACATGTCTATTAATGGAATAAGATGAGGATATTCAAGATGATGAGTGGTGAGGTGATAGAAGAGGGTGAAGGACGATAACATCAAATTTTGTGAATGGTTTTTGGGCAAAATTTTCTAGAATGTGATGAAACAAATTTTTGTGGACAAAGTAATTACTTTGGACCCTTAAATTGTCAAAAAACATTTGCGAAATGGAGCAAAATAAGACTGTTTTTAGCTTTTTACCTTTAAGGCGAAATACAGCCAGTTCTATTGTTTTTCGCGGTGTTTGGGTGAAATCGGCAGTTTTCCCTCATTTACTATGTTTTCGAGAGAAAAAGACCACTAAAACAGCTGCTGGAATACCGGTGACGTCACGACTCGCACTAGTCGTACAGGATTGGCAACATAACAAATACAAATTATAGAAATTTTTGCTTCTTGATCTACAAATTACCAACATTTGAAACTTAACGGCGGAAAAAGTGCGGGAAATTTGAAAAAAATAGTTAAAAAAAATTGTATTTTTTATGACAAAATGGAGCCTTTATTTTGAGTTTTTATACTGAAATTAAAGATTTTTATAACAAAATTAGGTATTTTTATTTGCTATTTTTCAGGGTCCCTAGCTGCACGCTTCGAATGAGCGCCCTAATCGTATGGCTGAGTAGTTGTCGGCGCCAGCGAATCTCACCTGTATCTTTGGTCGGTACGTCGCGTACAGATCCTGACGGTAACTGTCCATCTGATCTTGTAGCTGGTTGTCAAAAACCTTGTTAATCTCCTCCATCTGCGGCTCTAGTGCTGCCACGCGAGCCGTCAGGTTGGATATAGACGCCTCCACCTGAGGATCACAAGCAGGCCGTTCAGAAAACAATATCGATACATAGAATTACCAACTGTTGACAGCTGTATGTTGAACCTTTTAACATTTGTAGGTATAATAAGTGACAGGATATGAAGGACAAGGTTGAGAAGGTATGGATGTACGAAATGAACGGGGGAAAATAGAATTCCCCATCCTCTTAAAGATAAACTAAACTTATCAAACCACCCTTCTAATTTCTAAAACGATTATTTTTCAATAGATTGTTTTCACAATTATATTTGAATATTTAAAAATAATGTTTTTGAACGATCAATTGAATTTCTATGTGTATTTGTATCGATGTTGTGAACTAACGTTCTAGCCGGTCCCTCGTTGAAAGTTGTAACAGACAACAGAGTACAGACCATAAGTTACCTGAAACTTGTAGTCGAACTTGTTCAAGACCTTCTGTATCAGATCCTCGAGATTCTCGTTGACCAGTTTCAAGCTGGCCTCGTCCAAGAATTCATCTGCAAGAACAAAATAGAAGAAATTAGAAAAAAGTAAGAAAATATATTAAATATAAATGGAGTCTAAATATTTGGCGGTAGGGTTGGGATTTGATTATAAATTCGTAATCGATATCGAACCAATAATTTTGACATCACATCGGGAAAAAATTGATGTCAAAATTCTTTTCAAAATTAAAAAAAAATTTATAAAAAATGTTTTTTTTTTTTTTTTAAAATGTCAAATTAGGTAATGAAATGATGCAAAAAGTAAAATATATGGTTTTACATGGTTTCAAAATTGATTTTCCATGTAGGGGCCTATATATTGTTTAAGATGGCAAATTGATACCGAATCAAATTATCGATGTTAAGTCCTAAACTCCCAATCATATGAGGGGAATCCTCATTTTATAGTTTGAATCGAGTTACTCGAGTATTGAGTCCAGATTGAGCCAGAGTATTTTGACCTGTTTTACTTTGATAGGCCTACACAACTTGTAAATTGTAGGCCTACCATCGAAGATTTTTTTGAAACAATAAACAAAAAAAGCTGTACTAAAAATTTAATTTTGTACTTTGCTGAGTCCAAGTGTCCACAAATGTTCAAAAATGTTCATATTCCAGCCAAAAGAGGTTAGTTAGGCCTACACCTACTTATGTCCCACCATAAAAAAAAAAAAAAATATATATATATATATGATAAAAACAAGGATCTTGGGTAAAACCGCGTCGAAAATAAGATGAACCAGGGCAGAACCTGGGCGTCCACCGACGTTTCGTCTGTACTACGTCAGACATTTTCAAGGTTGACTGTGACTCTACGGAGGTTGGAGTCACAGACTGTGTCTGTGACTCCAACCTCCGTAGAGTCACAGTCAACCTTGAAAATGTCTGACGTAGTACAGACGAAACGTCGGTGGACGCCCAGGTTCTGCCCTGGTTCATCTTATTTTCGACGCGGTTTTACCCAAGATCCTTGTTTTTATCCTATGACGGGCCGCGAAAACCTACAACAATCCATATATATATATATATATATATATATATATATATAGGCCTATTAAAGGTTCTCTTTCATTCAGCCAACTTTCATGGACTTAAAAGTTATTTACCCTCTAAGGGTAGACCTAATAGGGAACCTAAGTGGGCGTTGTCCGGTTCTCTCCGGTCAGCGTGGTATAGGCGATTAACCCGTGCCAAATGTTTCGTAAGCGATAGCGCGAGAACCCGACCACGGTCCGGAATTATATTCATACTGTAAGACACTTTAGTCTTTCCTCTTTGCGTGGATATACATAACTCTGCTCTATCACAAATATTAATGACATTTGTTTTGAGTTGAAGTGAACTCTACATTTACACTGTTGCCAAACCTCCCAAACTGCTCATGAAAAAGCACGTAAAAACATTTTGTCCGTGGCATCAGCATAACATTTGGTATCCGACTTGCTTTGTGGCTACTGTGAGGTCACTGGGTTGTACTAGATTATACATTACTAATAAAATATTCTTTAATGTGCCAACAAAATCTTGAATGCGAAGTACATTTAGCAACCATGGACAGGCGCGTGGTATGCGAGGATGCCACAGCTGCACACAACGTGGCTGCGTCTCGCTTAGGTTGCCGCTCAGTCAAAGTACATTTGCGACAGCGCACAAACATGGGTCCATTTAACTCATAATAGTTTGAATTTAGGAAGCGTCATCGAGCAAAGTAGAATGGCATCATCTTCTTTACAAAATTATGCATCTTGTGATGTTATTGGTTTAGATTTCTTTTGCGCGAGTCAAAAGATACGGCGAGTTACATTTTCGTACCATGCTAATTCTTATGGGCGCTGAGACCAGAGAGAACCAATTTCCTTCCCGCCTTCAAAACTTAGGTTCCCTATACAACAGCCTACAGAAACGAATTCCGACAAATGGAAAAAATTGAAGTGTTTTAAACAACATTGTTTCGATTACTGTAAGAACACGTACAAATACAATTCAGTTAAAGTTATAGAAGAGATGTCCAGTTGTGGGTAGAAGGTTTAGGTACCTTCAGGAATATTCTCTTCCTCTTCGTCTGAATCCGAAAGGTCGACCATCGCGACGTTGCGATCGGGGAAATCAAGTTCGAACAACGGTCTGCGAAGAGTGAGTGCCGTCGCCATGTTCTGAAAACAAGAAGTACACAATGAGTTGGGGTTCACACAGTAGCCTACATTGATACGCTGATTTGGAAAAACCCTTGTTCGTACAAATCTCGGTTTAACTGTGGAGAAGTCCCTGCAGAAGCTATGTCACAGATAATTGAATTTAAAAATTCAAACCTGAATTTTTGGAGTCCCTAGATGAATTTGATTTCAATAATTCATTCATTCATTCAAATTAAACATAAAACATTAAATATCTGATACAATTCAGAAGTTAAACAAATCCATACCGATCGGGGTTCGAACCCGAGTCTCCCACATTCCAGGTAGGCATTTTAGCCAACTAGACCATATTATGTTAGGGCCTAAATTAGATCAAGAGATGCAGGTAGGAAAAGTGGGTCCTACACAGTGAGGTTGAAAATACGTCTCAGATTCGGATAGAAATTCACGTTGCAAACTCGACTCACAGATTCCTGAAAACAGGAACTTGGAGGAGCTCAAACAATCATATTCGCCTTAGAATCATCATTGACTGGATGAGCCGCCAATAAAGACATGCGTGAAAACATCAACCACATTCATATACCGTATTGGACCGAATATAGCACGATCTCGAATATAACACGACCCCCAATTTTTCAGTCATTTCAAGAAAAAAGAAAAATTGAAGAAAATTAAAATGTACAAGAAGCATTTTTTATTTACAATGCAATGAATGAATAAACTTAAGTTTCATTCTTACAACAAAACATTTTGAACCATGTTAAGGCCTAGTCCTATGTTTTTTAAAAGGGTAGGGAGGGCCAAGCACAAGCTCACATAGGCCAACCACAGTTCACCAGTCTGATCAAGGGATTACAAATCGATCATTGTGACCTAAAATCGATTTGGGATCGATTCCCAAGAAAAAACATTTTAATTGTACGCACAGTTATTTTGGTGGTCATTTTCCGCGGAACCCGTGAACCGTGATACGCGGCCCTTTGCCGCGGAGCCCGTTATAACGTCACCCGCCCACCTCACGGGATCAGCTGGCGTCTAGTGGGTGGGCGGGGCGATGCGCAGCAGTCGATGCGCGGGAGTTGTATCGCGGGTGGCCTATGTTTAGGCGCTATTTCAAATGCAAGAGCGCGGAAATAACGCGAGTGCTGTTTTAGAGATAGTAGGCTATTTTCGGAAAAAAAATTCGCACTATATTAGGTCCGATACGATATTTTCATATTAACTAGGTACGTTAATAGAGAAGCGCGATTGTATGTTTGTGTGTTAAAAATTTCTAGGACCCACCGTCCAAAAGTATGTAGGCCTACAGTGTGTTAACTCCAGGTACACTTAGGCATACCCTACCTATAACCTATAACTAGAGATAAGTTTTTTTAGCGTTTTAGGTTTTTGATGCAACAAAATGCTAATTTTGACGACTTAAAATGCTAATTTTACTAAAAATAATGTTTTTAATGCCTATTGAGAACTAGTTTAGTAATGTATTCTAGCGTTTTATGTCACTACATTGAATTAAAATGTTCCTACAATTCATCAGTTACCAGAAGAAGTTTAAGAAACACCCTAACACCCTACATTTAGGGTTTTGGTGGAAAAGAAATCAATTGATGCTACAAAATGCTAAATTTGTCAAAATTAATGCTAAATTTTCTAAATTTAAGTGCTAAAAAAACGTATCTCTACCTATAACCCTTAATTCTTTTCTAATCTGTAGTAACCAAGAAGTATGCTAGTTGTATTTGAACTAGAGCTAGATTTAGGGGGCTGCCATGATCTAGGCGGCAGTGAGTCTAAGGAGTAGTAGATTAGAGAGGGATTCGTCTGTAGCCTCGCCTGTGTCTGTTTCATTCTAATTAGTATTAGTTTCGTCTGTTCTTTCTTAATCACATTAATAAATAGCGTCAATTAACGTATCTGTTCGTCTGACATCGTCTGTACGCCCGCATCCGCTACCATCCAGACATTCCCCTCCAACAAGTGGAACCTTCATAAAATCGTTTCCCAGACTAACATTTTTCTTGAATAAACACTGTTTTTAATAGGGTTGGGACTTGACATTGATTATTCGATTGGCTTTCGATTTAACATCAATATATATATGGCATCTAAAAAAAAAATTAAAGGAAAATCGATTTTGGAACTAGATGTAAAAACCATAGGGGCCTATAGGCCTATTTTACTTTTTGCATAAGAAACATTACTTACCAATTTTTACATTTAAAAAGGGGGGGGGGGGAATCTAAATTTGTTTCACCTTTTTTATAGGCCTATGTTGAAAATAATTTTAATGTCAATTTTTTTTCCGATGTGATGTCGAAATTATTGGTTTGACATCGATTTCGAATTTATAATCAAATCTAAACCCTAGTTTTTATTGATTCCCAGACAAAATTCATATGTTTCAATGTTAATTAACCCATTGGAGCCGACTTACGGAACCGTTCCGTATTCCACGCTTGTGGCCCAAAAACTGACATACGGAACAGTTCCGTGTCCGTTCCGTTTGTCTTTGAATTTGCGCCAAACCGGCGTAGTTCAGTCAGTCTCACACAGATAGCAGCACTATATGGAGGCTGTCTCTTTTACCGACTTGATTGAGTTTTTTCCCCGATAAATTCTCGAACACGGCCATTTCACAGACGACTACAAATAAGATGAAGGCCTACAAATTGTCAAGGCGGTGCGCCGTAACAGAAATAGGCTTCTCAGCTGTTGTTTACTTCGTAAAACTGATGTAAAGCTCATGAATGTTACGAGATGGCGAATCTGAAGGCGATTGTGCTGAATTTCCAATGAGCGTGATATATTGTGAGATTCAGGAAGTGTTGTTGATAAGCTTGCAAATGATGCAAGCGATAATAGTGATGTGGATGAAGCCTAGAGTACTTCTTACCAAGATAAAATAAGACGATGACACAAGTAGGGTTAGGCCTAGGGCTGGCGGGAATATAAACTAGAAAAGCAAAGCATATGAACTAAAAACAATAGGCCTAGGCCTTCAATTTTGTGCATTCTTGCGATTTCGGCCCGTAGGCAGGGTGCGGCGGGGTGCCATCCACCGTAATACGGATTTAAATGGATCCGTACGGGCAAAATAAGCAAAATCAACTGGTGGCTCAATGGGTTAATACTTGGTTGAGCGTTTCCCATAACAACGATTTTCCTGCTATAACAACACCTTATTTTACTCCCTTCCCAATATAATTCAAATTACAACATTTTTACACGTAAATTTGCATACGTTTTGGAAAGCAATAGTAAGTATTTTTGCTGCCTTTTATTCATTCTAGATCTATCTATTTCTTCTAGGGAGCCTACCTCTTGGCCTACCCACTTAGGGCCTACTAGTGGCTCATAATGATTTCACTACAGGCTACTCACATTATGATGTAGGTAGGCCTACATTTCATAAATAATAAAAACCTCGTGTCCTAACCAGTAGGTTATGTTTTATTGCTGGCCACACGCGTCCAACCAAGCACCGTAGCCTAGCGAAATTTATTCATTGACTCAAATACAGCATTACTGCCATTTTACATTGAGGTAGGCCTACCTACCATACTAAGATAGGTAATAAATTTAAAATTATATCATAAAAACATAAAACTAACATAAAAAAAAATAATAAGAATTAACCCCCTTAAATCCATAAGCGTACTGGTACGCTCTGCGCCGCCTGGGCTAGATCACCATAAGCGTATATATACGCGCTAGCGCTGAGCTGATTTGAATTACGCTTAAAATCTACGCCGTTTGCTCTAGAAGTTCAAATTTTCGCGCACTTTGCGATTGAAGTTCCACTAAATCACGCTAGATGGAAGCACCATACGGGACCTTCTTTTATCGGCAATTCTTTACCGATCTTTCCGTAGCAACGCCGTGTTTTATTTGTTGAAGTTGTAATGGCGACCTGTCAGTTTCGTACGTAAATAAAGCCAACCCAAATGATCCTTACGGCCTTGTAGGCTTGTATATTATCGAAGGAGGGTGTAATTTACGAGTTTTGTATCATTTAGAATCTGTTTATATAACATTACAACGATTATAATGCAATTATCATCCCAAGTTTCATTTCGTCTAGGCCTAGCAGTGACAGCTGGGATTAGGCCTAGGGCTTGAATGATCGGTGATTTTAATTACATTCTAGGATATATACTAGGCCTACCGTAGGGCCTACTACTTGGTTTTAGTTGCCAATCAGTAAGTAGCCTAGGGTACCTGCAAATGATTGATCATGAAGTTACAATGCTGTACATAATTAGTTTGGTAAAGCCCTAGGCCCTAGCCTCATTGTCACTGAATCTCTGAATCTGTAGCAATTGCCTATAGGCCCTAGGCACTATAGGCATTTCATAGCAAGACCCTTGTTTTATAAATAAAATGATATTAGGCCTAGTGGATTTCCGACAAAAACAACAATGTAAGTAGGCCTTGACCCATGAATTGAAGATAATAAAATTAAACTGAACCCCTACCAATAGGCCTAGTCCTACATTTTCGAATTTCCTCTAGGCCTACTTTATTCTAAAGAACTATCTCAAAGTTTAAAACCAATATTTTTATAGAGATGGGTTTGTTGTGATTAATTTCATACCAACAACTTCCTTGTAGGTTGCCTACAACCGGAGCTTCATCGATTTAAATAATGAAACTCGTAATTCAATTTTATGTCCAGTACCTGCAGGATTACTAGGGTTTTTAAGGGGCTGAGCTGCCGGATGCAAGGGGGTTAAGAAGCAACAATTTTGTTTCAAAGTTTATCTGTGTAAAAAACATTTTTTAAACAAAGTATAGATTTTTATTGGATGAGCGAAGCGAAGACTTCAATTTCACTGACCCCCAAAAAATTTAGCTCGGGTTTTTTTTTTTTTTTTTTTTTTTGTTTGTTTGTTTGTCTGTTTGTTAACTCTCTACCAAGCAAACGGCATGTCCGATCTTGATGAAAATTTGACAGGACCTTCGAAATCTCTGAACTTAGAGGTGTATTGTTTTTGGGTACAATCGAAGAAATATTTCTCATGAATATCGTACTTTTACGATTTTTTTCGATTTTTAGTGCGATATTTTCGTGACATTTGGGCCAATTCTGACCAAACGGGTGGGGCTACAACGTTCATATTATACATGGACATTAAGGTTATGGTGATGTAGTACCTTTTGAAAGAAAAATTTGAAAAAGTTAGCCAGAATCCTTAGAAATAAAGCTTTTAATATAAGTTTTTTACGGTAAATAATACCAATTGACAGGTTAACTTTACAACAATCACCTACAATGCCTATAGGCAGCAAAACAAAGCACTTGCAAAAGTAAAGATATCCCACGCAAACTAAAAATTTTTAAAAGCTCATCCATCAACGCGGCGGGACTTTAGCGTTTTCCTAGTTATTGGATGAGCGAAGCGAAGACTTCAATTTCACTGACCCCCAAAAAATTTAGCTCGGGTGTTTTTTTTTTTTTTTTTTTTTTTTTGTTTGTTTGTTAACTCTCTACCAGGCAAACGGCATATCCGATCTTGATGAAAATTTAACAGGACCTTTGAAATCTCTGAACTTAGAGGTGTATTGTTTTTGGGTACAATCGAAGAAATATTTCTCATGAATATCGTACTTTTACGATTTTTTTCGATTTTTAGTGCAATATTTTCGTGACATTTGGGCCAATTCTGACCAAACGGGTGGGGCTACAACGTTCATATTATACATGGACATTAAGGTTATGGTGATGTAGTACCTTTTAAAAGAAAAAGTTTAAATAGTTGGCCAGAATCTATAGAAATAAAGCTTTTAATATAAGTTTTTTACGGTAAATAATACCAAATGACAGGTAACAAAAGAAACTTGACAACAATCAGCTACAATGCGTAGGCAGAAAAACAAAGAACTTGCAAAAGTAAAGATATCCCATGCAAACTAAAAATTTTAAAAAGCTCATCCATCAACGCGGCGGGACTTTAGCGTTTTCCTAGTTATATTCAATAAAATATATTTTCATGAAAATTCTCATTGCTACTCATGTCCAGGTGGCTTACCACGTGATGGTGGTAGACCTTGTCGTAGCAGGTGTCGCACACTTGGTTCTTGAGTCCACGCCGATACTTCATGCCGTAGTACGTGAGCACGAACACGGGAGCCGTGTGGAGTGGGGTATCTTCCGTGGACGAGCACTCGGCGTTGCAACACGGGATCTTCTTCGGGCCGTGCTTACGCTTCTTTGACCGGTGAGCGAAACACTAATCAGACAGAATCACACAAGACACTTATTAAGATTAACCCTCAGTCCTACAGTTTATTTTTTCCCATGTAAATTATGGTATTTTAAGCAATCAATTTGAGTTTTGCATTGTTTTTCAACGATTTTATTTTTAATGTAGGCCTAATTTTTAAATATATTTTCATAATTTTTAGTTTTTTGGGGGGGAAATATTGGATTTTGAATTCAAGTTAAAATGAAAATTCTATGTGCATTTAAACATACAAAACACTAAATTTTTCTGGATTTTTTTTGAATAGGCTATTTTGGATTTTGTGTAGGACCTACCTCAAATAACTGCAATACTAGAGATAAGCTTAGGCCTATATCAAATTTCTGGGACAAACCAGAATTTTCTTGTTTTTAGCCATATTTTGCAGATGTCTAAATTTTCAATCATCTCTTGTAAAGAACCAGAGAGATTGTACCATTTGCATGGGAAAAAATGTAGCCTTATTATATTTTATTTGCCAATTTTGTTTTTTGAAGATAGGGGTTAAATTGAAAACCCCATTATTACCTACCTGCATTCAAATCAAAAAAGTCCTCGTCTGTGGCAGCAGAGTAGCGGTCGGTATGGTGCCGTACCTTAAATTGTAAAAGAAGCGCTGATCTTTCCAAAATAACTGATATTGTTGGTAGGTCTATTAATTGCTTCAAGCAAGGTCAATAATATTGTTAACTCCTCCAAAAAGGTAGCCTTCATAGTAAATAAGGTAATACTAATAGTACCAATTAAGACAAATTAGGCAAATAATTATTTTTAGGGATGCACATCGATACTTTTTTCATTATCGATTATCAAAAACTCAAAAAGGTAATGTCATTATCGAATCGATATTATCGATAATATCGATATCACCAACAAAGCCTGTTACGACCTATGAGTGGAACCTCAAGTGTGGCAAGTGTAAGTCAAAACAATTCAATCGCATTCCGTTTGCTGTCTCGCTATCTTTGATGTCATGTGTTAGGCTTCCGTTATCGGCTGGAGGTAATTTCCAAACGTAAATCTCGAGTGTGACACCATCAGCCCAGCCAGTGCATGGCACAACGTGAGATAATCTCCGTCTTTAGAGATCGATTATCGAAATAATATCCATTATTGATTATCGATCGATAATATCGGTTATCGTGTGCATCCCTAATTATTTTTAATAACCAAGGTCAAGCAAGCCAAGCTGAATTTTAAGCCGCTACATAATGCTACATGTTTGGCGTTGGCCTCCTGGTAGCAATTAAAATTGCAAATATACCAATTACAGTGACACCCTGAGCAGCTATATTTGTTGGTTATGCCTAGATTTTACATAGAAGTTTTCCAAATTGAATCTTTTCGCAATAGGCCTAATAACCAACCATACGGTGCCCGTATTTACAGCACACACCTAAAACATGAAATGAACATAGCACGAAGGTGTGCGCTTGTAATGGCGTGGGCCACAGTGCTCTTGGTAGGCTACTCACATCATTGTTTTCCTCGTCGTCCGATATGGTGACGATGTCGGGCTCCGCGAAGCCGTGGAATTCCTCCGACGAGCTGTCGCTGCTGCGGTTCGGCTTGAACAGACCCGACCGCTCGCAGAACGTGTCGCCTGACGAGACAAGTTCAAGTTAGGCCTAGTTACTTATAAGAGTCCATTTATTGTGGGGAGGGATGTGGGCCAAATAACCCAGAAATGGGCTATTTACAGACCTTGAAATTTCTTAATGGACTTAAGTTCAAAAAATATTTGTAATAGGCCCTATTATGTTCAGCAGTGTGCTACTTAGGAAGATTGCCTACATTTTTTACATTTATTTATTAGCTTACAGGTATACAAAGTTTTGTATGGTATTTGATTTTACCTGTCCTGCCCTACAGGCAGGAAAATTCATTAAACCTTATTAAAAATGCTTGGGATTGTGGCGGACTGCACTGACATTGTTGGAAACGCAGTTCTCCACACACCAGAGTATATATATGTCATTTAGCGTACCGGGTAAGCCCTATGCCCTTTCACCCATAATGCTTTGTGCGCGCTATAGGCCTATAGAGGGTGCTGGTGATTTTGAAAATCATCTATTCAATAACGTAGGTAGCCTAATTTAATCTATTCCCTATATAAGGGTAAAGTAAAAACATAAAATGGTACCTATTTTACCTATTTTACCTGCAGATCCAGTAATGGCAGACGTCCCCAAAGGAATATTCTCAATACACTCCAGATCATCATCAGGATCCGACTCGTAGTTAACGTTGGTCTTAGAAAGTTTATCCACAAGATTATCCAAACTTCTTAGTTTCTCAATATCATCCGTTTTCTCGTCATCTTTCGCCGCCACGTTGGAATCAGCTAAACCTCCTTTTTCCTGATTCGAACCTAGGACAACGCCCGACGACTTCCCAACCTGCTTTTCACTCGGTTTTGAAAGCGAATCGCCGCCTGTCACGGCGCCGACGTTCCTGCCAGCAACGGGATTTTCATTTGTGGTCGCATCTATTTCTTGTAGATCGTCATCGGGGTCTGATACAGCTTCGATGTCCAGTTCATCGACGATGCTTTGTAACCGTTTGCTCGTGTCCTGTTTTGCTTCAACCGGTTCATCTAAATCATCTGGGTCAGATTCTACATCCATGCTCAGTTTACCAACGATTGTTTTTAAGCGTTTGCTTGTGTCTGCGCTAGTTTCTAGGCCTACTGACTCGGATTCTTTATTTATGCCTTGTAACAGTTCGCTGGGGTTACGGTTGGTTTCTATCGGTTCACCAACTTGATCAGAATGTTTATTTGGTTCAGCAAAAGAAGTAGTTTTCGGTATATCCTGATCCGTTTCCATAGGCTCATCTAATACATCATCGGGATCGGAGTCGACGTTAGTATTTAACTTATTGACTATATCTTGAATACGTTTGGTTGTGTCTTCTATTGTTTCGACAGATTCTTTCAAGTTGTTACCGGTTACAGACGGTGTGTTGTCAGTATCAAGCGTATCTTTAAGGTTATCGGTTGCAACTTCCCTCGGCTGGCCATTGTCGGTAGCCTCAGATTCTACCCTGATTTCTTGTCCATCAACAACGCTTGGCGTTGGTTTCGTCAGGTCGTGTTGCGGTTCTTCTCCGTCTAACTCGTTGTCGGGATCCGATTCCGCTCCATCATTTAGCTTCTCGATAATAGATTCGATACGTTTGTTAACGTCTTGAACCAGTTTGTCTTTGTCATCTCGTTGTTTGGGAGATTGAGGGTTGCCCGTTACTTGTGTTGAAGAAGATTCGGTCGTAATTTTGGCATCAGACACTGCAGCTGAAATTTCTTCCACACCTTCCATAGGTGCCTCCATGCTTTCTACTTAGTTGATTTTCTATAAACATTCAAATTATTTATTATTTTTTATTATTTATTTGCAACAGGCACTAGTGGGCAGGTAGCCCACTAGTGCAAATTTAATAGAGAAGGGAGGAGGGGAAACCCGGTACCGGCACATAGCCTACTCCTACCGAAAAGTACCAAGGGGACCAACGGCTTTACGTCCCATCCGAAAGGACGGTGTAACTTTTGACAGTCATATAGGTTCCTCCACTAACCCGGACTGCCGAGCAGACGGCGCCAAGGAGAACGAAGCTGTCACACAAGCTTACGAACCCTAGTCTGCTCTAGCCAGCGATATACGTGTGTTTCAGGGTAGAGCGGCGACCCACTCGACCCCTGACCACGCCCGATGTCGCTTAACTTCAGTGTTCGAGTGGGAACTGGTTAAACGACCGCGGCTAAATCGCTGGCTAAATTATCCTTAATATAACTAAGCCCTATATGAAATTTGCTTTGGAAGTTAGGGTTCCTTTAGAAGGTAGGGTTCCCAATTTTAACAAGAATAGTCTGTACAGCCATACAGGTAGGTAGGTTTGGACACAAACCTCAGTGTAGATTCTTACGGCAGAACGCTAACTATTTGCTATAGGTGGCTTGGTGGTAGCAGAAGTAAGTAACTAAGCAAAGTAAATGCTGAGGTTGTAATCAATCTGAATTCTGAACCATATTTAACCAACACAGACTGATTACAATAAGGCCTAGGCCTATTTCTTGAACTAAACTAAGCACTTAGTTAAAAAATAAATAAATAAATTTTATTTAGAGTCTACCCACTCAGTTATATATAACTGATTTTCAGTGGGGGACTTTAAATCAAAGCGACCAAGCCAACCCTGCAGGCCCCGACGCAATCGACGAGTGAACGATAACCAACCAAAGATCGATATTTTTAATAGGAAATATAGCAATCAGTGGTATGGACAGTGCGAACACCCGCGAATCAACACCAGAATCAACAAGGCCGATTCAGAACAACTCTGAAATTTATTATGTGCTTCGTTGCTAGAACGGCTCCAATGTCACCGTTTGCACAACTGATGGACTTAAGTCCAAATCAGAAGTTAAAAAACTTCTGACTTAAGCGGGAATCGAACCCTGGACCTTCTGCATTGGAAGCAGATACGCTAACAACAAGACCAACGAGCCACACAAAAGACCAACGAGCCACACACAAGACCAACGAGCCACACAACAAGACCAACGAGCCACACAACAAGACCAACGAGCCACACAAAGACCCTTTCTTCTTTATTAGGCTATCACTGTTAAAAAAATACCTGAATCTTTGTTCTGAAAGTAATTTTGTAAGCTTTGTAGTAGGCGTACATCCAAATCCTATGCCTCGTTAAGAACATAGGCCTAGGCCCCCACATAATCCGTTATCAGCTTAAACTCCCCGAGGGTTGGTAGGCCCTAGCCAGGCATAGAACTAGGCTCTATATGTGTAGTAACCCTAGGTCTAGACTAGGGGCCAAGGGAACCTATGCCTAGGCCTACCCTGACAACTTGGCTAGCCTAGGGGGGCCTAGGCACAAGTTAGGTTATCTACTTTCAGGTTTGTCTAGGCCTAGCCCTTGACGATGACATTCCTATCAGAGGCCCAACTTTCATTTCCCTATAGCCTAGGTCTAAACGTTAATTTAGAATTTAATCACTGTTAAATGGCGGCCGTAGCGACAATCTTACAGACTCAGGACGTCTGCCGTAAGAATAACCCACATAGGCCTACAACAAAAAATTGTAAAAAAAAACAGCCAAACCTTACACTATCAAAAGCAATGAGATCTAAAAGAAATGCCAAGCTTTTGTGCCCTCCTACATTTTCGCAATCTTAATACATAAATTCAATTTGCCCTGTGACTGTATCCTTACAAAGCGTCGCAAAATTTTATTTGCAACTATTGTTTTAATGTAAAAGTTTGTGCAAATTTATTTTGTCAAGCTTTGCAAGGATGCAGTCACAGGCCAAAGTGAATTTATGTATAAAGATTGCAAAAATGTAGGAGGGTACATAAGCTTGGCATTTCTTTTAGATCTCATTGCTTTTGATTGTGTAAGGTTTAGCTGTTTTTTTAGGGCCTACAAGTTTTTTATTATGTGGGATCTCATTACTTTTTCAAGTTCCATTATAAAATTATTTGTTAAAATATAATAATTAGACGAGTGAGCGAAGCGAATGAGGGTTTTGTTACGCTTACTCGATCGGGCCTTGGCCGTGAGCATTGTCCAATGTATGTATGTAAAATGTATGTATGTATGTTAAATGTCTGTCTGTCCGGGCTCATACGGCCGAACGGCCAAATAGATTGAGCTGAAATTTTAAACACACATCCGTAACCAGGTAACTGAGAACTGCTAACAAAATGAGCAATATCTGTTGCGATTTAAGCTCGCAAGAAATAAAAATGTGAAAAATGTGAACTTAGATTGCAAATGTTTACAATACCCATTAGTAAAATAGAACACAGCCTGTGAAAGTTTGCGATCAGATGAACCAAGTAAATGTTTTATTATTGTTTTGTTTTTATTTCTTCTGTCATTCTGTAAAATGATGCTGGGCCATTGCTGGCTATCAAGGATACTATTATACACTTCGTTTGGGCTGGTGATGATCTACAAGAAACAGTGCGACGTATTTTATCTCGCAAACATCAGCTGGTAAGTAGGGTAGTATATTACTTTCCGAAACTAGAATGCGAGCTCTGGCAGTCGTTGTCGGGGACCCCCATATTCTCTAAAGACCTTTCCAACGACGACGACCAGGACAAAAGGAACGATGACAAAGACGATGACGACCACGACGCGCCTTTACCCGTGGCTATTTCTGACCAGCACCAGCATGGGATTTTCCTCGCTATATCCTCTAGGTAAGAGTGGTGATTTTTGACCTAGCGGTTGTCGCACCCTTAATCCAAACTAAAACTAAATTGGGACGTATGGGATCAGCCTTTTCATAATAGGACGACAACAAACGGTTGACGCACCCTGAAACCAAAAAACTATAAACCACTTTCTCTGTTCGCCTAGGCCTAAATATTTTATTTTTTTGGGTTTATTTGGATTAAGGACGCGTCAACCGTTAGATCATAATGCACGACTCTAGCCTAGGGGATGGGGAGGAGTGGCCCATGCTGGTCAGAACCAGCCATGGGTAAGGGGAGGAAGGGGAATTTCTCACGTCGTGGTCGTCATTGTCTTTGTCATCGTTCGTTGTGTCATTGTCACCGTCGTCGGGGAGGTCGTCAAGGGAAGGGGGAGGTGTCCCCGACGACGATTGCCAGAGCTCGCCTCTGGTTTTGGGGAGGATAGTATACTTCCCTCTTATTAGCTGATGTTTGCGAGGTGGACCTTTTCTCTTGAATCGCCAGAGCAGCAGAACAATGCTCTGGGCCAATTCTACCCCGAACCCAGACGGAATCGTCTTTAATTTTTCATACATTGACGCTGGAGGAAGTACCTGTTCTAAGGGTCATACATCGGCCGTTCCATTTAGCCTGGGGTGAAGCCTATCTGTTCAACAAGGGTCTGTGACCACAAATGTTTGTATAAAGATTATACTAGGGAAACGCCAAAGTCGTTGTTAGACGAGTGAGTGAGCCATGTGTTTAGTCACCACATTACAACACACACATTACACACACATTACTTTTCTTCCCCCTACCTTGAAATCCTCCTTCCTCCCCTTACCCATGGCTGGTTCTGACCAGCATGGGCCCCTCCTCCCCATCCCCTAGGCTAGAGTCGTGCATTATGACCTAACGGTTGACGAGTCCTTAATCCAAATAAACCCAAAAAAATAAAACATTTGGGTCTAGGCGAACAGAGAAAGTGGTTTATAGTTTTTTGGTTTCAGGGTGCGTCAACCGTTTGTCGTCGTCCTATTATGAAAAAAGGCTGGTCCCATACGTCCCAATTTAGTTTTAGTTTGGATTAAGGGTGCGACAACCGCTAGGTCAACGCCAAAGTCGTTGTTAGACGAGTGAGTGAGCCATGTGTTGTGTACCCGCTAACATTACTTTTCTTTCCCAGGGCTACCTTTGACCTCCCTAGCCTATCATTGGTTAAAGTGGCGCATTATGGCCGGACAGTTGACGTGCCCTTAAACTTAAAAACTTATAATTACCTAACTTAAATCCAATCAATGTTCACGGGTACTCAACACGTGGCTCTCTCACTCGTCTAACAACGACTTTGGCGTTTCCCTAGTTTTATCAAAGTCGATTTAATTGATATGGTATTAGTAACATTACCAATTAACAATAGCATTTAAAATATCCAGTGGTCCAAAGACTTGTTTTTTGTAAACAATGTAGCCTGTAGGTGATCATTGTCAAGTTACTTGTTGATTATATTCTTGTAAAAGGCTTATATTGAAACCTTTATTTGGAAGCCTTCCAGCAAACTTTTTCATCTTTTTCTTTCAAAAGGAACTAGGCCTACATCACTATTACCAATGTCCATGTAAAATATGAAAGATGTAGCTCCACCTGTTTGGTTAGAATCGCTGGGCAATTAAAACTGACGAATTAGATAGTAGTAGTAGGGTACGTTCCGAAAGCTGTTGAATATGCTTTGGTGCTGGCATTCTTCAGCACGTTAAAGCATCTATAAGCACGATATACTTTCAGAACACGTCGAGCATGAGTATGGCTGTTTCGGGGAGGCGCGCATGCGCGCTGCCATAGGCACTGCAAACATATTTTATGCTATTTTTAGGTTAAGTCCTTCACATAGGGCGTTTAAGTTATTAAGAAAGTGTAAGTGACTCACCGTTGTTTATTCAAGCGACTGGCTCATGTGAAACAACTATTACGTAAGTTTTTGGGGTTTTGTCACGTCAAAGAACGATACATAACAATTTAATTAAGTGATCCGCCATTTTTGTTTTTAAAATACCGCCAATTTTTCCACTTGTTGAGAATGCTCAAGTGAAAACCTCGAGCATATTGTGCATGCTGAATATGCTCACAAACCATGTTACGGAACGCCAGGCATAGCATATTCAACAGCTTTCGGAATGGGTCAAGCACGCAAATAGCATATTGAACAACTTTCGGAACGTACCCGTAGTAGTAGCCAGTAGTAACTAACATCCTTAAAGCGATTTTGAGCATGTTTCAAGTCATTTTTTCACCAAGAAGGAATGCTCGTAGGCCCTCCAACCAAATTTGGCATGTGTTGTCAGTAGGGATGCACATCAATATTTTTTTAATTATCGATTATCAAAATGGCAATGTCGTTATCGAATCGATATTATCGATAATATCGATATCACCAACAAAGCCTGTTCCGACCTTTAGTAGAATCTCAAGTTTGGCAAGTGTAAGTCAAAACAATACAATTGAGTTCTGTTTGCTGCCTCGATGTCATGTGTTTGGCATCGACTGATAGCTCATTTCCAAACATAAATCTTGAGTGTGACACCATGAGCTCAGCCAGTGCATGGCACAACGTGAGATAATATTAGTAGTAGCAATATTAGTATTTATAGAGTTTAGTTTGTGCCACTATTGACCAATTATTTGATATTTCGATAATCGATAATGAATTTTGGTTACCGTATCGATTATAGAAATTAAATTCATTAGGCCTATTGATTATCGTGTGCATCCCTAGTCGTCAGGTACCTAAATCCCCTTGATTTTGATAGTTTTCAAGTTCACATAACGTTTCATGACGGCTGGGTAACAATTCGAAATCACCCCAACTCTGTTTGCTGTACAAGGTGCCCGAGTGTATAGCCACGGCTTGGCTGCGGCGCCCTAACGGGCACCTAGATTTTTAACAATTCTTATGTTCTGCCGTAAGAATATAGGCCTACACGGAGCACATACATAGGCCCTAGCCTACTCAAACTTTGTTACGTAGGCCTAACAAAGCAAATAATTCAATATAAAAATGTAAAACCAATTAGGCTAAGGTAGGCTAGGGGCAGTGTTGTAAAAGTTACTTTTGTAAAGTAATTCAGTTACAGTTACAGTTACTTGCTTGCAAAAGTAATTGAGTTACAGTTACAGTTACTTTAAGAAGTAACTTTCTTAAAAATTAAGTTACTTTCTTAAAAAATTCACTACTAAAAGCATGACAAACAGATTTTTTTTCTAAAAATAATTACACAAACTGTTTTTTGTACAATTAATTATATATTTTATAACTCAGGCTTAGAGACTAAACATCCTTCATTACTACTACTACTCATTATTAGGGATCCAGGGATTTTGCAATCAGCAAAAAATTACATTTTTTAAAAATACCTGAAACATGTTTTTCATACGGTTTCATGGCTCATGATATTAAAAAATGCAAATTAAAACCGCACCAAAAGGACAAAATTTCCATTTTTGTATGAAATCATGAAATAAAGCTTTTTATCATTTTTTACCGCCCAATCAGCAAAGCTAACCGTTTTATTAGTATTAATTGCAGAAAAATCACGCAAAAAATTCATTGAATGACCGTTTTCCACTAAAACAACCATTTTGTCAGTGTTTTGTAGTGTCTTTATCTGACTTTACCAATCATGCCTAAATATTAGATTTACCAAATTTAATCGCACAGAAAAGGCACATGTAGTGATGTTTTAAAAAAATAACGAAAATGCAAAATAAAGCATAATTTGAATTTTAATGACCATAATTTTTCAATTAAAAAAATATCTTTCCTGGACCCCTACTCATTATGGAACAAAACAATTAATATTTGTTAGTTGTGAATAATAATTGTAATAATAATACAGATGATGCAACCACCAACCCTTGCTCATGAAAATATTGCAAAATTAGAAAATATAGTTTTTATTAGTTTTAACGAAGTAGCATAGAGGGTGAAACCAAATAATCCATCAACGCGATAAAAACAGCGTTTGCGAAGCTTCCTAGTCTAATTGGATGAGCGACTGACCCCTCAAAAAATTTGGCTCGAATGTTTTTTATTTTATTTTAATTTTTATTTTTGTATTTTTGTCTGTTTGTTCGCGCTCGAACTGGCAAACGGCATATGCGATCTTGATGAAAATTTGATCGGACTTTCATAATCTCTGAATTAGACTTGCCACGTTTTTGGGTACAATCGATCAAATATTTCTTATGATTATCGTACTTTTTCGACTTTTTTCGATTTTTAATGAGATATTTTCGTGATATTTAGCAAACGGCTACTTTGATCTTGATGAAACTTTATGGGAACGTTTAAAATTACTAAAATTATATATGGTATGATTTTAGAGACATTTTAAGAAATATTTCTCATAGAAATCGTACTTTTAAGATTTTTTTCCCGGTCCATAATACGATAATTTCGTGACATTTGGGCCGATTCTGACCAAACTGGTAGGGCTACAACGTTCATATTTTACATTGACATTAAGATTATGGTGATGTAGGCCTAGTGCCTCTTGAAAGAACAAATTAAAAATGCTGGTCAAAATTCATAGTAATAAAGGTTTTAATATAAGCCTTTACAAGTATATAATTAACAAGTTATATCAAGTAACCATAGAAAAAGTAATGAGGTCCCAACTTACAATCTTAAACATTGGACAGAAATATTTAATAAAAAGCTCATCAATCAACGCGACTGGAAAAAGCGTTTGCGAAGCGGCCTAGTAGAATTCAAAGGAATTGTTTATCTATTGAAATTTTTCGTTGCAACTAGCAGTTGCTTTGGTGTATTGTTGTCATGTTGACCAAGACAAATTCAGAAATAGGAATGCAAGTTGAGTCAGCAGAAAAATCTCGTTCCATACTAAAAGTACCAAAAAAAATTCATAAAAAAACATCAAAAATTAAAAATGTTGTTTTAGTTTCAGACATGATATAATTTTAATTTTATATTACTGAACTGTAAACAAGCATGGTTGGCAAAAGTAACTGTTAAAAAGTAACTGAAAACTGAGTATAATTACTTTTAAAAGTAATTTAGTTACAGTTACAGTTACCTTAAAATGAAAGTAATTAAAAAAGTAATTCAATTACTCAAACAGTAATTCTAATTACTTTTACTCAATTACTTTTACTCAGTTACTTTACAACACTGGCTAGGGGGCACTTCTGTCGTTGGTGTGGGCCAGATTTGTAACACTGTTTTTCTTCAATAAAAACAATGAAAAACAACATCAAATGAGAAATAAATAAGGAATAACTCATTATTAACGATTTATTAACACTAATCACTCTGAAAATATAGGCCTACAATTATTAGGCCCTAGGTTAATTACTCTTACTAATCACTCGCATATTTCACTGTTTTCGGCCTGCCGTACAGACGCACTGGAAATACCCTGACAAGAACAAAATAAAAAATATAGGCCTAAATATTAAATAACAAAATAGAATCATCACGCTTAATCTCTAACGTCGCTAAATTTCAAGCGGAAGTGGGCCTACTTTTCCGTTGAAAGTCCTTTATATTTAAAATAGTGACGTAAAGGTTTTAGGTAGGCCTACTTTTTCGGTTGGTGTTGGCCAACATTTTAACAGTTTTTTTTTTCAATTAAAAATTGACAAAAAACCACTGTAGGCCCTAGGCCTAAATATGAAATAAATATAAAAATAGCACCTAATTATGAACGATTTATTGATATTTAGGCCTACTGATCTGAAAATGTACAATATAGTGACTGTGTTAGCTGAATTAGTAATTTACACAGGTTACATTTAAGATAGGCCTAGGCCTACGCACATTATGATGATGGCCATATCGGATGTAACTTTTTGTTTATAGAACAACATGAAATGAAACTTGCGACTGCATTTAGTTATTATAGGCCTATACCTACAACTGCAAAAAAAAAACATATAAATCATTTAGGCCTACAGTGGGTTTCCGTTGTTTTTTAAGTGAAAAAAAAAACGGTGTTAAAAGGTTGGCCAACACCAACTGAAAGAGTGCCAGGTTTTGTAGGTGGAAAATTTTAGTGAAAAAGGTTGGTAGGCCTACTGTACGCCATCTTGCATTTTACGATGACAAATGCCTAGTTTACACCTCGTAGGCCTAGGCGCGCCACTCCTCGCTACTTATAGCTTACAATTATTAATAAAACGGCACTCTTTCGGTTGGTGTTAGCCAACTTTTTAACACTTTTTTTTTTTTTTTTTATTAAAAACAACGAAACACCACTGTAAATATGAAATCAATATAGAAATATTATTTATGAACGATTTATTGATATTTACTGATCTGAAAATGTACAATATAGTAGGCTATGTTAGTTGAATTAGTAATTTGCACAGGTTCCCTACATAAAGCCCCTGTCAAATGATCGAGTTACTCGCGCGCGTCACTCATTGCTACTTGTAACTTACTTTTGTTTTTTGCTTTTTTCTTCTGCCAAGATTGTCTGGTTGCCGCCCACTGGTTGAGCTTGCAACTTGAGTTAGGTGTCCTGTATCATTGCTGTGATCAGTTTTTGACTTGAACAATTTTAAATAATTATATATCTGATATATAGGCCTAATTATATATTAGTCAAGATCTTTTGTAGGCCTACTAAATTGTTATCAAGATTTGAACACAAGAATGAAGATTCGCGTTCGGTGGTTTCTTCCGCGAAAGATTGATTACTCCCTGATTCTTTTTGTTTTTCTTTCTTTTTTTCTCTCTTTTATCCTTTCCCATTTTTTGAAATTTCTTTTCATATCTTTTCATTCTGCACCCTTTTTTATATTTGATTCATTCATTAATTGCAGGGGCGGACTGGGACGAAAAGGCCCGGGATGCTGGCATGTAGTAGGGCCCGCACGAGGATGCGTAGCAAAGCTGGGGTCTGGAGCCGCCGGAGGCATTTTCGTCGAAGGCGAATTCTTTGGTGGTTCGTTATATTTGATGGCCTAAAACGCTATTTTAGGACGTGATTAACAGGCGCCAACTAGTAACACTACCCGAGCTCGCAATTCAAATCCCGCGAAAATTATATTCGAGGAAGCCTTAGGCCCTACAACCAATGTTGTAACTCGCAAGTACCAAATAGACGCTCGCAAAATGCGAGCTTGTGAGTGGATTTGGCAAGGTGGCGGTCAGCGGCGAGCCTCCATGACGTATATACTGGACATTTTGATTGAATCATGCATAACTTTCCAATAATAATGTTATTGAACACATATAGGCCTAGGCCTATTTATGTATTAAATATATTTTGTTTCAAGCTTTCGTGATTCATTGGTACCGTATTCCACTATTAATTGAATTAGCTACACATGATAGTCACTAGTTCCTACTGAAAACTGAAAAGTGAGAACACAGAACAACCATTCTCTTTTGAAGAGCCGCCTAAGGCACCCCATGAGTCATCGTTAATATTATCTAGGCTAATGTATTTTGTTCGGCAACTCTTTAAAACAAAATAAACAAACAGGCCTAGCCCCTACACAATCTTATATATTTTGTCTGAAACTGAAAGTGTAGAGTGTACAAATGTCCCACAGGGGCCCAGAATGTCAAAAGCCCGGGGTGCGATCACCACCCCTGCCAGACCGCGCCTGATTAATTGCATTTAATATCATTTTTATTTGTTACCAAATTTGTTGAGTTTTAACTTTTAATGCATTGTTGTAGGCCTAATATTACGGCCATTCCATAGTTGCGGGTGTGACACATTACACACTTACAATACCTGCCAAGTGTTTATAAATTACAAATTAAACCCAAGACATTGTATACATTCATTGTTGCCATAAGATGTACAAATATACCAAATTTCAACTTTCTGTGACTTTAAGAAATCAGTAAATAAAAATTAAAACAGGTGTTGCGGGTGTGACACTTTTTGCCACTGTATTTACACCCTTACATGAACATGTGCAAAAGTCTGTGAATATAGGACCCCTTGGATAGGCAACTATTTTTTTCCTAAAGCATTATAGAACACCCTTAAAATAAAATATAAGGAATAGTGGCTCAAATAATTTAAAAGACGATTTATGATGGTTTGAAGATGTTGCGGGTGTGACAGGGAAATGTTGCGGGTGTGACGTAGTGCACAAATATAACATTAAATACGAGTTTTTGTAATGTAGATTATAATGTGGTTGGCAGTTTTCTTACATACTTCATAAATACTCAATGCTCAAATGTAAGTTTTACAAATATGCATGCTAAATATGATACCGGAATTTAAAAAAGGTAGCCTATTATTCAATAAAGTGCATTGTAGTTTTATAATGAAATAGGCCTATGGGTCCTCGTCACTGATTATCTTTTGCTTAAACTTTGAAGGAGGGGCTAATAGCATAAAAAGAGGATTAACTAATAATGTCTTATCATTTATAATTAATGCAGCTTTATCATTATTCAGGCATGCCTAATCACTGACAAACTTAACTGCCCACGATTGTTGTGAAATATTTTAGGAGCTACCATCTTCTTGATAACCAACATCTTTGTTCTCGCATGACGTATTCACAATATCGGGCCATACCCAATAGTTGCCACTAGGATGCATGCATATACTTAAGCCTAAGGTTACTTCACTGGTTTCATTTCATCATCAAATGCTACGATTTCAGCATAATACTGCTTGTCGGTATTTTTTCCCCATTTACCGCAAGTGAAACGAGGACAAAATCACTGACGTTAATATCTAGGGCAGGATTGTTGACGGAAGCGCAGACATCCGAAAAAATAATCACTTTTGTTAACTTAGGAAACTCGACTTTTAGTTCAGCAAAAATCTTTTTGAGGAATGCCCACACTGCATGTTTGTTATGTGTCAAGTCATCACTTTCAACCGCGAAGGACCTCTTAATGTCATCTTTTAATCAAGCGCAGGCTGTAAAAACAGTAATTTGATCAGACTCAATGAGCGCTCTGATCGCATCTTGAATGATTGCCGAAAAATTTTCAGCAAAGTTGACTTGAAGTACAAATTCGTTTTTCCGGTACCTACCTAGAATCTCTCTTTTGCATTTTCAAAATACGTTGACTGCGTGCGTTATACGTGCATTACTTAGGCTACTACCTAAACAAGGTAGACCTAATGGGCAATTTTTTTTACCTATATTTGACTGTAGCCCTGGCATTATCATGCAATTCAATAATCATGTCACACCCGCAACATAACTCTGTGTCACACCCGCAACACAATTTCAACCACTTCTAGTCAGTGCATCTCAGTTTTCTCTGTTGGATATGATAAGTCATAACCTAACCTTGAAATAAAGTACTCTCCAACTTTTGTTAGCCATAATCTTTACACTATCATAGTTTATTGTAGTTTTGTGTTGCGGGTGTGACATGTATTCATAACATCTTTAATGATCCAAAATTTAAGTAAAACTTACTTTGTGTTCAGTTTTTCCAACTAAAATACTTCACAACATCATTAAGGGTTGATATACAAAGAAAGAACTTCACACGGCTGACCTAAGAGAAATTGTAGGGCTTACAATTTAGGGGATGTGGCACTAAAATAAAAACAATAACTTTACACCAACTTTGAAGCACTGTAAACACATAATTGACTACCTACAGAGAAAGCAAATACATTTTGAATTCAGTGGAGTTTTTGACTTTAATTTTTGACCCATCAATAAACTATTGGGTAAAAATTATTTTCACTTGTCAGGCTCACTTTGCTATGGAATGGCCGATTAGGCTACTATTTCAAATATTTACTTAAATGTAGTTCATTGTTGTGTCTGCATCTATGTAACTAGGCCTAGATTTATTTAGTTGTCCTCGTTTGTAAATCAGTTTTTATTACTGAATAGGATAGACGTTAAATAAATAATTAAATAAGTAGGCCTAAATAAAATTTATAAAACAGCATGAAATGAAACTTGCGAGTGCATTTTTTAATTAGGTATTAGGCCTACAACTGCAATTAGGCCTATAAAATATAGGGCCTAATCATTTTTTTTTGTCGTTAAATTAATGAAAAAAACAGTGTTAAAAAGTTGGCCAACACCAACCGAAAGAGTAGCCTACCAATAAAACATAGTGCCTAATGAAATGAAACATGTAAGTATATTTTTTAATAATAGGCCTATAAAGCCGCGTTCTCACTAATTGGTTTTTTTTAAGGGGATGGGAAATACGTGTTAAATTGTTTACGTTTTAGTCGTTAAGAAATTGTTAGGCCTATAACAAAAACAAAATTCTTACGACCAACCAATCAGACGTTTTGTTATTTATACGACGACCAATGAAAAGGGAGTAACTTCATTATGACAGCCTGACAGGCCACTGAAACATTTTTACTAATCAATCAGGATATCGGATTTCTTGTTACCATAACAACCAATAACAATTTCTTAAGACTAAACCAAAGTTATGTGAACGCGGCCTAAATTAGCCTACTATTTATAAAATATTACTCATTTTAGGTTGTTATTCATTCTTTTTATTGTAGAAAAACAGTGTTAAAAAACTGGCCCACACCAACGACAGAAGTAGGCCTAGGCCTACCGTACCGGCAAGGCAAGACAGTGGGGCCTAGACCCATGATAGCCCACTAGGCCCAAGTCCTAGACACTCCGTTAACGGCAGTCTAGGCCTCGGCCCCGATTTAAGAAGAGTAGGTTGGGGAGGGGGGGCGCGAAGTGCCGTGGCGAGGTTAGGTAGGCCTACACCAGTTTATAACAATGTTAAAGGCCTAGGTAGTTTTACGCGATACTAAAAAGCATTAAATAAACATAAAAAACCAAGTTGGGGCCCATGAACCGAAGAAGTACCGGCCCGAGGCCTTGAAAAGATTTGAGCATAGGCCTAGGCTAGGGCCTAGGCCTAGGCCTACCTTTAAAATATTGAAACGGAACTTAGGCTAGCCTAGGCCTACGAAATGTAGGGCTAGGGTTAGGGCTTGGGCCTTAGGACACGACACCGGCTTTGCGGCACTCCGAGAGCCCTTGGCTAGGCCTAGGCTAGGGCAGGGAGGCCTTCCATGCCAAAGAATAGGCCCTGGGCCCCTAGCCTATGTTAAACAATAATAACATAGGCCTTAGGCCTAGGCCTAATAAATAACGTTGATTAACATGATTAAAACCTAAACTTAGTAAGGTAAAACTCACATTATCGTCTTTAAACACGGTTAGGCAGGCATTCCGTTTACATTTTATACAATTTCAAAGATTCAATTCAACAAGACGCTCGAGTCGTAAACAAAAACAACATTAACAGCCATTTTGAATCGATATATTCGATATATAAAAGTCGATCTATCGATACATATAGATCGACCACCGAATTGAGAAATTCGACCTATCGATACAGTCTAAAATCGCAACAGCATGTAGTTTACGTGTCTCCCGCTAGGTGACAGCACCTCCTGGGACAGGTTGGTGTTGCTACCTAGCGGCAGATCTGCCTACAAACTACATGATGGGGACATGACAGTAAAAGCAGCAAGGCCATGGGTGGTATATATCTTTAGGTGATTTCACTGCGTATCCAGCAATGCTATTTTTGTGGTCGCTTAATGCACGCAGTTCAACGGAATCCGCCAGGATCGCGACGTGTCAGGTGGGAGTCACGTGACGAGAAAGTCGAAAGAAATTTTTTCCAAACTTCTTTATCGACTCTAATACCTCGAGAGATGGCGGTGTGTATGCACTGTATTAAAGGCCGTGCATTCATATCCGTAGGCGGAACCATGGTGGTATTATCTTTAGGTGATTTCACTGCCAGAATTCTGTGGTCGCTTAATTTCAAAGCAGTGCAGGCGGTCGCCGACCCGAATGCGCGACGTGTCAGGTGGTAGTCACGTGACATGGAACTTACCCAAAATGGCGGCCTTGGGGACCAATCAGATGGCTCGAATTCGGGAAAATTTGAATGTTCCGCCTACGGATCTGAATGCCGGCCTCAAAAAAAGTGCTACACACCGCCATCTCTCGAGGTTTAGAGTCGATAAAGAAGTTTGGAAAAATTTCTTTATCGACTTTCTCGTCACGTGACTACCACCTGACACGTCGCGATCCTGGCGGATTCTGTCTGAACTGCGTGCATTAAGCGACCACAAAAATAGCATTGCTGGATACGCAAGTGAAATCACCTAAAGATATATACCACCATGGGCGGAACATTCGAATTTCCGAATTCGAGCCATCTGATTGGTCCCCAAGGCCGCCATCTTGTAAGTTCTATGTCACGTGACTACCACCTGACACGTCGCGCATTCTGTCGGCGACCGCCTTCACTGCGTGCATTAAGCGACCACAGAATTCTGGCAGTGAAATCACCTAAAGATATATACCACCATGAGCAAGGCAAAATAAATATAAAAGCACGAGTTGCTGCTACGTGAACGCATTTTACATTGACGTTGATGGAGGAGCAATTTTGGAACAGAAAACTTAACATTTTCTATGATGACGTTGATGGAGGAGCGATTTTATAACATCAAACTGACATTTTTACTACGTTACATTGATGGAGGAGCGATTTTGAAATAACAAACTAACATTTTACTTCGTTGACGTTGATGGAGGAGCGATTTTGATGTATTGAATCGACATTTCCTATGTTGAGGTTGATGGAGGAGCGATTTTGGAATATCGAATCAACATTTCCTATGTTGAGGTTGATGGATGAGCGATTTTATAACAACAAACTGGCATTTTACTACGTTGACGTTGATGGAGGAGCGATTATGGAATATCGAATCAACTAGCAAAGGAGGCCAATAATATACTGTGGGGTTCTAGTAACGGTACTGTTGTGTATGTAGCGCGCATGCGCGATGTATGTTCAGTATGTTGGGACGACTGGAGAATAAACATGGCTGCTACTACTACTAGGTACAGTGTTGACGTACAGTTCTACTTCCTCCTCAGTAATCATAGATATTACAGGTACCAGTACCAAGGTGATCACAATTAACCAAGTCATGCTGCTGTTCACAGGAGAGACGCACGTACAATACTTTACATCGAAAATCTGTTTCAGCTACAGGTCCTAGAAGAACTCTATTTAAATATATTTCTTCAATTTTTTTTTTACTAATGACGGTGAAAAATACTTTCAATACGTAGGCCTACTAAACATGACAAATTTATCAGCACTTTGAAATTTGTGGGTATAATTAACTAATTAATATGAATTAAGTAGGAAAACGCCAAAGTCATTGTTAGACGAGTGAGCGAGTCATGTGTTGAATACCGAGTAAAATTTAATTTCCTCCCCTACATAAGGCTGGATAGTATGGGTATTCAATCTCTAGTCTTCTAAATTTATAATTAAATCATATTAACTCATCTTAAAGCCAGTTATATAAGTACGAAATTTGGTACTTGTTCGTTAACGGGACCCCCCGAAAAGTGAAAAGCAGGTTAGTGAGTCTGGGGGGGGGACATGAAATGCATTGCCGTGGTAAGCTGCACCCCCCAACCCCCCGCCGCTTCGCGCCAACCCACCAACCCCACTCACCTACTTTCCTTTTCGGGGGGGGGGGGGGGGGGTCCCTATAATGATCAAGTACCCGAAATTTTCATTAAATATCTCTATTATTCATATGTTTCCGCTGGTATCACGTTTTTTTTTAGAAGACAACATGAATCGCATGTATGTTATACTTGACGTTGGCGCAACCTAATAGAGAAGCTACGATAAGATTGGTCAAGGTATAATGTTGTTGTTCTATGCGGAAAATCAGCTGAATCGCTGAACCTATTGACCTGAAATTTTAAACAGACATCCTGTACGAGTTTACTGAGAACTGTTACAAAATCAGCAACATCCGTTGCGATTTAAACCTACAATATATAATTAAGCGAGCGAGGCGAGCGTTTCCATTTGACTCTGCCGGAAAAAATAGTCACTGTTTTTTTTTTTTTTTTAAATTTATTTATTATTATTCAATGATCATCACATTATGTTCACAATCATTAGGAATATCACAACGAGCATCGAATCTTACAAGCTCAAGGTTCCCCAACATTCCGCTGGGAGATTGAGTAAACCTTGCAATCTTTACACATTTCGTACTGGCTTTGTTTTCCATAATACTGTATACGCATTTCAAAACATGTTCTATCATTTTTTAATACAATCCAAAAAGTCAAACTTAACCCGACCGTTGTTTGAACTCGGTTCTCCTACATTCCGGGTATAAAGGCGCCTTAGCCAACTAGACTACGAAAACGCCAAAGTCGTTGTTAGATGAGTGAACGAGTCATGTTTTGAGTACCCGGGAACATTTGCATTTAAGTTAATTGATATCTAGGTATTAATGATATGGTTTTGATTTTATTTGTTTCCGAGCGCGTCAACTGTAAAGCCATAAAGCGCCACTCTAGAATATGATAGGCTAAGGAGGAAAGATCAACGCTGTCTAGATCCGGCAAATGTATATAGGGGGAGAAAAAGGAATTAAACTGGGTATTGAACACATGGCTTACTCACTCGTCTAACAACGACTTTGGCGTTTTCCTAGTTATTACAGAAGTGGTTGTGGCACCTATTATATATTATATATATTATAAAATCCAGAAACAAGAAGACTCAACACAAACACCCACTTTTAGTTAAATCAAATTCACAACTATTGATGTTTGTGTCAGTGTCAAATTATTAATCACGGACGAACTCACAGAAGACGACGTTATTATCGAGTGTGAAGTTGAGTCGACGTCTAGCGACGAGCTGTTAATGTATGTAAGGCGCAAGGCCTAAGGCGTAATATTTTGTATTGCCGAGTATGTGTTGCAATCAGAACGTTCACAACTCGTCCTAAGTCGCAAGGCGTATGGTTTATGTCGTAATGAATTGCCCAAAATCCAATTCTTATACGACAGGTTTCTTACGACGAACCAATCACGAACAAGGAAACTCCCCACTCTTGCTTATTTCATTCCACAGCTGATGTACGCGCATGCGCAATACGCAGGAGCAATGAAAAATGGCATGGTTGTGGAAACGCCTAGCATTTCTTACGACTTACGCCTTACGCCTTAGACCTTGCGCCTTACGCCTTATAACTAATTGTGAATGATGCTTTAATGTTGTTAGTAGTAATCTAGAAGTATCGACACCGGTAGTAGTCTTCTACAATTAACATCCAAACAGCAGTGCTTAAGACACTTGGCCCCGTGACTGCATCATTGCAGTGCTTGCCGAATCAAATTTGCATATTGTTTCAAATGTTATAGTTTGTGAAAGTTCAATTCCATTAGTCTGTTACTTTCTGTTTGTCCACAGGTCCGAAGTGACCAAACGAATGGGTCAAGAGCCACTAGGTTAGATGACAGGGTATTATATTTAAGGTTGGTATAAGGAATTGGAATAATCATACAAAAATGTCATTGATGTTGAAACAGTTAAAAACATTTATTATAATAACATTTCCTTCTACGATTTTGAAACAAGGAACTTTATCATCATTATCATAATAAATATTAATAAAAATTAATAGTTTAAAGCTACCCACTCAGTCTTATAACTGATTTTAAGTGGGCTTTAATCAGCGGATCAACAAAGCCAACCCTCGGCCCGACGCATCATACATGCAAACGAGTTAAAACTTGCCCCGATATTTGTATAGGATTGCAATCAATTGTGTATGGAATGGAACTACTGGAATCAATCCAAATCTAATGCCGTTTCCAGGAACAACTGAAAATTATATGGTCATTGCACTAGGACGGCTCCACAAGGTCACTTTATTAACGTTCTAAGAACGGAAGGAATGGACTAACCATTCAGAGTAATAAAAACACTGACTTTAGCGGGAATCGAACCATGTCCTTCTGATTTGAAGCAAGATTTACTCTAACCACAAGACCAACGTTGTCTTCTGTACTTTACTATTAAGGGGGAACACATGCCAACGTGGCAGAAGATTAAAACTAGGAAAACGCTTAAGTCCCGCCGCGTTGTTGGATGAGCGTAATTGGTGCATTGAGCTGCCATGTGTTATGCGGATTTTTTGTTGTTCTGTGAAAAAATCAAAACTAAATTGAAGATTAAAAATAAACTTAAATTAATAAAAATAACTATTTTTTTAAATTAATCTTAATTTTGAAAAAGGAAAAAAACGTAATATTGAAATTTTCATAAGAAATAATTATTCGATTGCGCACAAATTTTACACGAATATATTAATTCATACAATTAAGATTCTGTGAAAAAATCATTACAATAGGATAAAGCATGTAGGTGTTATAAGTCAAAGAATTGTTTTAAAAAAGAAGAAAAAACGTAAATTTTCGATTTTCATGAGAAATAATTTCTCGTTTGCGCTCAAATTTCACACGAATACCTATATTCATAAAATGAGGGTTCTGTGAAAAAATCATTAAAATCGGATAAAGCATGTAGGTGTTATAAGCTGAAGATTTTTTTTTATCGTAAAAAATCGTAAAATTGCGATTTTAATGAGAAATAATTTTTAGATTGCGCTCAAAAACGTGGCAGTTCTTGGTTCAGAGAATTCGAAGGCCTCCATAAAATTTCATCACAATTGGAGTATCGGTTAAGCCGGAATCGTGCTAACAGGCAGACAAAAATACAAAAAATAAACATTCCGGATTTTTTTCTCCAGTGTAGTGAAATGGAATCTTCGCTTCGCTCGCTACGCTCATCCAATAATGCGCTGTCTTTAGTTGTTTTTAAGTTAGTATGGCCTACAGTTTTCAGTTTGTAGCACCCGTCTGTTAGCATCCTAGCAACGAGGCACATAATAAATTTAAAGTTGTTCTGAATCGGCCTTGTTGATTTTGGCGTTGGTCCGCGGTTGTTCGCACAGTCCATACGCCGATACCACTGATTGCTATATTTCCCATTAAAAAAATCGATCTTTGGTTGGTTATCGCTCACTCGTCGATTGTGTCGGAGCCTACAGGGTTGGTTTGGTCACTTTGGTTTACTGTCCCCCACTGAAAATCAGTTATGTGAGTGTGACTTAGTGGGTAGACTCTAAATACGAATTTATTTATTTATTTATTTATTTAGTGACTATTTTATTCAAATATTCAGCATTTAGATATTCCTCATTTTACCAATTGCTTCAATTACATTTTTGGTTCACCCTTTTATCGTCTACCCATCTGCAACCACGGATGATGACACAGACGGAGACGACCACGACGTGGGGGAACCCCTGCCCGCCCAATACGCTTGTGTCTGGTTCTGACCAGCACAGGCCTGTCCACCCCTTTCCCCCCGCGTCACCCCTTACGTCCCACCATTCGCCTCGATAAGCCAAGTTGCATAAATATGAGACGTTAAGCAATATCCAATCAATCAATCATCAACAATCCCCAACCAGATGCGTGGGATGTGTGTGCTGACCGTAGAGTTCCTACGCGCCTGTTCCTAACCATTCTTTCCCAGCCTGTCGATGTGCAAGTGGTGAATATTGTCGACAATTGCCATAATCGGCCACTGGAGCGCTTAGCCCTAGTGTACACCACCGAGCAGCCTATTATGTTGTTATTGTTAACCTTTTACCGACTTTTGTTATCTTAAGTAGAATCTAGTTTACTGATTTATGTAATATGGTGGTGAAGAAGTTCATTAAGGCATACTAACTACATATTTATTTATTTACTGTAGTGGAGCTCTGGAGTGTAGCGCTAAAAAGCATTCCCGTGCGCGGACGTATAGAGCGAATAACCATGTAATTTGTTGCACGAGAGGCAGGGAAAAAAGAAGCTGGTTGAAACACCCAGAAGGTGTAAGGGTCAGAATACAACACGAGCTACGCTTGGTTTAAGTGCTCGCAGATGAATCCCATCTTCCAGGAGCAAGTGAGATCATTGAACAAATTATTGGAGCGAATCAACGTCAGACAGAACTCGTTCCCACCGGAAGGTTCATTGGGACTCCACCTCACGAACCCAGTGTTGGCAAGGTCATCCCCTGGAAACAACAAATAAGTTTTTCGTATGCATGTGATGTCATAAACATTGTTGGCGGACATTTTGCTGTACATCAGGGATTGCCTTTCCAATATAAGGCTGCCATATTCCCGTACATGAAGGCATTGTTGAAGACGAACAGTGTATGCAATCCTGAGTGAGAGAAAGCGGACGTTTCACAGTACACTAACCGTGAATGAAAAAGATTTCGACACGCGTAAAAATGGTTTATTTTTTGTACAAATGTATGTATGATTGTTTGTATATTGAATGTGTGTGAGAACGTTAATATTACTAGAAAAAAACTATTTCTGTTGCGAGAATATTAATTTGTCTGAGATTTTATTGAAGCCTTGAAAACGTATATGTTACAACTCGTCCCCTGATACTTAACTTACCAAGAACTGTGATGTATTTTGTGCCAACTCTTTGCGCCCCTAGAAATACAAAGGCGTTGTTGACAGCACCTGGTGTTGAAGGAAAGTGGGTTAAAAGTGTCTTGATTGCATCGGCTTCAGTTTGAGAGTTGAGAATTAATAGATGTCCACCATCTTGTTCACAGATACGTTTCGCGTCCAGCCAGGTCTCGGCTTGAGTAGAAACTTTGTAATACCCAACACCAACGAAACGTTCGTATCCAGGTGGCGCTGACTTGGGGTCGGTGGTGAGGTGGGGCAGGTGTTGGAGGGGGGCATGTGGGACAGGTGGGGCAGGTGGTGGGCGGGGGACATCTGGGACACACCCAGTCTATTGGGGTCGTTGTTGGAACACTGCGAGCTGGTGAACGTTGTGAAGGTCGGCCGCGGGTGGAAGGAGGAGCTGAAACAACAAACATTTCGATTAGAGTAGTATTACACGAATTAGTTTTGAAACGTTGTACTCAAAGGTTTCCGTTTCGTAAATGAGAACTTCTAAATCATTGATATTGAACCCCTATTGTAGGCTAGATTAGCAGTCGGTGGTCCACTTCCGTGTCAATTAGAAGCCATCTTGAAATTCCAGTTTACATGTTAATGAAATGGGAGCGATTTGTAGCCCAAATAGTTCTCAAGATTGCCGCCAGGTTGACAGGTAAGCATACTATAGCCTTGAATACCAAATGATTTCTAAATTCCCTGATGTAATAACTTCGTATTGTTTCTGTTTGTTTAATATTATGCTGCACAAGCTAAAACCATATCAAACAATCCAGTAAAATACTTTATTGCATTAAAAAAGCATCAATTAAAACGCCAAATCGCCATCATGAAATGGGCCGATTGACTCTTCAATTTGCTACGCTCGCGCCTGTGCGGAGGTGTAGGAGACTGCTAATCTAGCCTACAATAGGGGTTCAATATCAATGTTCTAAATACATTGGAAAATATGAAATTAAAAAATACACATATTGCTAGAAACTTGAAATAAATTCCATAAGGAATAATTTGATAGCAAATAGCATTATTATAATCTACAATTGTTGTAATAGTGTGTAACGGGTGGATTGCAAGGAAGTAAGGAGAATCTTTTACAACTAAGCTGAAATGTAAACAAAACAATACAAAAGTTTATTATAATTTTATTTTATTTAAAACCATCAGTCACATCAATTTCAAATACGTCTTATCTGTAACATTCCTATTGTCATTAGCCTTGCGTGTTTATAGATTTGTATAGCTAGTTATCTTGGGAGAAAAAAATCAGCAAGCCCCACGTTGGGCGCCAAATGTAATATTTAACCGCTTTAGTCGGATCGCATATGACACACTATATTTATTAAAAAAAAAAAAAATACATTAATAAATAAAAATAAATTTTATTTAGAGTCTACCCACTCAGTTATATAACTGATTTTCAGTCAACACAGTCATGAAATTAGTTAGTTAACGTGTCCTTGGCGCACTTATGAAAAAGCCAATTCGTACATTTTAGGAAGTATTACTCTAAAGTGACGCTATAAAGTTTACTATGAAGTCATTTAGAGACAATATAATTTTAGTGACTCCGTCCACAAGTGATGTTAATATGATGTCACCGTTGGTTTAACCAACTTAAAACACTACCTGTGAACCTGTAATGCATACTCCATTTTTAATAACAAATTATGAGTCAATTGTCAAAGATTTAAAACATAAACCTGTTATGTCTTTGTAATATCCTGGGTGTAATATACGTGTACATACAAGCAAAAAGGAGCTTCGCCTCCCAAGTCTAGAGTCTATCTTACCTGATAGGTAGAACACAGTCTCCAGCACCGAGCCCTCGTCTTCACACGTCTCAGTATTCTGCTCGACATCCACCATCCAATGGTCGGCCTCTCTCCCCTCAACAGAGTCCATGCGTTGCTTCACCCCGACCTGAGGGATGGTAATGTTTGGTTATTGTATGAGCAGAGCGAAGGCAAATTTGACTACAGTGAGAAAAATAACACTGCATTTTTTGCTTTGATTTGGTTTTGTCTGTTTGTTTGCTCTCCACAAGAGAATTCACTCCAATATTGATGACATTTTCAGGGAACATTCGAAATATCTTAGCTGCTATGTTTTAGGAGCAAATAAAAAAATCTCACAAAAGTTGTATTTTACATCTTTTTTTAATTTTCGTAAATATTTTCCCTTGATTGTTGTATCTTGTTTTTTACCAATTTTGTTCATGTATATTCACTACAGAAAGGGGACAATGTCGTAGCTTTGTGTTTTAAGTAATGTTTAAGTCGTGTTTATCAGAGCAGAACTCAACGATAAACAATTAACTACAATCTAGAGAATGATTGATTAAGCTTACTTCAATAAATTAATAAATTTCAAAAATAGTTTTAATGGTCACTGATAAGAGGTCGTTTCGGTCAGAATCACAGCAATAGCTGATAATGTTGTAGTGACCGTTCTAAAATATCGTTCGAATATCTACAACCTAAATAATTTCCAGACAAACTCGATTGTACAGTCAATTTAGTGAATTGCCTTAAAGAGGCCATTATTGGGGATCTAAAGGAGGTCTTTATTTTTAGCTTATTTAATTGATGATATAAATACGTAGCTAATGAAATCAAATTTAAGTATATTTAAAACGTTAAACTTAGCTATTACACGATTGTTTTGTTTTGCACAGAAAAATATTCTAAATTTGATTAAGATAAGAATATTTTTTAATGCAAAAATCGGAACACTGTATGTAAAGGCTTCACTGCATACCTATCTTGGCAGCAAGGTTCAGTAGTGAGTGAGCTTGACTGTGGGTGGAAATGGTGGTGTCAATAGGAAGATTTGAGTTGTGCTGAACATAGAATCTGCGGTAGTCCTGACTTGTAAAAGACACACGGAACGATAGTTCTATAATAACTCAGTAGTGAGTGAGCTTGACTGTTGAGGTGGACTAATAGTGGATGGTGTCAATTAGGAAGGATTTGAGTTTGTGCTTGAACAAGAATCTGCGGTAGTCCTGACTTGTAAATAGTACACATCACGGAACGATCAGGGTTCTATACTCAACTTACCCTCGATATCCAGTGTCCCGTGCTGTTCTGTTGAGTCCTCAACACGACCTTCACATTTGATATGTTCGGAGTCTGACATTGAAGCTGAGGTCCTGGCTGCTCCAGGATTGTACACGAGGTAGAAACACACAGAGCTGCTAGAACCACTAGGCTACTCTCAGACATCTTGAGGTGGGTTGAAGAAGACGCAGAGTTCACTTTGGAAGTGCCGACCATACTAACCAATCACAAGCTTTATACATTTCACCGCTGTTTGGTGGATTACGTCATAAGTACTTAGTTTCCTTAACACTATCTTTAAATGTCAGAGTTCACCAATGAAACAACTTTGGGAACGTTGGGTTAGTCAGTGAAATTAAATTCTTGATATAAATTCATGGTCAAATGTATTGTTCGTTTCCTGTTTACACTTCATATGCAAATTAATTCGTTGACTTACAGTAGGCCAAGCAAGTGATATATAGGAGTAGTAATTTTTATTCATTTGACTAATACAGAGTAAAAGCAAAGATGTTGGTAAATGTATGACACAAACGCTAATTCTCTAAAGAGAGAGATACGTAGAGTGAAATGAATAAAGTGGTTCTATGATTAAGTTAACAAAGGTTATAGAGATAAAGGTTTATGATATTAATTGCAATGATATTTCCAAATGATGTACACAATAACAATTATTACAATGTTAAGTTGAAAAATTATAAATGGATTAATTTAAATTGGTATATACATTACATTTAGGCAGAGAGGTATTCATGGAGAGAGTAAAAACTTTTGGATTAAGAAATGATTTCATGTTTGACTTAAAAGTTGAAATAGAGGAAGAGGTTCGTATATTGTTGGGTAACTTGGTAAGGAGAGTAAGGGATAGATATTGTGAACCTTTAGTTTATAATTGGGGATGTGAATTTGGAGATTTGCTCTTGTAATATGGGAGTGGACAGAGGTGTTCAGTGGGGAAAGGTTAGGGTAGGAAAGGACGAATGTCCCCGCAGCTTGAATAAGAGAACAGGCCAGAGTAGGGATTCCTAGCTCCTCGAAAAGCTCTCTATAAGTATGCCTTCTTTTTTACGTTTGCCATTTTTGTTAATTGACATAGATTAACTTAACATTAAAAATAAACATCTTCGTATGTTTGCAATGATAAGAAGAATCGTTCACTCAACGGATGAATGAGCGAGTAAAGTGAGTCTATGAACGGAACTCGAGATGAGACTCGCCACGTTTCATGTGCATCTGTTCTTCGCGCACGGGCCAAACCACTGAAACGATGTCGCTGAAATTGTAATTTCATTTTATTTTATTTAATTTATCATTTTACAAAAATATACATTCAATTCATGGTTATAACAGTCATTGCAATATTAAAAAAATCATACATATGCACTATCCAAACTAAATTCTTTAAAAACAGTATTTCAAAGATGAAACGAGTCCATTTTCTTAATATCCTAAGAAACCTTATGGTAGAATCTTCCACATTCAATTTTTGTGCTTTGTTTCACTATGTGAACATCTTTCTGTCGCCTGGTACAATGCGAAAGAATTTCGACATTAAAAGTAAAATTACTGTGGTGTTTTATCACCCACAAAACAGAGTTAAAAATATATAAACTGGGTACTGAAAACATTCTCAATCGTTTAAAAAGTAGTTTCCATGATGTCCTATGGCTGAATCCCAACATTGTCCTCAGCACATTTTTTTTAGCTTCATGAACTCTGCCCACGTTTAGGCACTCGCCCCATACTTTGGCACTCAATCCAACACCCCTATTTAATAGGCTGACGGCACTTCTTATTAATTGTCTTCAAATGAACTGGAAATTAATAGGCTCTGGTTTCGAATGTCAGACTATTTTGAGTTCAACCCTGCCATGTTCTACTGAATGTTCACGATTAAGGATCCCCGAAAGTCTGCTATGAGATTCAGTCGACCTTGCAACCCTACCTCGTACTTGTCGGGCTGTGTTTTCCATGTGTTTTGATGTGAAAAGATATCTTCGTACAATAAGGCAATGGCAACACTAGTTTACCACTAGAGCGCAGAATGACCGACGTTTGGTCACAGTTGTCTGGAAGTTGTTAGAATGAACACCCATATCTAGTACTGTAATAGATGCAATGCCAGCTGCACCGAGATTCTGTAAGGATAGTCAAAAATAAAATAGTTCCTCTTAATTCAATTCAATTCGTCTGTTATCGCCAGCTCCGAAGAGATGCAACGAGAGGGTATACAAACAAATAGTACAGTATAAATTATTATGAGGATTTTTGTGAGGAATAATGGAACAAATCATACACACAATGTCATTGAGGTTGAAACAGTTAATTAAAACCATTTATTATTATTATTTACCTTTTTTGAGATATACAATTTGTTTTATAGAACCTTTCGTAATAACATTGTCTGGAACATCGTCGTTGTCTTCAGCTTATCACTGTTGGGGTTGACATGCAAATGTGGCAGAAGATTGAGAGACTGCGCTGGCTTTAGCTGTTTTTAGTTTGGGACAGCTCGTAGCACCCGTCTTGTAGCCTATGTTTTCAAAGATCCAGCATCTTCAACCTTCATTTTACTGATTACTTCAATAAATAATTTTGGTGATAAGAGGACGAACCAAAATGTAAAAAATATTAGCTTACTTTTTTGGTTGTAAACAACATTAATAATAATAATTAATACAATAAAATAAAAAGTAATAAACGAATGTAAACAATAATGGTTTACATTTTTTATTCGTCCTGTTATCGCCTGCCCATCTGCATCCATCCACAACCAATGTTTCCCCTGCCTGTTCACGTACACAGTGATTTATTTTCTAAACTTCTCATGGTGAACCAGCCCAGTGTGCAATGCAAGCTCCTCTTCAGGTGCTAACTAGATGTATTGGTATGAGAACAATGAAGGAATGTCTGAGGGCTGTAGAGGACTCAATCCCATGCATTCAACTTAACGACCGAGGAAAAACTCAGGAAAAAGCTTCAACCGAGATTGCCGGTCTCGACTTGATTGGAATCGAAGATCTATGTTGGTGTACACAGTGATTGTTATCCTGACATTTGTCTCAATCGGCAACTGAAGCGCTTAGCTCTAGTGTCCACCCCCGAGCGCCGTATTGTATTGTATCGTTTTATTAGTCACTGGATAACATGGATATTGGAAAAACAAGAAATAGAATATAGATTATAAACATATGCAGTATGTCCTCCCAATAGTAATATAGACGGCGTCATTGATAGAAATAATATTTGCTAGATTAAGCATTTACGATAACAATAAAATTCTAAATTATCAATGGTAAAAAAATTATGAGACGTATGTACATATGATTGATAAATACAATAAGAAGTAGTGAGCTAAAATACGAAAAAATGTATGAATGAAGCACCTACCTCTATCTGTCCACACGGTTATGCTAGCGGTACGAGGATGTCATACTAGTCTTTCAGGTGAGAATGATTCGTTAAGCAAAACATGTTTTAATGAGGACTTAAATGAGGTAAGATTTTTTATTGTTTTTAAGTGCTTTGGTTATTGTTAACCATTTACCGACTTTCAAAATCTTTTGAAGAATCTAGTCTACTGATTGGATGAGCGTAGCGAGCGTTGCGAAGATTACATTTCACTACACTGGGAAAAAAAGCCGGAATGTGTGTTGTTTTTTTCCTTTCTATCTTTTTTTTATATTTTTGTGTGTTTGTTAACACGATTCCGGCTAAACCGATACTCTAATTGCGACGAAATTTTCTGGGGACCTTCGAAATCTCTGAACTTAGAACTGCCACGATTTTGAGCGCAATTGAAAAATTATTTCTCATAAAAATCGCAATTTTACGATTTTTTCGAATTTTAAAAACTTTTCTTCGACTTATAACACCTTACATGCTTTATCCGATTTTAATGATTTTTTCACATGACCCTTATTTTATGAACTAAGATATTCGTGTGAAATTAAGCGTAATCAAAAAATTATTTTTTATGATAATCGAAATTTTACGTGTTTTTTCTTTTTTAAAACAATTCTTTGACTTAAAACACCTACATGCTTACTATTGTAATGATTTTTTCACAGAACCTTAATTTTATGAATTATTATATTCGTGTTTAATTTTAGCGCAATCGAATAATTATTTCTTATGAAAATCGCAATTTTACGATCTTTTTCTTTTTTAAAAATTACGAATAATTTAAAAAATTTAAGTTCCCCAACCTTCTTCACTATAAAAGTGTTCGCATACAAACCCCAACTTACTATCCTTATTGATATCATTGAATAGCATATTGGAGCGAGATACCGACAGTCTGGTCTCCGCCGTTCCACCGTTGGGTTCATTGGGAGCCCATTTCTCATATCCAGTGTTGGAGAGGAGATCAGCTGGAACCAGAAGAGAAGTTCATGATAAGGTTGTGTTGTTCTGAGTAGGAGTCAGCTGACGTTTCACAGTATACAACTCCTTGAGTGAAGCATTTTTAGATGGGCGTAAATAATGGTGGCTCATAATAATGTACAAAAAATGTTTTGTTTTACCACTTTTAGGATTGATTGGAGACATTAAACAATATCCAATCAATCCTTTAGTGTGTGTGGTCAATAATAAAGAACATACGTAAAACTATTTGGATGATTTATAAATTCTTGAAAAAATCCAAAACTTGAAAATAAATTATTTATCATATTATTTAAGAATAAAAATATAAGAATGAGAATATGTACTAGGAAAACGCCAAAGTCGTTGTTAGACGAGTGAGTGAGCCATGTGTGGAGTACCCGGTAAAATTTACTTTCTTCCCCCGACCTCAGGCCACTCTAGCCTATCATAGGCTAGAATGGCGCATTATGGCCTCAGTTGACAATCAAAACCCTATTAATTATATCTTTATTATCAAACTTAAATGAAAATGTTCACAGGTACTCAAACATGACTCGCTCACTTGTCTAACAACGACTTTGGCGTTTTCCTAGTCTAATTTTGTAAGGCGCCCTTTAAACCCGAAATGAGGAAGACCTAGATTCAAACCTGCGGTCGGGAAAAATGTTCTTATTCCTGGATTGTATTTAAAAAATTATAAAACATGTTTTGAAATGCATAGAATACTATGGAAAACATAGCCAGTACGAAATACGAGTTAAGATTGCAAGATTTACTCAATCTCCCAGCGGAATTGAGGGGAACCTAGAGAGTGCAAGATTCGATACACCTTGGTCACTGCTATGCATTCAATCACAGCCTGAAAAAAATAATTCGATAAAAATGACTTTTTGAAGAACAAACCATTGTCATTAAAATAAAAACTACACATTTCCAGTATGTTTATCAATTTTCATTTTTGTATGTTTAATCGCAACGGATATTTCTCATTTATTAGCAGTTCTTAGTTACCTGGTCACGGATGTCTGTTTAAAATTTCAGCACAATATATTTGGCCGTTACGACCGTATGGGAACTAGACAGGCAGACAGATGGACATTTAACATTTACAATACAGACAAAATAATCACGACGAAGGCTAGTTTGAGTTGAATTGTTCCTCAGTCGCTACGCTCTTTCGTCTAATTATAAGATTTTGTTATATGAAATACGCAAGTCAGAAGCCCTTCTGCTATTAATAGCTCGGTAACGTTATTTACTTATGTGGGCCAATAGAGAGATGTAACAGAAAAGTAGCATAAAAATCCACTTCTCCCCACACAAAAAATTAATTTTTAATTAAAGCTCTTGTCCGAGTTTAAAGCAAGTATTTTTTTAGTATTATTGTTCACAGAAAGAATGTTAGCGCAAAAACTTCCCTTTGAGGATATTGTGATATCAAACAGTAGCGATGTTAGTTGCGGTCTGCTACAGTCGTACAAAATCAATCGCTTTAGTTGAACATTATACATCAATGCAGGTTTATACGATTGTGACCAGTGCGAACCACCTTTAGTTCATTTGAAAGTAAATAGTTTGTTTAATTATAACATAAAATATAACTAAAGATTTAATAATAAACTACAAATAAACCTTAATTATAATCGAATATATTTTCAAAATTGAATCTCTATAACGCATTGTTTGTTTTTCATCATCGTACCCATGAATCCCCCGCAAAAAAATTCAACCACGCCCATTCAAAGGACAAATGAGGTTAATGTAGAAACTATTTGTATCACAAGATAATTAATTTGTCTGTGATGTTTTTGAGGCCTTGAGACCGTGTACGGCACAACTCGTCCCCTGATACTTTACTTACCAAATATCGTAACGTATTGTATTGTCGATAACAACCCTCCAACAAATACATAGGCGTCGTTTTGAGCACCTGGGATCGTAGGAACGCGGCTTAAGACAGTCTTGATTGCATCAGCTTCCCCCTGAGAGTTGAGAACTAGAAGATATCCACCATTATCTCTACAGTGATCATATGCGTTATACCAAGTCTCGGCTCGAGTGGAAACTTTGTAATAGCCAAAACCATAGACACGCGTGTATCCAGATGGCGTGGCCGAGGCTCTCATTATGCGGACATTGGAGCGTTTAGAGCAAGTAGGGCACGTGGGGCAGGTGCGGCAGGTGGGGCAGGTGGGGCAGGGGGTTTGACCGGACCAGATAAGGCTGACAGGTGTCGGCTGACATGTGGGGCAGACCGATATTGGCAGAAGAGCTGGTGAACTGTGTGCATGTGCGCCAGTGATGGAAGATAACTCTGTAACAAGAAACATTGAGATTAGAAGTCGACCTGGAGGTGCTGGTTGTAGCCGGGCAGGGGGCTAGGTCGGGCAAGGTAGAGGACAGGGGGGTTCTGTGCAGACACAGTTGGTTGGTGTGGTTGTTCATACACGCGATTTAACTGCGAGCTGGTAGGCGCCGACCTAGAGGTCTGGTTGTAGCCGGGCAGGGGCGGTCGGGAAGGTGAGCGGGGGGTTTGTGGGCACAGTTGGTTGGGGGGTTCTAACTGCGAGTGGGAGGCGCTCGATAGGGACTGGGGGGGGCCGGAATAGGGTACGTGGCGGTAGAGCACAGGGGGTTCTGTTGGGCAGGTTTGTGGTTTAAATTTTCACTGGGGGCGGACTTTGGCCGTAGGTTGTAGCCGGCAGGGGCTAGGTCGGGCAAGGGAGAGGACGGGGGGGTTGTGCGACACAGTTGGTTTGGGGGGATGTTTATACACTGCGGCTGGTAGGCGCCCACCTAGAGGTTTTTGGTAGCGGCCAGGGGCTAGGTGGGAAGGGGAGAGACCAGGGGGGTTCTCAACACAGTTGGTTTGGGGGGCTAATCGAGCTGGTGGGCCGGCTGGGTTCTGGTGGCCGGGGCGGGGGTTTGTCGGGGGAAAGGGGGGACAGGGGGGTTTGTGCAGACACGGGTTTGGGGGGGTTTTCTAAGCAGGTGTAGGCGCGACTAGGGTTGGTTGTAGCCGGGCGGGGGCTAGGGGGGGGTAGGACAGGGGGTCTGGCCCAAGTTCTTGGTTGGTTTTTCATACAGGGGCTGGTAGGGCCGTAGAGGGGGGTTTTCGCCGGGCGGGGGTGGGGCAAGTAGAGGCAGGGGTTCTGGTTTACGACCAGGTGGTGTGGGGTTAAACGGAGGTGGTGGGCGACCTATGGTGTTGTGTTTAGCCGGGCGGTGGGCAGGTCGGAAGGTAGGCAGGGGGTTTTTGTGCAGAACAGTGGGGGTTGTTCAACACCGGTTGGTTGGGGTTTTTATATGAGGTGTAGGCCGGCCCCCGGGCTGGGTTGGGCGATAGGGCTAGGGGGCGTGGGCAGGGGGTTTGGTTGGGGGTTGTTCATACACTGCGAGCTGGTAGCGCCGACCTGGTGGGGGGCGGTTGTAGCGGGCAAGGAGGCGGGGTTTTAAAACACAGTTGGGAGGGGGTTTGTTCAACACGGAGCTTTGGGGCCGCTAAATACGGTTGGGAGCGGCCGGTCTAGGGGCGGTAGAGGCCGGGGGGCTGTCGGCCAGGTTGGGGTGGGTTTCTGCGACGTTGGTTGGGATGTTTACCGGGGGAGGTGGAGGGGACAGGGGTTCTGTAGCCGGTTAGGGGTGGTCCGGGGAAGGTAGGGACCCGGGGGTTCTGTGGCGACAGGGTTGGTGGGTGTACGGCGGCTTAGGGCGACCTGGTTACTGGTTTAGCCGGGAGGTGCTGGTGGGCAATAGAGGACGGGGTTCGGGCAGCCCGGGTTTGGGGGGGTTCATCTGCGGCTGTTGGGGGGGTTTAAGGACTGGTGTAGCCGGCAGGGTCTAGTGGGCCGGAGGGCAGGGGGTTATGTGGACAAGGTGGGTTCTGTTGGTATGTTTTGGGGTGTAAAGGGGGGGGGTGGGGGGGGGGGGGGGACTGGGGTCGGTGAGCCGGGCAGGGCTAGGTCGGGGGTGGGACAAGGGTTGTGCGGGCACAGTTTCTGGTGGGGGGCAACGCAACGGGAGGGGGACTAGAGGTCTGGTTTTAGCCGGGGGGGGTGGGCGGCAAGAGGGAGGGGGGGTTTTTTGCAGCCAGTTGGTGGGGGTTTAACCTGGAGTTGGGAGCGCCGGCTAGAGGTCTGGTGAGCGGGGGGGCTATGTCAGGGGAGGGGGGGGGGTTTGTGCCGACCAGGGTTGGTGTGGGTTAACATGGAGGCTGGAGGGCCCGGGCCGGGTTTGTTGTAGCCGGGGGGTAGCGGGGAAGTAGAGGCCGGGGTTTGTAGCCGGGGGGGTTGTTCGGAAAAGGGGAAGGGGTTTGGGGACCATGGGTATGGTTGTACCACAGGGGGCTGGCGGGGGAAAGGGAGGGGCCGGGGGGTGTGCGGCAAGGTTGTGGGGGGGGTTCTTCCCCGCGTTTGGGGGGGGGTTTTTAAACTGGGTTTTAGCCGGCAGGGGCTTGGGGCCGGAGGAGCTGGGGTTTTGTGCAAAATTGGGTTGGGAGGTTTTCATACATGCAGGTGGTTTAGGGCCGTGAGGGTTCCCGGTTTTCCCAAAAGGGGTAGGGCGCAAAGGGAGAGCAGGGGGTTCTGTCAGCAATTTTGGGTTTGTGGTGTATTGCGTTGCGCCCACCTAGGTTGGGTTTTTGCTGTTAATGGGGCTGTCGGGAAGGTGGGCAGGGGGTTCTGTCAGAACCAGTTGGTTGGTTGGTTTTCAACTGTGAGTGGTAGGCCCGGCCCGAGTACTACGGTGTGCGGGGGGAAGTAGGGCGGGCAAGAGGAAGGGGGTTTGTTTGGCAGTTGGTGGGATTTGGGTTTTTAAACACTGACATCCTTACCCACCAGATACTTTTAGCCGGAAAAGGGGGTGGTCCCGGAGGTTTGAGAAGGGGTTTTTTGCAGCCATTTGGTTGGTGTTGTTCATACCTATTGAGGGCCGACCTAAATACTGTTTACCGGGGTTATTCGGGAGTTTTGCGGAGTTTTGTGCCAAAGGGGTGGTTGTTCTACACTGCAAACGGTAGGCCGGGTTAAGAATGTTTAGGGTTTTTACGGTCGGAAGGAGAGAAAGGGGGTTTTTGGAAATTTTTTTTGTTCATAAAATGTTAAAGCCGAAGGGAAGGGTTTACCGGCAGGGGGTACCAATTTGAAAAGGGGGGGTTTTTTAGGGGTTTTTTTGGTTGGTTTCCCTAAAATTCCCACCTAAGGGGTTTTGGCCGGGAGGGGGGGTCAAAAAGGGAAATTTTGTTTCAACACAGTTGTTTGGGGGTTTTTTATAATATTTTAGGGCCCCCCCTTAGGGTTTTTTTTGGGGGGGTATCCCAAGGGGAAAACGGGGGGTTCGGGAACGTTTTTAGGGGGTTTCATGGGCGGGTACGGATGTTCATACACTACGAGGTGGTAGGCGTTGAGAAGGTCTGCTGTGGGTGTAAGATGGTACAACGAACAAGATTAGAGTAATATCCATATTAACTTTAATTAGCAGCTATCTTCTTATCCCTCCTAGCGGTTATCTCTTGGTCTACTGTACGCTGACCTATGATTGACTTGCGGTCGCTATTTGGTTCACGCCTGCTTGCAATGTGTTATCTTACTTTTTTATCCTGACGACCTTCACATCATAACTTTTCCAGTAATTTCACTATGTTTTGAATATAGGGTACCGACAGTGTTGGTTCTAGTGCTAAGCGCTCGACTCTGTTTCGGGAGGTCCTGGTTTCGAATACCGGCGAGACCGGAAATCCAGACTGAAGGTTTTTTTCGAGGTGTTTTCAGTCGTTAATGTGAATGCAAGAGATTGAGTCCTCTTAAACAGCCCTCGGACATACCTTCACAATTTTCCTAGCTCCAATATAACTATAGTTATAAATACCTGAAGAGGGCCATGCATTGTACCCTAGGCAGGTCTACTACGAAAAATATTTTGAATAAAGGTCCTACTTTGTAAAAGTTTAGACGCACGTTTAAAATATTGAAGGGTATATTTGAAATTATCTCCTTCCACTTATGCTATTTTTATCTTACTCCAGCCGTACTTTTTGCTGAGTACTGAGAGGTTCATAAAACCTGCAACACAAATCTGTTTCCACGCACCAAAGCAGTGCACGGTCGGAGTTTAACGAATTATATAAATATATTATTTATTATTATGAAACGATTAAGAATATATAATTTAATGACGCTTAAAACAATACGTACACCGTGTCGCGTAGTAAGTCTTAGACTTGGCTTCTTATTCACCAAAACGGTTCGATGAGCGAGGGATAACTGACGGAGGATACAATCTTAGTTATCCCACAGCACTAAAGAGCGGGGTTCCACAAGGGACTGTATTAGGCCCAATCGTTTTCTTGATAAATATATAAACGATATATTTAATTTTAGCGACGGAGGAAAAATAATCACATAATATGCAGATGCCACTGTGATAATCCAAAGCGATTTTAAACATTTAGCTCTTCACACAAAAATCTAAGCTGGCATAAGTAAAATAAAGAAGATTGGAAAAATAGACTACAAATTCCCAGACTTAAAAACATAACATTAGATTTCACACTCTTTAAGGTGTCTACTAAAGCCCAGTACAATCATATTTACAGCATGAAATTATAGCTTGGGGAAATTCTTGAAACTCACCTAAACCTTTACACACTAAAAAAAATAAAAATAATGCAGTGCTTGACAAGCCGTCACGATTCCCTACATAAGATACTTTCCTTGATAGCAAAATTTATGATATAAGAAAACTTTACGTAAAATACCTGATGATACACCAACACGAAAATGTAAACAAATTCATTTTAGCATCACACACACAAAGAACCAGATCCACAACACTGATGAAAATAATAATACCTAGAAAGACTTCATGTTTTGGACTTGGACAAAATAGCTCTCTAGGCCTTAATAACACAATTCTAGATGATATCAAAGCATCCAATAACTTAAACAAATTTAAAAGTAATTCTCCACAAATGGTTAGCAAAGACTGCTATTACTTCACAAACTAAATTTAAATTAACTTTCTACAACATATTCTTAACAATATCTTCATCTTAAACACCCAAACTCAATAGTTAATAATATAAACCATTAGAATAGACATAATATGTCCTAGTTCGTCCAATAGTCTAAATTGATCGTCTCGTCTGCAATTTTCAAGGCAATAAGATCGGTTTTAATGAGTTTGAGCGAATTATGTGGGTTTCTCTCCATTTGGATCAGAGGGCTAAACTGGGGTGTAAACGGCCTTGATGAAAATGAAGTAAGAGTGTAGGAATAGATAACTAAAGACGGTTTTGCTGGCTGTCCTGGGTATGGATGGCATTTTGACCGGTCAACATTGGTGAAATATTGGGACAGGATACTCACGAGACATTGTCAGCAACCAAGTCAGGTTAATCAATATATATGATCAACATTCAATGGTGATTATAATTATTAATGAAAATGAGTGAATGAGTGTAAATGAGTAAATTTACTAGCACTCTGTCTGCTCACTGCCGAAAAGTATAAAGGGCAACAACAGTGAATTGTTCCAATTACAAATTCGTAAGGGACTGTAACAAAAAGTTGACTTTCCTTTGAAGAATGAATGATGTCAAATAAATAAGTACAAACTATTACTTTGACCAATTGTTTGACCGACTTGTCATCCCTAGCAATGGAAAGATAGCTATAGAGTTTTTGGATGCAGTTAACTTCTGTTAACTGTGGACCAAGTCCTAAGTTTGGGGAAGCAGTAGGTTATAGAAACACAGGAGGAAAGCTAAGTGGCCTTGTATCGAGCCTTCTCGATACATTGTATTGCGACTTCTTTATCTGGATTATAAGGAAAATACAAATTTATTATACATTTTTGTTACTACTACGGAGCCGCAACCTGTGAGCGCCTTATTAGATATGATATGAATGAGTTTACTTTGAGCAGTACCTATGAACCCTTATAGACGGAGAGCCAGTGACAGTTTCTCTTACCTCATAAGGTAGATATGTTTAAACTATTGGAGTATATGCGGATTTATATGAGATTTTACAAAACTCGCGTCTTACGCGCCAACTTGGCGGCGTTTGGGCCTCATTGGGCCCCCAAAAAAGGCCAAAAAGGGAAGGGCCGTCTATTACCTCATAAGGTACATGACGAGACACACAACAACACAACAACAACAACAACACAACACAACACACTGTATCAAAGCTTTGCCAGGATCATACGATGTACATAGTGCCCAAGAGTGCGCGATAAAGCTGTAAAGGTTCCATCATGTCAAGTCTTACCTTTGAGGGCGAACACTGTCTCTAGCACTGGGTATCCTGAGTTACATGGACATTGTTCTGGAGTCTGAGTAATACTCAGGTGCCAGCGGTCTTGCGCATATTGGTTTAACCCAACCTGTGGAAAGGTATAATTGTATAATGGTATACTAATATACTTGTATAATGGTATTATGGTATAATGATATAACAATATAATGAGTAGAATGTTAGAACGGTGTAATGGAATCATGGAATAATGGTATCATGGTATAATGGTAGACTAATATACTTGTATAATGGTATAATGGTATAATTAAGCGAGCGAAGCGAGCGTTTCCATTTGACTCTGCCGGAAAAATTAGTCACTGTTTTTTTTTTTTTTTTTTTTGTTTGTTTGTTTGTTTGTTTGTTTTTTTTTGTTTGTATGTCTCGCCATAACGTTCGAACGGAGGCTCGGATCGAGTTGAAATTTTGACCATCCGCAAGCTTCGTTCTCGATTGAATGCCATTAGTTTTGTGGCAAAATCGTTCAAAAAGTTAAAAAGTTACATTAAAGTTTATCGAAAGTTTTTTTTTCAAACTAACCGGCGACAACATCTGAGAGGGCCCAAAATCATTTAGAATGTCCGTCCGGTCACGAATATGTTAATTTTATTTTGATCCGATAAGTAGTGTAGATGGAAATTACATTATAACAAAAGTAACGTTGCCATGGCAACGAAAAGACGCGCGAAGTTTCTAATGCACTGCCACCTAGAAGAAATCAAAATACTTTCGAGAAAGCAGTCTATTATTTGTCACCAAAGAGTTTAAATAGTTTTTTTCCCAAGGAGTCAAGGTCCTCTAGATGGCGGTGGATTTTATCCACAAAGTAAAGGTTTACACACGGGTTTACCCAAATACCTTGGCAATAATAAATAATACTGGAAACGCGAACGTCGTAAATTTTTAAATTTAAAAAAATGTGCAATGTGGGTCTAGCTATAGCACGTGCTCGCTTATCAACGCGTCCAACTGAGCGTTTCCTAGTGATATAACAATATAATGATTAGAATGTTAGAACGGTTGTAATGGAATCATGGAATAATGGTATCTTTGGTTGGTTATCGCTCACTCGTCGATTGCGTCGGGGCCGCAGGGTTGCTTGGTCGCTTTGATTTAAAGTCCCCCCTGAAAATCAGTTATAGAACTGAGTGGGTAGACTCTAATAATTTATTTATTTATTTGTATTTATATGGTATCTAATATACTTGTATAATGTTAATGTATGATATACAAATAATGAGTAGAATGTTAGAACGTTGTAATGGAATCATGGAATAATGGTATCATGGTATAATGGTATACTTATAGACTTGTTTAATGGTGTAATGGTATGATGATATAACAATATAATCCGTAGAATGTTAGAACTGTGTAATGGAATCATGGAATCATGGTTTAACGGTATAAAAGTGTAATTGTATACTAATATACTTGTAAATGTATAATGTATACTGAGTAAAATATATGGATAGTTAGAACGGTGTAATGGAATCATGGAATAATAATGGTATCATGGTATAATGGTTAATTGGTATAATGGTTTACAATTGTAAACAGGTATACTGGTAAAATGGTGTAACGGTAAATTAGTATATTGGTATTATGATATAATGTTTTTAACTAGGAACGCTCAGTTGACGCGTGATAAGCGAGCACGTGCTATAGCTAGACCCACATTGCATTTTTTAAAATTTTAAATTTACGACGTTCGGTTTCCAGTATTATTTATTATTGCCAAGGTATTTGGTAAACCCGTGTTTAAATCTTTACTAAAACACCGCCATCTAGAGGACCTTGACTCCTGGGAAAACTATTTAACTCTTTGTTGACAATTAATAGACTACTTCTCGAAATATTTTGATTATTCTAGTGGCAGTGCATTTGAAACTTCGCGCGTCTTTTCGTTGCCATGGCAACGTTACTTTTGTTATAATGTAATTTCCATCTACACTACTTATCGGATCAAACTAAATTAACATATTCGTGCCCGGACGGACATTCTAATAAATTGGTATCAGATTATGTGGGTTAGTTTGTAAAAAAACTTTCGATTAACTTTAATGTAACTTTTAACTTTTTGAACGATTTTGCCACAAACTAATGGCATTCAATCGGGAACAAGCTAGCGATGGTGAAATATTGCAACTCGATCCGAGCTCCGTTCGAACGTTTATCGCGAGACATTAAACAAAAAAAAAAAAAAAAAAAACAAACAAATAAAAAAAAAGCAATAACAAACCAGGGGACTATTTTTCCGGTCAGAGTCAAATGGAAACCTCGCTCGCTCGCTAATAAACTATTAGCATACGATTTACTGGAATTGCTTTTGTTAGTTTACAGAGCTTTCGGGCAGTCAACATTGCAATATGGGATCATTGGGTGGGGAGGGGCATTTGTAAAGGATGTTCTATTTAAGCCTAAGTGGTACTCTTCTTAACAAGCCCCTTAAACCAGACACATAAACTATATTTTAATTTCTAACACCTTCAACTATTTTAATTGCAATTAACAAACCTCAATTACAAAATACAAGATTTTACGATATTAAAACCAATACACTGTATGTGTTCCTTAAAAACATAAAGTTTTCGGTCTAAGACGTAGATTAGATAAGACGTAGATAACCTTGGGACTTATTGTTTCAATTAGTTACCCTGGCAATCAGAAAATGTACATCTTTGTGTTATTCTAAGAATTTTCTGAAAATTTGAAATTTAACCCTTACTACTACGGTAGTGAGAGGTGAGAGCGCAATAGCACTAATCTGCTGTAACTGTTCGGGCCACTAAATCACGATTTACCAAATGTTTTTTGTCAACTTGTCTATCTGGTCTGACTTGTGTGGTTCAAATCTATGAGGTTGTAGGTTCGACATAGTATTTGTAAACAATATTACCAAGCCCAGTTAAGGTTGCGTGTTCACCAAAAACCAAAATCCAAAATATGCATAAAACAGTAGGTTTGATCATTAATCACAGTATTTTAAAAAGGCCAAAACAATTTTTTTTATTTTTTTGGTTGATGCATTTTTCCGATATTGCTACTTTTTTTAACGATTTTTGGTGCAAAGTTTTGCAAAAAGTATACTATTTGGATGGCTGATTTTTTTATTGTAGCTTACACTTATCTTTGACTTAAGAATATTAAGGTATTTTGTAATGTGTATCTACAATACCTTACATTTTACAGCCCTAGTAAAAATATTTGGTCGCCAAATGGATGCCAAGTGGTCACCAACAGGTCACCAAACTAGTTCACCAAGTGGTGCCAAGTGTCGCAATGATCACAAAAAAGCCAAATGGTCGCCAACAGGTCGTTTTTGTGCAAAATACTGCATTGTCCGAGTTTGGTGACCCGTTGGCTGCTTTTGGTGAACGCTTGGCTGTCAAATATTTCTTTGAAATTTCGGTGGCGACGTTGGTAACCATTTGGTACACACTGGCGATCAAAACAAGCCTTGGTGATTGTTGGTGACCGCTTTGGCAACGTTTGGCATACAAATATTTCTACAGGGAGTGTTTTACATTCTCCAATACTTTTGTGGTATTTGTACCGTTAAAAGAAAAAAAAAGGAAGATCATAAGATACAAAAGCTTTACGTTTCAAAATACCTCATTCTATAGTCAAAGATGAGTGTAAGCTACAATAAATATGTCAGCCATCCAAATCGTATACTTTTGGCAAAACTTATCACCAAAAATCGTTATAAAAAGTTTTAAAGGGGAAAAATGCATCAACAACAAAAACCTTTTTTAATCTTTTTGAAAGACTGTGATTAATGATCAAACTCTATAACTACTGTTTTATGCAGATTTTGGATTTTGTTTCTTGGTGAACACGCTGCCTTCCACTAAATCGCGATATTACCAAGCCCAGTTGAACGAACACATTATTTTTTGTCGAGGTCAGACTCGCTAACGTGCTCATCACTAGCGTGCGACAAACACGGCTGAGCGCTAGACGTGACGTAGGCTCTTCACCAGGTGAACTACAACCGCTGCAGCTCCCAAACGAACAAGCTGGTCGTGCTCGTTTTTCACAAGCCTTACACTGTTCATTTCATTTAATTTATTCATTCCACAAACTTACAATCAAAATAATACCAAAAAGATGTTATGTAAGGACAAAACTATAGTGGAGCCTATTTAAGCAAAAAGAATAATCAGTCAATTTAACATTAATAAAGAAATTAAGCAATTCTTAAAACAATACAATACAAAGCAACGAAAACAGTACCAAAGAAACAAACTATTTACATTTATAAATAATTATATTACTAACTGGTTATGACTCAAAACTTATCCATTAAATTATCATTGAAACTATAGTAGGCCTTAGCGATAACAAATGATTTCAAGTTTTTTTAAAAGATCGTAAATAATTATGTGATATCTTCTAAAGAAGTTAGTAATTTGTTATACAATTTAATATTAAAGAAGTCGGAATTTAATTGAGAAATAATTGTATTATTTTTTTCGACTTGATAGAGATCGTATTTACATCTTGTGTCATGGCTGTGAATTAAATCGTGTTTGGGATAGTCCTGCATATTAAATTTAACATTGTAATAGGTTATAACTGAAAAAAGTCTGGACATTTAATTTCATGTATAACGGTTTTGCATGCTGGTCCCTTACAGCTCTGCCTTTATGTTCCTCTGCCTCTTTATGTAAAATTATCTTTTGTTGTACATGAACTGGTAAACCTACTAAATCCTAGATGCTAAATTACTTATTCCTATTTGTAAACTCATACCTTTTTATTTGAATCTGTAACTTGCAGTGTATGGTTAAGTTGAAAAAAAGCGATGAGCTTAACTTCGCCAATAAAGACCTATCTACTTATTCTAATTCTATTTTCTATTCTATTCTATTTCTATTCTATTCTATTCTATTCTATTCTATTCATTCTATTCTATTCCTATTCTATTCCTATTCTATTCCTATTCTATTTTATTCTATTCTATTCTAAGAATTCTAATTGCACGCTTCTTTGTGGTGAAAATTTGATTTCCCATTGAAGAATTGAATTGTATTTTACTGAAACGTGCAAATATTTTTAAAAAATCCCACGAGGTAAGTTAACCTTTAACTACACATAATTACAAAATTAATCGTATTTGGAGACTCCCCACTCGGTCACGTTCCTGATTTTCAGTGGAGGACATTACATTTAAAGCAGACCAAGCCAACCTTGTAGGCACCAAACCCATCGACGAGCGAACAATGACCATTTAGAGACCGAAATTTAAGCAGAATCACTGAACAATCAAGCTGGACATGATTCCACCCGCGGACAGCGCCAGAATCAACAAGACTCAGCGGAACAACCTTAGATTCGATTATGTGTCACGTTGCTAGGACGTATCCAAAGTCACCGTTTACATATTCCTAAGCCAAGAACTGATAGACTTGAATCCACATCAGAAGTTTGAAAAAACTTCCACTTAAAGCTATTGTACCACCTCTGGCCGATAATTTTTAAAGTCGAAGAAACATGTCTGAAAAGTATGCTGAATGAAAGAAGGCCTTTAAAATAACAGAAAAAAAATTGAATTTTTTTGGGCGGGACATAACCTCACTTTTGGAAATTAAATTTAGATTTTTGGACCAAAGTGTAATTGTATACAAGACTAGTTCAAAATTAAATTTTGAGAATCGGTTTTCTAGACATAGTTTCTAAACACCTTTAGCTATAACTTGACTATAACTAAAATAGTTTCCTGAAAATAACAGTTGCTGTAAGAATTTTTTGTCAAACGGTACAAATACGAGTTTTGTCGCGCTTGACAAAAAAATTCATACACCAACAGCCCTAAAGTGGGAATCGAACCCTGGACCTTCTGCATTGGAAGCAGAGCTTCTAGCCACTATATACATCGATCCACACAAATACACAACTTGTTACAATAATGGTTCTAAATTATACATACCGTCGTTGTCCAACCACCAGCGCTGTTTTGTTTGGTCAACAATACGACCTTCACAGTAGATGAATCCGGAGTCTGGGGTTGGAGCTGCTGTCCTGACAAGGCAGCGGCAAGACTCAGAGCTACAAGAACTACTTTGAAGATCACTGCCATCTTGCTGTGGTTTAAAGAAGGTGAAGCTTGGTGTGATGCCCGGACTGTCCCATCACCAGCTTATATACATTTGGTTGCACTTGGTTGGGTACGTCATCTTCAAGTACAAATTAGTAAAAGTTGGGTTATTCCCCCCCATTAAAAACAATTAGTAAAGAATATTGCTCGTATCTTGTTTTCACTTTGAACGCAATTTATTCACATAGGCCTAATTACTGAATTTGACAAGGAAATAACAAATATGTTTAACATTATATCCTCATCTCAAGAAAAACCCAGCATCCACGTTTTGCAATGATAGAGGTTATCAATAAAAACTCAGATGGGACTATATTCGTTTTTATGTGTCTGGGCATAGGTCAAAGATATTATTTCTCTGCAATGAAACAGCCACCATCCCCTTCCCTTTCCCCTTCCATCTCCTCCCCTCCCTCCAAAACTCAATCTCTTAAGTGAAAAAGAGTTTCCTCCCCAAAGATATAAACAACCCATTTGCTCTGTGTGAAACTACAAGCATGTACAAAAGTCAACAAGTGAAATGCATTCGACGGAAGATCAGATCAAAACGTCGAACAGATTTTGCTGAAATTTGAATCCAACGACCTGGACTAGATTTAATAGTGAAGTTTGTATCGACAGTGAAATCCGTCTCGATTCAAACCCCAATGAAAATATAAACTGATTGTTTTTTATAATTATCCAGTGACGTATTTTAACACTCTATCAATCAGCCAGGTTTTCAGACAACTTTCTTGGAATACAAGGTTATCGGTCACTGGGCGGTACATTATCATTAAAAATAAACAGCCCTCGTGTAGTACATGATGGAGCCTCATAATCATTAATTGACGTTACTTCTGGAGTTTCGCAGGGATTGGTACTTGGCCCTTTGTGTTTTACAATCTTTATGATAGACCTACCTGACGTTGTAACGTCAAGTATTCTCCAATATGCTGACGATACAACTCTGTACAGAAATATATCTACTTCAGAAGACGCAAAGGCTCTACAAAATGATCTAAACAACATCCAAGTTTGGTGTCAAAGCAACCAAATGTCTCTTTATGTTAGTTAGGTTCTTCGAATCACGCGATCAAGAACCGGACATAAACATCGTGTGTACTGTATTTCATAAATGGAGATATAATACCGTGTTGCCAAAAGGTCAAACTAATTGGAATAATTGTTACTTGTGATCTGCGGTGGAATCTACATTGTATGTGCGTAACAGAGCGTCTAAAACTTCAGGATTTGTATCGCGCTCTCTAAAGGGTGGCAAGCCAAGAACCCTTCGCACCGCATACTTAGCGCTGGATATACCAATTATCACTCATGGCCTACCAGCGTGGCATCCAACAACAAAGAACAACATGAGCAAGTTGGAAAGAATTCAAAATCGTGCCACCAGACATATTATGGGTTACAAAGAACCAAGTGCCTCTACACGTCGTGGTCAATGTCGCCTTGTTCACCATTGAACAACTCATGAAGCAAGTGGACGTTTTGTCTTCAAAAAGATGTTGACTGGCTGTGTAGACCTTGACTCATTCCATCGGGTGTCTTGGAATCTTTGAGATTTAAGACGTCACCAGGCCCAGTCCATCACGCAACTATTTGCCCGAACCAGCGCGTACATAAATGGGTTCTCCTGCCGAAGTACCAAAATTTGGAAATACTCTCTATCCGACGAAATACAAGGTCTTGCCATGTCTGCTTTCAAGAGAGCTATTAAGTCTTCTACATTATGATTGCTTTTTTGATATTATGAATTGTTGTTGTTTTGTTAATTTATCTCTTCTATGTTTGTCTCTTTTATGTTTCTATGTTCTATGTTTTATAAGTGCTTGTTTATTATCACTAGTTGTTGTGTAGAGGCTGGCAGACACCTTGTGCTTGGGGCATACTGCCATTTTCTGCCAACCATCCTACTAAGCCTATTAGTGGAAAATAAATCATAAATAATAATTATAAATAAATTTTGACTACAATGTCCGATTACTAAATTTATACTTTCCTCATTATTTTTTGGAGTACGTCATCGATTTCTAGTATGCTTTAATATTCTGATAAATTTCATAGTTCACCAATAAATAAAAGATAAGGAAGTCGCAATTCCATCATTAAAATTATCGAACTGAATGCAAGGCCAAGATTATTCTATCTAATATGTTTACACTTCTTATGCCAATTTATGCGGAAACCTACTAACTGTGCCAAGGAGATAATGTAAGTAAATAACAATAAAACCTCAGAGAAAAAAAAACATCGACATGATGCAAGGAGTTGTGGGTTTTATAATTTTTTGGACATCACTGCCTCCTAGATGCTACTCGTGGCTCCTCGTTCTCGTTACGAGGAGCTAAGAGTAGAATCTAGGAGGCTGTGGAAATAGTCTATTCAGACACCTGCAGAAGAGTAAACTGTTTATTTGTAATCATCAGTTAACAAATTGTCTTATTCAACAGATTACCTTTGAAAACATACTCTTACAATGTCTGGGTAGACTATTGATTCCAGGGGGGTCATCTGAAAGCAAAACAAGTATTCGTTCTTGCAAACCCTTTTAAATTGAAATAATTAATAGAAATGTCTACTAAGGGATTCGAACCTAGGTTGTAGAACCAACTCTGTACTTTTACACCAGCATAGCATAACAACCCAAAAATTCGGTTGAGTTGAAAGTAATATAAACAATATTTGAAGAGTCGCATTCTTATGATAAGTTTATTCTCTTCTATAGAAGCAGAAAACAATTAACGAGACAAGGAATGGAGTAAAAGTTAATTACCGATTGATTTGAGTTCTCATATGTCGATAAGAAGTTATCCGAGGTTGCTACTAGAGAGATGCTGGGCTGTAAGGTCGTGGTCTGGACCATGGTGGTATATATCTTTAGGTGATTTCACTTGCGTATCCAGCAATGCTATTTTTGTGGTCGCTTAATGCACGCAGTTCAGACGGAATCCGCCAGGATCGCGACGTGTCAGGTGGTAGTCACGTGACGAGAAAGTCGATAAAGAAGTTTTTCCAAACTTCTTTATCGACTCTTATACCTCGAGAGATGGCGGTGTGTATGCACTTTATTGAAGGCCGTGCATTCAGATCCGTAGGCGGAACATTCGAATTTCCGAATTCGAGCCATCTGATTGGTCCCCAAGGCCGCCATCTTGTAAGTTCTATGTCACGTGACTACCACCTGACACGTCGCGCATTCTGTCGGCGACCGCCAGCACTGCGTGCATTAAGCGACCACAAAATTCTGGCAGTGAAATCACCTAAAGATATATACCACCATGGTCTGGACTACGTTTATCAGGCGGGCTGGGCTCGGACTACTCGGTACGCGCTCGTTCGGTGCGAGCTTATTTTGCTTGATAAACACTCTGCTGATGCGCATCCGTCTCGGCTCGCAACACAAACCGAGCCAGCTCGGTTGATACGATTTGAAATTTGACTGCTAAACTCAATCGAGCTCAAATACGCAAACTTGTGGTCATTTTCTTTGTAATCGTCCAATCACAGCCACTGCTTCCAACAACAACAGCAATAACCGTCGCAAACAGCTGTGCATTGATACATTTAGCAAGCGGTGACATTTCTAAACCTTTTAGCTCGGACCAGAGTCGATAAAGAAGTTTCCCCTTTGGGGAGGTCCCCTTACTCCCAAGTCAAAACGGAATCTAACGTCCTGCGCGCTGAGAGCGGCTCCAATGTGAAACTAATAAAAGCACTGCACGCTAAATACGGTCAGTAGATTATCGATGTGCAGTGACGCTGAAATCAACAAACAACAGACGAAACGTCAAACTTCAATTTTATTTTAATCATATTAGCCCTGGGCCCTAGTCTTTTAAAACGATTTACTTTTGATTTATTATTGTACTATAAAGTGTTGCGCAGGCGTCAGTGACATTTTCGTGCCAAATAATTTGAGATATGCCTTGTTCAAGCCTAACGGACGTAAGTGTAGCCTAGGCCCAAGGCCACAATACAGTTTTCAGACGTAAGTACGCCCTAGGCACTCAAATCGAAATCTTGAACAATACATATTGTCGGCCTAGCTCCTAAGCTTAGGTCTACTCCATCAGAAATATCCTCATTAATAAAGAGAGTTTGCTTTATGCCAAAACATTCGCCAACATTCGATCGTATTTAATATTTTGACGTTTACGCCATTTGTCGTCATCGACTGTTAACTACTAGTAGAAAAGTGACGTATTTTATTGAAGTAGTTCCATCAATCGTCACACAGAGTCGCGCGGAACGTTAGATTCCAAACGCCAAAAGCCATGCAAAAACCGACTTTTTATTTAACCCAGGGCGGTATAGGGAGTTGGAGGACCTCCCCAACGGGGAAACTTCTTTATCGACTCTGCTCGGACTGAGCTAGCACAGGAGCTAGTCCGGTCTGAAAGCTCTTGATAAACATTAGCGAACTGAGATTGGAAATCCAGCACGCATCGTGTAGTCCGAGCCCAGCTCGCCTGATAAAGGTAGTCTATGTTGAAGCAAGATACCACGCTGAACTGCATTGACATCGTTGCCCTAGGACCGGTGTTAGGGGTGTGACCACTCACACACGCGCAAGGCGTCCGGAGGTGAAGAATGTTAAATTATGAGCATATCAATATAAATAAATGTGTTGAAATAAATAATTATGATTTTCGTTGCTTAACATCTATATTAATGCACTAAAGCTATTCAAAACCAATGCTTTATGCGGGAGGGGAACCCACGTCCTTGCAGAGCCATACGTTTCGTAGTTCAGACCAGCGCCCTTATCGTATTATGTGCCACCGTGGATGTTGCAGAAGTTTCAAAATTATGAAGTAATAATGTATTTCCAACAGATTGTGTTTGTAGAGGCTTATAGATCGTTGAAACTTAAATGTAGCCTACCAAACCCACACATACCAAACCCACAAGATAAAAAAATACCGTCGCTACGCGTACCAGATTCGCGTACCGGCAAACCGATACAGACCCCCCCCCCCCGAAGAATTTTTCAAGCAAGAAAGGACACCTAACTGCAAAATGGCACAGGACTCCAAATTCCATTGCTCATCATTCACCATCATTCACCACCATGTTGAATCATTACAATTCCAATAAGTCAATAGTTCTTTAGTCCTCGGCAGCAGTGGAAAAGAATAAGCCCCCAATGTGGGTTAGTAAATTGACATCACTACAATTCACAAATTTAAAGCATTAGTCAAACACATTTTGCTAAACAAAGCATTTTATTACTTACAAGATTATTTGGAAGAGTAAGAGGATGAATGGATGTTATTGTTTTGGGCAAAATCTATTACTTGATGGATTTTTAATTGCATAAGTATGATGTAATTTTTTTATTTTGTTGTCACTATCTACTTTTTTGTTGTTGATTTCCTTAATGAATTAGTGTTTACCTACTTAAATTTATTTGAGTATATATTTATCTTTGGTTAATAAACATCTTGAATGTTGAATCATCCCTTGATCGGGTTATATTCACACACGTAGTATCTTGTGGACTTGCCCAAGGCGAGACCGGCGTATGTCACAGTAACATAAGGAAAGTCATAGTTAGAACACACGGGCTCGTCGCCAGCCCAGCGAGCGTACCCAGTGTCTTCCAGCAAATCATCTGAAATCAAACCAGAAATACAACTATTATTCTTGAAAGGGGCTATTTCCTCACAGATTATTTTTTACCACATTGCCTTTAGCATAATACTACACTAAAATTACCGTTTAAAAAATTATATTTTAAAATTGTGATTTTACACGAATTTTTCAATTTTTTCCATTATTAAATTTTCGAAAATTGGCATTTTGGGAAATTTCTTAAATAGGCTTTAACTTTCTTCTTTTTGGTTCCACATAGATGAAATCACACCCCTTCTTGGTAATAAGCATATTTTGACCGAACCACTTGCCCAAATTACAAAATAAAATATAAATTATTTACATAAAGGCTGTCGAGTACGTCAATAATGTTCGGTATTTTTTTGGATCAAAATCCTCCAAGGTCACGGGGCTTACCACGACTGTCAGACTACTCGATGTTATTCAGTTCATAATACTAACCGAAGATCGTGACGAAATATCTGTCCGCGTGTAGATGGTGTACACCGGTCCACACCCCGGCTACGTCTGACGCCATGTTGAACGCTCTGAAGAGTGCCTCTCCTCAGAGTAGACTTCCACAAGAACCCGTCTTGGTCAGACTACTCGAGTCAGTCAAACCTACTACCAGGATCGTGACGTAAAATATCTGCCACGTGTAATGTGTACAGGACCACACCCCGGCACCTACGCATTTTTGAACGCTTGATTATGCCCTATCCTTAAGCAGCTTTCCTCAAAACTCATGTAGACTTCGATGTTATTCAGTTCGTAATTACTAACGAAATCTGCGAAATATTTCCGTGTAATTAACGGTCACAGGAGGACCATTTGAACGCTCTGAAGATGCTATCCATTAGAGCTAGCCTTTCAAACCACGTCAGATATCGATGTTATTGTTCATTCTCGAGACGTGAGAAATAGCCGAGTGGTGTACACCCGTCCACACCCCGGCTACGTCTGACGCCACGTTGAACGCTCTGAAGACGGCTGAACGCTCCTCCTCAGAGTTGACTATCCACAAGTGAGAACCGTCTTGGTAACAGATCCTCAGAGCGTCAACCCACGGGATCCAGTCGTCGGTGACGTATTTGTAAAAACCATGGCCATCGATGTATGTGTAATCTAGGAAACCTTCGCTGCCGGACCTACAACATTCATTTTATTTTTAAGCACGTTTTTTTTATATAAAAATGAAATAATGTGCTTTTTTTATTTATTTATTTATTTATTTAACTGCTAAACTATTCAGTTAAATAACTGATACAAAGGAGGACAATTATTTTCGTAATGAATTAGTAATGAATCATATTCGTGTAGAAGCAGTAGCCTATTATAAAAACGTAGATAAGGTATTGTCTTGTCGCACGAGATAGCCAGTTGGTCGATACCAATTTCTATGACTGTAACCATGATCATAATCCAACGCAACATTGTCCTCTATCTATTTCAAAGATTAGCGAATAGTGAAGAGCCAAACATTTTCCAACCTAATTCAGAAGGGATGGTGATCCAAATAAACATATTGTTTTCGCAAATAACGCAATCATCTATGGCAATAGAATCGTAACGGTTGTTTGGGGTCTATGAAGGTTGCCTGTATGCAATCAACATTTGCATTGAACATTCAGAGTTAAAAAAATAATAATAAGCAAAATCAAATATGACCAAAATACCCGCATGCAATACGAGTTTGAAAGTTACGTCGCACAGACACAGAAGAACTGAAGCTTCTATGTATGTATACGAATAAATAAATACTGGCGGTTTCGTAGAGCGGGCATTTACGGACAATCCCACAAGAAGAAGGAGAAGCGGAACTTGAATGAGAAAGCGTTATCTTACGGCTCGTTCTCTTCACAGATGGAGGGGAGAATGTCCTTGCAGGCCACGTCCACAAGACCATCACCTCTTAGTCCACCACAGTTGAGTGATGAGCCACCAATGGGGGCCCCAGACGACCACTTGTTGAAGGTAGTCTCCGTTATCAGCCTGCCTTTAGCGGTGTAATACTCGCCCTCTACGAACTGGTCGTGAAAGCCGGCGTGGACCTGGCTGACGTTGTATCGGCTCATGATACTCCACAACGCATCTGCCTCGTCTTGCGTCTTAGGGTTGGCCAGGTGGCCGTTGTACTGTCTGCAAATCTGTTATAAAATTGATTCAGACAATGTTTAAGTTTTAAAAACCTGACTATTTTACACTATTTATACATTATTATAAATTACAGAATACTGAGGAGATGAATAACCTTTGAAGCATCAGTCCAATTCTGCGGTGTCGGGTCAAAGAGGTAGCTGCCAGCGTCTGCGTATGTTTCATACACGAGAGGGGAGGGGGCCGCTTTGTTCTCCCCGACCGCCAGACCATTGGCGCAGGCGCACAACAGCAGAGAGGAGACCAGGAGCAACATTCTAGGACATAGATATTTAATAATTTATTTACAATTCCAGTAGATATACAATCTTAATATATCAAATTTAAGCTAGAAATGTGACTGTTAAAATAAAACTCGCAGATTGGAATATATTCAACATTATACTTACTCCGACATTGAATAGTTTGGTTGTGTTTGCTTGATTGGTTTGTTCGTACACTTAGTTATTTTAAAATTTTCACTTAGAATCTTTTTGATTTACATCAACGGAACAATTTAGTACATTTTTATTACAAGTGCAAGCCACATATAATTTTAAATGAACATATGGAGGAAGGATATAATTTCATGTTACCTACAGCTACATAAAAAACTACAAAATTGAGACTAAACTTTTCTCTAGACAATGTTTTGTTATTATATCCATGATTGTTACAAAATTTAAGATGCGTCGAACATTTTTAATACCATGACAGTCGTTTTGTATAGGACAAATGCACCAACACACGTGCAATTTTAAACCCCAGCATGATTTTAAACGTCGATTTATTTTTGTAAATTTAATTAAATGATACAAATTAGAACATATTAATAATATTCAGTTTTCATTTTAAAAAAAGATTTCTAAAAATTAAAGCATATTGGCCCAAAATTGTGTCGGTTTATTTGAATATAGAATAGGTTTTGCTTCTATGAGACAAATTACAGAAATAAATAAGACATAACATATTGTTATGATGTCTTTCTTGACAATAATTATGATTAGTAATATGTTATTAGTTAGTGGCTTACAGTCAAGTTGTCTCCTCAGGCGTTGAATGTGAAGTGCTTAAGTACTTGATACTTATCTTCACCAAAAACAAGTGAATTTTGATAGTATGATAACACAAAGGCATCACAACAAAGATAAAAATATTAATAATGTTATCAAAATGTTATAAATATGACAATACTACTACTTGTTATTGTTTACTAAATTTCAGAAATTAAATAAAAAAGGTTCCGAATGATCGACATAATCATTAGTGTCAGAGTCACTCAACGGTGTCAGTGAAACAGGAATAATCAATTATACACATTTAAGGTTTGTATAATTATACACGTATTAAAGGTACAGAAAACATTGTAATTTAGTTAAAATAGCTTTTTGTAGCGTTAACAAAATGTATGTTCACCAATAAAGAATTAAAACAAAAACGCAAAAAAAACGTACCTCTGACTCTTAGAGATGAAAGTCTCGAGGAAACGGGGTACAATAGAGAACTGTCCTTCATTACCAAATTTGAATATGTCCCTTACTAATAACCTCTAATACTGACCAATAAAGTTTTTAATGCGTCCGGCTTTTATTAGCCCTTAACTGTGAGCGAGGAAAAATTTGAACCGGGCTTCGCGCCGGAAAACGGCCATGCGCCATTGCAGGTGGGCGTGACGTCATCGTGAGGTTCGCCGAGGCGGCGAGCTAACAGTTCTGCCAATCAGCGTTCCCTCCGCACCTCACAATGACGTCACTACCAAAAGAGCGCGTACTTAAGTCTTTGTGCGGGAAGTCAAAACCCAGGAACTTTGAACATGCATAGAATCCCCAGATTTTATTTTTTATAGTTTATTTTAGTTGCGATGTTTATTTAATTGAATATAACAAATTTCTAAATACGTGTAAGATATATTTGAAACCAAGGCCAGTTCCCTATACTTGACGAGAGGACGAACCAGTCGGCACAAACGTCGCTTATCCCCAAGTGTGTGTTAAGAGGGAGCAGGACGCGCGTTTTAGGCAGTTTGCTGTTTGCTCGGTTGACTGACACCACAGGTATTTGAAATTTTGAAGATATCTCACGAAAGTGGAAATAAAGGTCTCTATGGTTACACATTTCTAAAATTTGTTTTGAAATAATTTATATAAAAAAAATTAGTTTTCACGAATTTCGATTTTGTTAAAAAATCAAAAATTGAATATATTCATGATTTTTTCTGGCTGATCAAGACAAAATCTCGAAAATCTATGATTGTAGGAACGTCCATGTATGCTTTATTGACAATTTTGCAAAATTTGATATACATAGGATGCTTCTTGGCCGAGCGAACAGCTAATTGCTAACTGCAAAAATGGGTCCTGAACCTCTAATACAAGACGGCCATTTCTCAATTATCTGTGAATACTACCCTTGAATCGAATTCGTTATTCTCTCTACACTGACTTTAACTGTACTAAACACTATAAACTAGATTAGAAAAAACTACATAAGTGGATGCGCAAATGAATGTGATATCAAGAAGAGCTATGCTGCTAATGCACTCCTCAAAGTGTGTACGAAATTTTTAAAAAATTTTGAAGTTTAATTTACACAAGTCCATACTGCACACAATAGCATCGCTTATGGCAGCGAGATCTTTTTTAAATTCGTTTAGCCAAGGTTGGAGCGCATTCAAAGCATTTCCTCTCATTATAATAGGCTCACCTCGGGGTTTTAAAATGGTATTTACAACCCTTTGTGCAGCGTGGCTTCGTCTAAGGCGTTAACAAGCTGATCTGAAATTAAAAACATATATTGCAGTTTGGCATTTAGGCATTTAATATAGGGACCAAGAAGTGTGATAACACTTTTTTTTACAAGCTTTGTTTTCATTATTTTAAAAGTTGATGTAATCAGAACCTCTTCTAATCACGACCTAGAGATTACATTGATACACTTCAAACAAGAATTGAGTGTTTCGCAAGTCACTAAATATTGCAGAATTTGTAGAAAAACCCAAAACAGATCAATTTTACTTCATCGATGACCTCACTGACAACATTTTATTATTATATATTCCACGGTTTAATGACATTACTAATCATTAGCATCAGAAACAAGAAACAACGACAAGGAACAACATTAAAGGTAGGTTAACAGTGAATAATTATTTCTTAAGTTTTAGTTTATTTTTTCAAAAAAAAGTTTAGGCAGTCAAAAAATACTCAAGATGAGTATACCTGTTGTCGATCTGAATGATCTATGATTTTCTTATTATTCACGTGAACATCGTAATAATTAAAAAACAGTTTTTAGTTACTAGAAGTGTTGAAGATCTTGTCCTGACTAAAAGAATAAATACAAATGTTACATTCTCTATTTAAGGTTTTAAATTAAATTTCAGGATATGTTTTATCATTCCTTGACGAAGATCTAAGAAACGGTTTTGGTAATGTTAATCTTGTTGTAGCATCATACAGAAGACCACTTCATTCTAGATGCAAAACTATCAGGATTTGAAGTTCCGCAAACTTTCCAGACAACTATTATACCTATTAATATCAAGTTAAATAGTCGCATGCAGTCTTAAAGTTTCTCAATTTCATTAATCGGGAAACAATCCCGTAGGTGTAATTGATATATATAAAAACACAGGCTTAAAGTATTTGAAAAAGCGACGAAAATATTTAACAAAAGACGAAATAATAAACCTAAACGTTTTTGCTGAGAATTTAAAGAACATCTGAATTTTTTCCCAGTTTAGATAATGCATAACAAAAACTCCATGCATTGTTCCAGAATGTTGCTCCTGGTCTCCTCTCTGGTGTTGTGCGCCTGCGCCAATGGTCTGACGGTCGGGGAGAACAAAGCTCCCCTCCCCTCTCGTGTAATATAATGTAGCGATGTATGTTCTAGAATGTTGCCTATGCTAGTCCTATTTCTCTGGCTGTGCGCCTGCGCCAATGGTCTGGTGGTCGGGGAGAACAAAGCGGCCCCCTCACCTCTCGTGTATGAAACATACGCAGACGTTGGCCGCTACCTCTTTGACCCGTCACTGCAGAATTGGACAGATGCTTCCAAGGTTGGTTTGAGAAATTAATTTAGTTTCGAAATTTTAAAGATGACTACATAATAAATAAAGAGGGGTGACAAAGTGGGAAGGGGGTGGGGGAAGGGCGTTATAAAGATAATCAATTACAGCCTGGACGAGATATTTGAGCAATATCCTCACTAAAAATAATCAATGTGTGGCCGTTGGACTTGTGAATAGCGTCTCTCCTTCCAATGCAGAAGGTCCAGGGTTTGTTTCCCGCTGTAGGCAAAAGTTTTTAAACTTGTAATTTGGACTCAAGTCCATCTGTTCTTAGGTGAGGAATTAAACAGTGACTTTAGAGCCGTCCTAGCAACGAGGCACATAATAATTTCAAAGTTGTTTTGAATCAACCTTGTTGATTCTGTGTGCATCCGCAGGTGTTCGCACTGTCCAAATTTATGTTTACAATATTTCCTATTAAAAAATATTGATCTTTGATATGTTATGGCTCACTCGTCGATTGCGTCAAGGCCTACAGGTGGTTGCTTTGGTTAAATGTCCCCCACTGAAAATCAGTCATATTATCACTAAATGAGTAGACTAAATACGAATAAATTCATTTGTTTATTTAAAGAATAATTGAATTGAAATATATTTTAATTCTACCGACCCTTATATTTTTGACAAAACAACGCCCAACAACGATAGAAATGAAATCTTTTGCTTTAAAGCAACATTTATAATAAAGAAAAACAATCATGGTGTTAAACACATAATTACAGATTAAGGTCTCGGGTAGGCAAAAAACATTGTGACAAGCGCTGCTCAAGGCTTCTAAAATTAATACAATGGTAATTTGTACTTTCAACAGATTTGCAGGCAATACAACGGCCACCTGGCCTACCCTAAGACGCAAGACGAGGCAGATGCGTTGTGGAGTATCATGAGCCGATACAACGTCAGCCAGGTCCACGCCGGCTTTCACGACCAGTTCGTAGAGGGCGAGTATTACACCGCTAAAGGTAGGCTGATAACGGAGACTACCTTCAACAAGTGGTCGTCTGGGGCCCCCATTGGTGGCTCATCATTCAACTGTGGTGGACTAAGAGGTGATGGTCTTGTGGACGTGGCCTGCAAGGACATTTTCCCCTCCATCTGTGAAGAGAACGAGCCGTGAGTTATTTTCCTTTCAATTTATAATAATGACATGGCTTTGAGTTGAATTGTGTTGTGTCTAATATTTAATACTTTATTTAGATTGTTGAAACTTTTTAACATGTATATTGTACTAAATCTTCATAAAATAAATTCCATCCAAGGAATTATTTGTCGAATAAGTGAATTAATGTGATGAGTATCAGGTTAATAATATGAAAACTTGCTACCATGGAATGATTCTGACAGTAGAAATTATACTTGAGTTGGAGTACAGTTCACACGTTCGATTAAGGAAAGATTAGAGCACATGATTCATTAAACACAACCGTAAGAGGTGGGTAGTACATCATATTATTTGAACCTTCTGAAGATGCTGCTGCTGATGCGTTAAATGGAGATTGGTATTCTTAATCCACGTCGCAAGTCGTCTATGTAGAGCTTTTTTGGCGGATTGATGCTACTGAAATGAAGCTGAATTATATTATACACAAAAAAAAGTTATTAAACCTATCTTATTTTTAGTTTGTCAACAAAAGTAAGAAATGCTGCATGCACATTGTCGCCATCAGCAAGGTATGTTCCGAGTTCAGACAAAAGACATGATATAACTAACATCTTAAATCAAATGGGAGCTTTTTTGTCCAACCAGTAAGAGGGCGTCGTTGTTCGATTTCTATATATTATAAGTAACATTTCCTTCAACTACTTTAAATACCGTCTATTTCAGATCTGCAAACGAAGGATTCTTGGACTTTGACTACATAGAGGGATATGGTTACTACAAGTTTTATGACGATACCAAGGTCGCGACCTGGCCCGAAGCGTTCAACATCTGCTACCAGCAAGGCGCCCACCTGTGGATCATCAACTCAGAAGCAGAGAATGATGTTATATTCGACAAGTATATCCTATCCACAACCAGTGTCTTGGTCTGGACCGGGGCCCATCACCGCTTTGCTGATCGTTACTTTACCACAATCTTCGGTAAGTGACTTCAGTCCGTACATAATTGGAAACTAGCCTTGGTTTTAAATTCACGTTTTATATATTATATTATTTATAGAAACCAGTTAAATAATATTCACAATTAAAAGATATTTTTTTAAGGCTGTTAACTATGTATGTACAAAGTTATAGGGTTTTGAATTCCCGCGTCAACACTCGCTGATGGGTAATGACGTACGTACCGCTTCGAAACGGCCGCCTTATCGCTCATATTTATCTCGACTGGTAAGCCTGGCCTAAGCAGGCTAAAAAAAGGACTGAACGGGGTTTTGACAATGTTGGCTCCTTAAACCGTAATTGTTAATGTCCGAATGGTAGCTTTTAAAATACGGCATTTCTTTTAATCTAGCAATATAAACAATAACACGACTAACAGGAGCACGAGGAGCGGTCTGCTATAGCTTTCTTTGAGTCTGCGCACAACTGCGTAGAACTCAAATACGTCACTCTACTTTTTTTTCAGGCCGGATTTAAATTTTGTGCCAATTAATATTTACTATAATATGAACCGAAAACAAAAATAATTATAAATAATTACTTTAAGCTGTAGTTGAAAACGAATCCGAGTTCTGGAATGAAGGCTTGTTCCCTATTTCCGGGAGATTCTACGGGATGACTTGTTTTAAAATGAATTATTGTTTATTTAAAATATTACAATATATTAATAGACGAGTGAGCGCAGCGAACGTAGTCTGCAACTCAAGATGAACGGGTGATTTTGGCGCCACCTGCGGGTGGAATCGTAACCACCCAGCAAACACGAATTAATGGGCCCTAAGTGGCCCGCAAGCGGCTGGCCAGAACTGAACTGGCCAGCCGCTTGCGGGCCGGCATCTTTGGCCAGTTACGGCTCGCTCTGATTTTGTCCCACCGGCCATCAGCCGGCCGTCACTTGTGGCTCACTTCCGGCCCTTAACCGGCAAATGGCCAAAGATGCCGGCCCGCAAGCGGCTGGCCAGAACTGAACTGGCCAGCCGCTTGTGGGCCATCATCAATTCGTGTTTGCTTGGAAATCATTGGAACCAGCGCGATCTGGTATCTAAATATGTAAACAAAAAACTTGAAATAATAAGTATAATTGTTATAATATCGGTCTCACAAAGGTATTTCGTCTTAATTTCTGACACCAGTCAAATATCTGTAGGGTGATACACAACATGTATTATTTGCAAGTAATTATAAAGTTTCAAGTGAGGTGTCTCGATCTCGGTCCAGCAGGGCGACTCTCCATCTGTAAGCCTAGCCTCTAACCGTTGGGCCACGGAAGAAGCTTGCTGTGTTGAGGGAATAATCACCTATACATACAATAGCAAATCGACTTTCACTGGATGGGTGATTGTTAAAATATGTTTAGCCAGAAGACGGTTTTCTAGTGATGAGCCAAACACATAAACACTGCTGGCCAACCGGCAGCCGGCAAAGTGATGGCCAGCCATCTTCACGCCTGTGGCGGCAAAACAACAGTGACACGGCAGCGGCCAACCAACACCGGGCTGGGGTTATTTTTGTTCTGGCCAGCCTTCAGACGGTATGCCAGTGACAGGCTGACACCTTTTCACTGCTGGCCAGCCAGTGGCCACAGTGGCCAGAAGTGCCAGCACGCAGCCATCACTCTACCGTAACTTATGTGTTTGCTGGGCATATTCTTTGGTCGGAGAATCCAAATTAAAAATACTAGGAAAACGCTTAAGTCCCGCCGCGTTGATGGATGAGATTTTTTGTAAGTTTTTAGTTTGCGAGGGACCACTTTTCCTTTGCAATTAATTTTTGAATGCATTTTTGGTGATTGTTGTCAAGTTTCTATTGTTACTTGTTAATTGTTATTATAAACCTTAAAAAACTCATATTAAAACCTTTTTTCTATGGATTCTGGGTAACTTTTTCAACTTTTTCTTTCAAAAAGCAATACATCACCATTACCTTAATGTCCATGTAAAATATGAACGTTGTAGCCCCACCTTTTTGGTCAGAATCGACCCAAATGTCACGAAAATATCGCACTAAAAATAGAAAAAAATCGTGAAAGTACGATATTCATGTGAAATATTTCTTCGATTGTACCCAAAAACGTGGCAGGTCTAAGTTCAGAGATTTCGAAGGTACCCTCCAATTTTCATCAAGATCGCATGTGCCGTTTGCCCGGAATCGTGCGAACAAACAAACAGAAAAAGAAAAAAAAGAAAAAAAGAAAACAAAACATTGGAGCTAATTTTTTTGAGGGGTCAGTGAAATTGAAGACTTCGCTTCGCTCATCCTACAAGTCTTTAGTTGACCATTGGTTGTTAATTTGAGAAAAAGCATGCAATTTTAAGGGAATATTATAACTGAATCATGTGTATTGGATTGATTATTTACCAGCAACAAAAATATATAACCACGAGGTTTGTTTTAGTATAGGAATGTAAGCGTACATAATTATTGAATTACAAGGAAGCTTCGCAAACAATTTTTCAGGCGCGTAGTTGGAAAAGCGTAATTGTTTAAGGGGTTGTTTCACTGAAAATGTATGAAAAATCAGCAATTTTGCATTATTATTGATTTAATTGTTTTTTTAGTTTCCTTTTTTATTTTTATTGACTTCATAAATTTACTTTATGCTGATATAATGCAAAAGCAATAAATGATTTTTTTTCTTGAGCACTGCATGCTATTTTGCATGGGAAAATGGCTTACCGGTACTGATATTAGGCCTAATCTAGGGCTGTATAGAGTGTTATTCATAACAATTTTAGTCAATTTTAAAGAAGCCAACATTAACAGGTTATAAAGGCCCAGTAAATTCATGAAAAAAAATTAACTGAACCTTTAAGCTATGTGATACTCAAATTTACCTTAAAACAACATAATAAAATTTAAATGCTACAAGGAAAACGCTTAAGTCCCGCCGCGTTGATGGATGAGCTTTTTTGTAAGTTGTAAGTTTGCGTTGGACCACTTTTCCTTTGCAAGTGCTTTTTGAATGCATTGTAGGTGATTGTTGTAGAGTTTCTATTGTTACTTGTTAATTGTTATTATAAACTTCAAAAAACTTATATTAAAACCTTTATCTATGGATTCTGGTTAACTTTTTCAACTTTTTTTTTCAAAAGGAACTACATAACATAACCTTATTGTCCATGTGAAATATGAACGTTGTAGCCCTACCCGTATGGTCAAAATCGGCCCAAATGTCACGAAAATATCGCACTAAAAATCGAATAAAATCGTAAAAGTACGTTTTAATCTATGGATTCTGGTTAACTTTTTCAACTTTTTTTTCTCAAGGTACTACATCACCATAACTCTAATGTCCATGTAAAATATGAACTTGGTAGCCCAACCCGTTTGGTCAGAATCGGCCCAAATGTCACGAAAATATCGCACTCAAAATCGAAAAAAGTCGTAAAAGTGCGATATTCATGAGAAATATTTCTTCGATTGTACCCAAAAACGTGGCGCGTCTAAGTTCAGAGATTTCGAAGTTTCTCTTTAATTTTCATCAAGATCGCTTATGCCGTTTGCCCGGAATCGTGCGAACAAACAGACAAAAAACAAACAAAAAAACAACAAAAAAACAACCAAGCTAAATTTTTTTGGGGCTTACTGAAATTGAAGTCTTTGCTTCGCTCATCTAACTAGGAAGCTTCGCAAACGCTTTTTTATTCGCGTTGATGGATGAGCTTTTTAATTATAAAATATTAATATTTATTTAAAATAATAAAAACATAAAAACACAGCCCATACAAAGCAATCATTAGGTCTGTTGGATTTTGATTGTTTGTAACAAGGCTGTGATGTAAGGTATAAAATCTCCTGTGAAGTTTTCATACAAGGCTGTGAGAAAGATCTAAAATCTATATTTTCGTGCTATTTGGGCGGATTCTGACCAAACGGGTGGGGCTACAACGTTCATATTTCACATGGACATTAAGGTAAGGGTGATGTATTGACTTTCGAAAGAAAAAGTTGAAAAAGTTAGCCAGAATCTATAGAAATAAAGGTTTTAATATTTAACACCTCAAAAAACTCAAATTAAAACCTTAATTTCTATAGATTCTGGCTAACTTTTGCAACTTCTTTCAAACGTCAATACATCGCCGCTACCTTAATGTCCATGTGAAATATGAACGTTGTAGCCCCACTTGTTTGGTCAGAATCGGTCCAAATGTCACGAAAATATCGCACTAAAAATCGAAAAAAATCGTAAAAGTACGATATTCATGAGAAATATTTCTTCGATTGTACCCAAAAACGTGGCAAGTCTAAGTTCAGAGAAAACAAAGGTCGTGTCAAATTTTCATCAAGATCGCATATGCCGTTTGCCCGGTAGAGAGCGAACAAACAGACGAAAAAACAAACAAAAAAACAACAAAAAAACAACCAAGCTAAATTTTTTTGGGGCTTACTGAAATTGAAGTCTTTGCTTCGCTCATCTAATTATCTCAAAACTTAAGTCTTATTCTGACAAATTCACGGACACTTTTTTCATGAGACATTCTTTTTTAATTAAAATATGGGAAATATAGATTTGTTACAAAAAACATGTAGCAGGTGTTTTAAGTCAAAGAATTGTTTAAGAAAAGAAAAAACCCATAAAATTTCGATATTCACTAGGAAAACGCTAAAGTCCGCCGCGTTGATGGATGAGCTTTTAAAGTTTTTATTTTGCGATGGGATATCTTTACTTTTGCAAGTGCTTTGTTTTGCTGCCTACGCATTGTAGGTGATTGTTGTCAATTTTCTATTGTTTCTTAATTGTCAATTGGTATTATTTATCGTAAAAAACTTATATTAAAAGCTTTATTTCTATTGATTCTGGCTAACTTTTTCAACTTTTTCTTTCAAAAGGTACTACATCACCATAACCTTAATGTCCATGTATAATATGAACGTTGTAGCCCCACCCGTTTGGTCAGAATTGGCCCAAATGGCACGAAAATATCGCACAAAAAATAAAAAACTTATATTAAAAGCTTTATTTCTATAGATTCTGGCTAACTTTTTCAAATTTTTCTTTCAGAAAGCAATACATCACCATTACCTTAATGTCCATGTGAAATATGAACGTTGTAGCCCCACCCGTTTGGTCAAAATCGGCCCAAATGTCACGAAAATATCGCACTAAAAATCGAAAAAAATCGTAAAAGTACGATATTCATGAGAAATATTTCTTCGATTGTACCCAAAAATGAAGCAAGTCTAAGTTCAGAGAAAACGAAGGTCGTGTCAAATTTTCATCAAGATCGCATATGCCGTTTGCCCGGTAGAGAGCGAACAAACAGACGGAAAAAAAAAACAAAAAAAACAAAAAAAACACCCGAGCTAAATTTTTTGGGGGTCGGTGAAATTGAAGTCTTCGCTTCGCTCATCCAATGAGAAATAATTTTTCGATTGCATTCAAATTTCACAGGAATATTTTAATTCATAAAATTAAGGTTCTGCGAAAATATCATTAAAATCGAATAAAGCATGAAGGTCTTATTAGTCGAAGAATTTATTTGTAAATCGAAAAAATTCGTAACATTGCGATTTTTATGAGAAATAATTTTTCGATTGTGCTCAACAACGTGATAGTTCTAAGTTCAGAGATTTCGAAGGCCTCCAGAAAATTTCATCGCAATTGGAGTATCGGTTTAGCCGGAATCTTGTTAACAGATACACAAAAATACAAAAAAAGAAAGAAAAAACAAAAACATTCCGGACTTTTTTCTCCAGTGTAGTGAAATGGAATCTTCGCTTCGCTCGCTACGCTCATCCAATAAAAAAAGATTAATAAAAAACAATATTAATAGATTAAAACAATTAAATAAATTTTGTGTATTTCTTATTACAGATGAAACTCTTGAGGAAGCCGGGTATGATAGTTGGGTAAGAGGAGAACCATACGGAACGAACGTTGGATACCCCTATGTGTGTGCGAGGAAAGATGGACTTGCGATATTTATTAGAGCACTACCATATATCTGTGAATACAACCCTTGAGACTAGATCGTTACTTCCAGACTTAGATCAGATTTCAAATATATTTACTCTCAAGCAAATACATAATATGATTTAGAAACAGTGGTTGGTATATATTATAATGCCATCTATTTCATATAAAGTTGGAAAAGCACGCAAAGTCATAAAGACTTGTTTGTGTGTGGGCCATTTGCTAAATTAAAGTACTATAATTATCAAATGGAGACAAAAGTATGGGAACGGACTTCTTCAGTTCATGGAAAATTGAAAGTGTCGTAGAAATAAAGTATCACTATTAAACATAAAGTAGTGGGTATGTTTTGTTATAAGTATGAAAGTACAAATTTGGAGAAAAGTATGTTATACTCCATGTACAAAGGCCTACAATTAACTTTATTGACTTACGACAGTTTCTTTTGCAGAAAGTACACAATCTGCGCAAAATGTATCGATACACTGTAATAAACACATGATTTGATTAACAAATCGCATTATTCTTCTCTCTCTCTCTCTCTCTCTCTCTCTCTCTCCCTCTCTCTCTCTCTTTCTCTCTCTCTCAGAACTAATCTCCTTGACCACTCATTTAGTCAGAGACCATGAGTTCTACCACAGTCATAACGATATATTAGATGAATTGTTGATTTTGCGTTTCGTCAAGATTTTTTTTGTGTGGAAAGCCAGCCCAGGGTGCAATTGATGCCCCTCTTCAAGTATATACCTAGTTATGTCGCGGATAGCACAATTTTCAAGGATGTCTTAGGCCTGTTTATGAGGAATCAATCCCTTGCATTCTTATTAACGACTGTGGAAAACCTCGGAAATAACCTACGGTCAGCATAGCCGGTCTCGACGGGAATTGAATCCGGGACCTCCCGAATCGCAGTCGCGCGCTTAACGCAAGAGCCAACACAGGAATATGAATTTATTTAATTTTAATTTAATTTAAGGTCTTAAGTGAGTCTAAAACCACTTAAACACAGAATACTCCTCCTGAGACACACAGATGTCAAGTGCCATTCCCAAATGAACATGACTAAATTCAAAGGCTATGTAACATGAGATTTTTTTATTAAAAATATTAGAAAAATAAAAAATGCCACATTGAAATTTTCAACGAAAATTGGGACATACAGTATTGTGTTCAGTGGTAACAAGCTGATGTATGACCGTGCAAAACAAGTGTGGGCATACATTACAATCTTAAGACTGACAAAAATAAATCACGATCTTTGACTAGTAGACTTTCACGAAAAAGTATTTTAAGAATCATTATTACTATAGCATATCGACCTATGTGTATGGGCAGATTCTAGTCTGAAGTCTACTGAGATTACTATCACAATGAGATGGAAATAACGCTATGTCCTTGAGTATTGTGTTTTTTATACGAACGGTATCTTTTATCAAATATAGATAATTTTGCTTTCTGCGATAAACAACTGCATTAATTGCATATTTTCTTTGTTCCAATTTTATAGAAATTATAACGATTTGGGTAGTTCCTCAGACCACTTGGGAATGATCTAAGATTCGGCAAGTCACTGATGTTGGATCAACTGAATAACGGTCATTAATCACAATATATAACACATTGCCCAGAAATCAACTCAATAATTAGCAAGGGCTCGAAACAAGACAATACTAAATGTAAGTAACAATATTCATTATATATAGGTGGGACCACGTTTGCCAGGCTGTGTTGCTTGCTTGCCTGGGTACACCTAGTACACCTACACCAGTACACCTATATCGCACGATCTACTCTCAATCCATGGCAGAGCAACGCAAGAGAACATAATGTCCTACTGACTTATTACAAAAATAATTGGATGAGCGAAGCAAAGACTTCAATTTCACTTACCCCTAAGAAAATTTAGCTCCAAGGTTTTTTTGTTTGTTTGTTATTTTTTCTGTTTTTCTTTTTTTTTGTGCCATCACATTCCAACTCGCAACCTTCTCGTGGTTTGGCCCGTGACTAGGGGAGTTTTCTCCCTGAAACTAATGGCGAGCTCTGGGTCGTCGTCGGGGACTTTCCCCTTCCCTGTGACTACCTCCCCGACGGCGACGACAATGCCAACATGGACGGATGATGACACACACGGAGACGACCACGACGTGGGGGAACCCCTGCCCTCCCCATATGCTTGTGGCTGGTTCTGACCAGCACAGGCCTGTCCACAAATTGTCCCCCCGCGACATCCCTAACGTCCTTCCCTTCGTCTCGATTAGCCAAGTTGCATAAATATGAGACGTTAAGCAATATCCAATCAATCAATCAATTTTTTTCAGTTTGTTTGTTCGCTCTCTCCCGGTCAAACGGCATATGCGATCTTGATGAAACTTTAAGGTTACCTTCGAGATCTCTAAACTTAGACTTGCTACGTTTTAGAAATATTTCTCATGAATATCGTACTTTTACGATTTTTTTCGATTTTTAGTGCGATATTTTCGTGATATTTGGGCGGATTCTGACCAAACGGGTGGGACTACAACGTTCATATTTCACTAGGACATTAAGGTAATCGTAATGTATTGCTTTTTTAAAGAAAAAGTTGAAAATGTCAGCCAGAATCCATAGAATAAAGGTTATAATTTTTTTTTTTTTTTTGGTTTTTGACAATTTACAAGTAACAATAGAAACTTGACAACAATCAACAACAATGCGTTCAAAAGGCACTTGATAAGTAAATAGATCCGACGCAATCTAAAAACTTACAAAAAAGCTCATCCATTAACGCGACGGGACTTAAGCGTTTTCCTAGTAATCATCCAGGAAACCGAGGTAGCAATTTAACAATCACTACCCCATGATAGCACGAATTCTCTTCAACCTGTTAACCAATTTCTATAAAATATAGTAGGATGAGCGTAGCGAGTGAAGCGAGTGAAGCGAAGACTTCAATTTCACTGACCCCCAAAAAATTTAGCTCGGGTGTTTTTTTTTTGTTTGTTTTGTTTGTTTTTTTGTTTTTTTCTGTCTGTTTGTTCGCACGATTCCGGGTAAACGGCATAAGCGATCTTGATGAAAATTTGACAGGACCTTCGAAATCTCTGAACTTAGACTTGCCACGTTTTTGGGTACAATCTAAGAAATATTTCTCATAAATATCGTACTTTTACGATTTTTTTTATTTTTTGTGCGATTTTTTCGTACCGTTTGGGCCAATTCTGACCAAACGGGTGGGGCTACAACTTTAATATTATACATGGACATTGAGGTAATAGTGATGTATTGCTTTATGAAAGAAAAAACTGAATAAGTTAGCCAGAATCTATAGAAATAAAGCTTTTAGTATAAGTTTTTTGATTTTTTGTGCGATATTTTCGTGCCATTTGGGCCAATTATGACCAAACAGGTGGGGCTTCAATGTTCATATTATACATGGGCATTAAGGTTATGGTGATGTAGTACCTTTTGAAAGAAAAAATTGACAAAGTTTGCCAGAATCCATAGAAATAAAGCTTTTAAAATGAGTTTTTTACGATAAATAATACCAATTGACAAGAAACAATAGAAACTTGACAACAATCACTTACAATGTGTAGGCAACAAAACAAAGCACTTGCAAAAGTAAAGATATCCCACGCAAACTAAAAACTTAAAAAAGCTCATCCATCAACGCGGCGGGACTTGAGCGTTTTCCTAGTTAACCGATTTGTGTGAAAAAGAAAATGAAAATGGCTGTGATACTAAACGTCACTTCTCTACTATAGGGATAACAAATTTTGCAAATTAAAATGGTTAGGAATACATCAATCCTCGAGCTGAAAAGAAAGTAATTTATAGTGTCGTGAAATATTAACAAGAATATGTTTGAGATTGGATGAGCGTAGCGAGAGAAGCGAAAACTTCAATTTCACTGACCCCTCAAAAAATTTAGCTCCAATGTTTTTTTGTATTTTTATTTTTTTGGTGTTTGTTTTTTTGTCTGTTTGTTCGCACGATTCCGGGCAAACGGCATAAGTGATCTTGATGAAAATTGAAGGGGACCTTCGAAATCTCTGAACTTAGACGTGCCACGATTTTGAGTACAATCGAAGAAATATTTCTCATAAATATCGCACTTTTACGATTTTTTGTGCAATATTTTCGTGACATTTGGGCCGATTCTGACCAAACGGGTGGGGCTACAACGTTCATATTTCACATGGACATTAAGGTTATGGTGATGTAGTACCTTTTGAAAGATAAAGTTGAAAAAGTTACCCACAATCCATAGAATAAGGGTTTTAATATGAGTTTTTTTTATGTTTATAATAACAATTAACAAGTAACTTTTTTGAAACTTGAAAACAATCACCTATAATGCATTCAAAAAGCACTTGCAAAGGAAAAGTGGTCCTATGCAAGCTGAAAACTTAAAAAAGCTCATCCATCAACGCGACGGGACTTTAGCGTTTTCCTATAAAACCTTTATTCTATGGATTCTGGCTAACTTTTTCAACTTTTTCTTTTAAAAAGCAATACATCACCATTACCTTAATTTCCATGAGAAATATGAACGTTGTAGCCCCACCCATTTGGTCAGAATCGGCCCAAATGTCACGAAATTATCGCACTAAATATCAGAAAAAAAATCGTAAAAGTACGATATTCATGAGAAATATTTCTTTGATTGTACCCAAAAACGTGGCAGGTCTAAGTTCTGAGATTTCGAAGGTCCTCTCCAATTTTCATCGAGATCGCATATGCCGTTTTCGCGGTAGAGTGCAAACAGAGAAACAAACAAAAAAACAAACAAACAAAAAAAACATTGGAGCTAAATTTTTTGAGGGGTCAGTGAAATTGAAGTCTTCGCTTCGCTCATCCAATCATTGTTTTCGTTATTTTAAATGTTAATATAATCTGAACCTCGTCTAATCACGACCTAGAGATAACATTGATACACTTCAAACAAGAATGGAGATTTACGAGTCACTAAATATTGCACAATTAGTAGAAAAACCCAAAACAGATAAGTGTAACTTTATCGATGACCTCACTGCCAATATTATTATATTAATATATATTCATTGGTTTTATTATCTAACCAATCATTAGCATCAAAAACAAGATACAACGACAAGGTACAACATTAAAGGTAAGTTAACAGTAAATAATTATTTCTTAAGAACGTTAAGTTCGTCTCGATTAGCCAAGTTGCATAAATATGAGACGTTGAGCAATATCCAATCAAACGTTAAGTTGTTCGATACAAAGTTTAGTTTAGTTTAGTTTAGTGTAAATATTCAATTTGAGTATACCTGTTGCCGTTCTGAAAGATCTATGATTTTCTTATTATTCACGTGAACAACGTAATAATTAAAACACAGTTTTTAGTCACTGGAAGTGTTGAAGATATTTTCATGACTAAAAGAATACCAATGTTAAATTCTCTATTTGAGGTTGTAATTAAATTTCAGGATACGTTTTATCATTCCTTGACAGAGAACTTATAAAAAAGTTTTGGTTATGTTATTCTCGTTGTAGCATTGAACAGAGACTGTGTCATTCTAGACCCAAAACTATCAGGATTTGAAGATAAACTAAATTTCCCGACCGAAACTAACTATTAATATCAAGTGTAATCGTCGTATGCAGTCTTTAAGTTTCTCAATTTAATTAATCGGGAAACACTCCCGTAGGTGTAATTGATTTCTATGAAAACAGGCTTAATGTATGTGAAAAGCGACGAAAATATTTAACAAAAGACGAAAAAAATAAACCTAACGTTTTTGCTGAGAATTAAAGAACATATAATTTTTTTGGCAGTTTAGATAATGCATAACAAAACTCCATGCATGTTCCAGAATGTTGCTCCTAGTCTCTTGTCTGGTATTGTGCGCCTACGCCAATGGTCTGGCGGTCGGGGAGAACAAAGCGACCCCCTCCCCTCTCGTGTATGAAACATACGCAGACGCTGGCCGCTACCTCTTTGATCCGACACCGCAGAATTGGACAGATGCTTCGAAGGTTGGTTTGAGAAATTAGTTTAGTTTCGAAATTTCAAAGATGACTACATAATAAATAAAGAGGGCCGTGACAAAGTGGGAAGGGGGTGGGGGAAGGGCGTTATAATTAAAGATAATCAATTTCAGCCTGGACGAGATATTCGAGCAATATCCTCACTAAAAATAATCAATGTGTGGCCGTTGGACTTGTGGTTAGCGTCTCTGCTTCCAATGCAGAAAGTCAAGGGTTTGTTTCCAGCTGTAGGCAAAAGTTTTTAAACTTCTGATTTGGACTTAAGTCCATCTGTTCTTGGGTGAGGAATTTGTAAACAGTGACTTGAGAGCCGTCCTAGCAACGGGGCACATAATAATTTCAAAGTTGTTCTGAATCAACCTTGTTGATTCTGCCGTTCATCCGCGGGTGTTCGCACTGTCCAAATTTATGTTTGCAATATTTCCTATTAAAAATATTGATCTTTGATATGTTATGGCTCACTCGTCGATTGCATCAAGGCCTACAGGTCTGACTTGGTCGCTTTGGTTTACTGTCCCCCACTGAAAATCAGTCATATGACTGAGTGAGTAGACTCTAAAAACGAATTTATCTATTTTTTTTATTTTTTTACGGCTTTCGACAGCGTTTTTTTATTTTCCAAAATATGCTACCAAGTCAAAATATAGTGAATGGCTTTGAAACCTGTCTCTTTTAAAAAATTAAAACATTTTTTTCAATTTTCCCGATCCGGTACACGGCCAATATCGCTACCTCAAAATAATTTCAAATTTCAATTTGCCAAGACACACCATTCAACGTAGGGTGTTGTGTTTTTGAGACATTAATTTTCAACTGGTTCTGACTAAGAGAATTTTTTTTACAATTGTCTTCCCTGCGATTTTTTTCGTTTGGCGGTATTTTGTACTGATTTGTACCGCCAAACGAGAAAATTCGAAGGAAAGACAATTGTTTAAAAAATATTTTTTCCCTCAGTCAGCCTCTAGAAAACCAGTTGAAAATTAATGTCAAAAAAACACAACACCCTACGTTGAATGGTGTGCCTTGGCAAATTGAAGTTTGAAATTATTTTGAGGTGGTGATATTGGCCGCTAACCGGATCAGAAAAATTTGAAGAAAAAAGTTTTGAATTCTTAAAAGAGACAGGTTTCAAAGCCATTCGCTTTATTTTGACTTCGTAGCATATTTCAGAAAATAGAAAAACGCGGTCGAATAGCCTTAAAGAATAATGTACTCAATTGTATTAACCTTCACAATTTTGACAATACAACGCCCAACAATGATCATAATGAAATCTTTTACTGTAAAGCAACATTTAAAATAAAGAAAAACAGTCAACGTTTTAAACAAAGAATTACAGATTAAGGTCTCGTTTCGGCATAAAAATATTGTGACAAGCGCTGCTCAAGTCTCCTAAAATTAATACAATGGTAATTTGTCCTTTCATCAGATTTGCAGGCAGTACAACGGCCACCTAGCCTACCCTAAGACGCAAGACGAGGCAGATGCGTTGTGGAGTATCATGAGCCGATACAACGTCAGCCAGGTCCACGCCGGCTTTCACGACCAGTTCGTAGAGGGCGAGTATTACACCGCTAAAGGCAGGCTGATAACGGAGACTACCTTCAACAAGTGGTCGTCTGGGGCCCCCATTGGTGGCTCATCATTCAACTGTGGTGGACTAAGAGGTGATGGTCTTGTGGACGTGGCCTGCAAGGACATTCTCCCGTCCATCTGTGAAGAGAACGAGCCGTGAGTTGTTTTTCTTTCCATTTATAATATTGACATGTCCTTGAGTTCACTTGTGTCTGATATTTAATACTTTTTTAGATAGTTGAAACTTTTTAATATGCATAATATTGTATTAAATCTCCATACAAGAAATTCCAGACAAGAAATTGGTTGACGAGTAAGTAAAATCTGAAGAGTATCAGGTTAACATTTTGAAAACTTTACCATAGAATGTTTCTGACCACAGAAATGATACTTGAGTTGGAGTAGATTTCTCACATTCGGTTTAGGAAAGATGAGAGTGCATGAGTCGTTTAACACAACCGTAAGCGGTGGGTATAAGACATCATACGTCAGTAAATGGAGATTTGTATTCTAAATGAACTATGCTCGTCGTTCATCTCGAGCTTATCTGGCTGATGGATGCTACTGAAATTAATTAATTTATATTATACACAAACAAATGTTAATAAACGTATCTAATCTTTTTGTTTGTCTACAAAAGAAAGAAATTCTGCATGCATGTTGTCGCCATCAGCAAGGTTTGTCCCGCGTTCATTAGATGAGCGAAGCAAAGACTTCAATTTCACTGACCCCCCCAAAAATTAAGGTCGGGTGTTTTTTTTTGTTTTTTTTTGTCTGTTTGCCCTCTACTGGGTAAACGGAATATGCGATCTTGATGAAAATTGGAGGGGACCTTCAAATTTTACGATTTTTTTCGATTTTCAGTGCGATATTTTTGTGACATTTGGGCCGATTCTGAACAATCGGATGGGGCTACCTACAACGTTTATATTTAACATGGACATTAAGGTTATGGTTATGTAGAGCCTTTTAAAAAAGAAGGTTAGAAAAGTTAGCCAGAATCGATAGATTTTTTTTTAAATATAAGGTTTTTTGGTATATAATAAGAACTATTAACAAGTAACAATAGAAACTTGATAACAATCACCTACAATGCGTTAAAAAAAACTTGTAAAGGTAAATAGATCCCTCGCAAACTAAAAACTTATTAAAAAAGTTCATCCATCAACGCGACTAAAAATCGTTCGCGAAGCGGCCTAGTTATAAGTAACACTTCTTTCAACTACTTTAAACACCGTCTCTTTCAGATCTGCAAACGAAGGATTCTTGGACTTTGACTACATAGAGGGATATGGTTACTACAAGTTTTATGACAATACCAAGGCCGCGACCTGGCCCGAAGCGTTCAACATCTGCTACCAGCAAGGCGCCCACCTGTGGACCATCAACTCCGAGGCAGAGAAAGATGTTGTATTTGATAAGTATATCCTATCCAATACCTTGATCTGGACCGGGGCCCATCACCGCTTTGCTGATCGTTACTTTACTACAATCTTCGGTAAGTGACGTCAGTCCGTACATAATAGGGAACTAGCCTTGGTTTTAAATTTACGTTTTACATATTATACTAAAACGCTCTAAGTCCTGTGTTAAATATTTACGACATTCCATAATGTATACATATTTTTAAAGTCTGATTTGCTAAATTTGATAGAATGTGTACTTATTGATTGCAAATTCATAACGATCGCACTATAAATAACAAGATCGGATTTTTCAAAAATATACAGACCCGCTGGTAGCGGTTGGCATAGTGGTATGACATGTGGTTTTTGAAATGTCGACTCCAAGCGTCAACAGACATCGATCCTAGATATGGAGACTGTTTTATACCTGACAGCGCTTATTCTTCAAAAGTGATGTAAAAATGATGGACAAGACGATCTAGCGTACGTACCGCTTACTGTTTGAGCTGCTCCTGTGCGCCAAACGGCCGCCTTATCGCTAATATTTATCTCGACTGGTAAGCCTGGCATTAGTAGGCTAAAAAATGACTGAACGGGGTTTTGACAATGTTGACTCCTTAAACCGTTAATATAAATGTCCTTATGGTAGCTTTTTATAACCCGGCATTTCTTTTAATCTAGCAATCTAAACAATAACACGACTAACAGGACCACGGGGAGCGGTCTGCTATAGCTTCCTTTGAGTCTGCGCCCAACTGCGTAGAACTCAAGTACGTCGCTCTACTTTTTGTTTCAGGCCGGATTTAAATTTTCTGTGCCAATTAATATTTACTATAATATGAACCCAAAACAAAAATAATAATAAATAATTACTTTAAGTTGTTATTGTAATCGTATTCGAGTTCTGGATTGAAGGCTTGTTCCCTATTTCCGGGAGCTTCTACGGGATGACTTGTTTTAAAATGAATTATTGTTTATTTAAAATATAACAACATATTAATATACGAGTGAGCGCAGCAAACGTAGTCTGCAACGCAAGTTGAACGGGTCTTCGGCGTGATTAATTTGTCTGTTCGTTTGTTTGGTGTCCGATCCCATACAGTCGAACGGCCAAATAGATTGAGCTGAAATTTCAAACGGATATCCGTGATCAGGTAACTGATAAGTGCTAACAAAATGAGAAAAATCCGTTGCGATTTAATCCAAAAAGGAATAATAAATTGGAAAATAGACTTAAAATGTGTAGGTTTTATTTTAACGGCAATGTTTTTTTTTTTTTTTTTTAAGTATTTGTTATTTGTCAGGCTGTAAAAATTGCATTCAGTGCCCAAAGTGTATCGAATCTTGCACGCTTAATTTACCGTTAAATTCCGTTCTGATACTGAGTATACCTTGCAATCATTACACGTATTTTGTACCGGCTATGTTTTCCATGGTATTGTCACAGATGATAGACTACGCTGCGACATATGCATTTAAAACACGTTTAAGATATTTTTAAATACAATCCAGAAATTACCAAGTCTTTTCCGTCCAAGGGTTTGAACCCAGATTTCCCACATTTCGGGTATAAGGGCACCTTAGACAACTAGACTAGAAAAACGCCAAAGTTGTTGTTAGACGAGTGAGCGAGTCATGTGTTAATACCCGGGAATATTTGCATTTATCTTTGATAATTATTGAGCGAGCGTAGTGGGCGTCTCTCCTTGACTCTTCTGGCTTGAATGTCCGTTTTTTGTTTGTTGGTTAGTTTTTTGTTTGTTTTTTTCTTTTTCTGTTACTGCTTCGGTACAGGTCGCACCGTTTCTCTGATCGACCTGAAATTTTGCACACATGTACATACCACCTAGGCGGGTGGTTGTATAGTTTTTGAACAAAACAAAATCCGATCGTTGGTTATAAAAATAAAAAATATATATAAAAATAAATAAATAAAAATGTTCCAATCGTTATGAAATTTTGCAGGGTCAATCAGTACAACATTCTCTCCATTTTTAAAAATTTTCAGCTAAATCGGTCAATACCTTAAGTAGTGTAGATAGTAATTACATTTTAACAAAAGTAACGTTGCCATGGCACCGAAAATTCTCACTATGCACTGCCACCTAGATGTAATCAAAATACTATCGAGGAAGCAGTGTATTATTTGTTATCAAAGAGTTAAAATAGTTTTCCCAAAGAAATGATGTCAAGGTCCTCTAGATGGCGGTGGATTTTATCCATTCTCTCCTATTTTACAAATTTTCAGCTAAATCGGTCAAGACCTAAAAGACTTATTGGTATGTAACTTAATGGGAATGTCGTACTCGGGTCGTGTTGCACGTACCGGTGCTCGCTCAACAACGCGAAGCGTTTTCCTTGTATAGTTATAAATAATAGGGTTTTGTGTCTAGTAGGTATAAGAGCGCGTCAACAGTAAAGCTATAATGCGCCACTCTAACCTATGATAGGCTCAGGAGGCCTAAGGTAGGGGCAAGAAAGATATTGTTACCGGGTACTCTACACATGGGTCACTCACTCGTCTAACAACGTCTTTGGTGTTTTCCTAGTTATTGATTAATTATATTCTGAAATAAATGAAAAACAGTTTTGGTCGTTGGTACATTGGTAAGTTTATCTGCTTCAAATGTAGAAGGTCCCAGGATCGTTACCAGCTATGAGTAGAAGATATCCAACTTCTGATAAATCAAATCTATGATTAGTAATGACATTGTCTAGACTGTGACTTTGGAAACGTCCTAGAAACGAGGCACTTATAATACACTGCCAGGTTTCTCCAAATCAGCTTTGTTGATCGATGCGCCACCTGTGGGTGCAATCATGACCATATTCTTTGGTCGGAGTTTCCAAATTAAAAATACAAGTCTTTAGTTGATCATTGGTTGCTCGTCGAGAAAAAGCATGCAATTATAAAAGGAATAATGTAACTGAATAATGTGTATTTGATTGATTATTTACCAGCAACAAAAATATATTACCACAAGGTTTGTTTTAGTATAGGATTGTTTGCGGAATTAATCATTGAATTATAATATTAAAAAAGATTAATATTATATAAAAAAAAATATATTAATAGTTAAAACAATTAAAATAATTTTGTGTATTTCTTATTTCAGATGAAACTCTTGAGGAAGCCGGGTATGATAGTTGGTCAAGTGGAGAACCATACGGAACAAACGTTGGATACCCCTATGTGTGTGTGAGAAGAGAAGGACTTGTGATAAATATTCTACCAATAGCATATATCTGTGAATACAACCCTTGAGACTAGATCGTTAAAGTATGTTATACTCCATGTACAAAGGCCTACAATTAACTTTATTGACTTACGACAGTTTCTTTTGCAGAAAGTACACTATCTGCGCAATATGTATCAATGCACTGTAATAAACACATGATTTGATTAACAAATCGCATTATTCTCCTCTCTCTCTCTCTCTCTCTCTCTCTCTCTCAGAATTTATCTCCTTGACCACTCATTCAGTCAGAGACCATGAGTTCTACCACAGTCATAACGATATATTAGATGAATTGTTGATTTTGCATTTCGTCAAGTTTCTTTTTTGTGTGGAAAGCCCGCCCAGGGTGCAATTGATGCCCCTCTTCAAGTATATACCTAGTTATGTCGCGGATAGCACAATTTTCAAGGATGTCTTAGGCCTGTTTATGAGGAATCAATCCCTTGCATTCGTATTAACGACTGAGGAAAACCTCGGAAATAACCTACGGTCAACATAGCCGGTCTCGACGGGAATTGAATCCGGACCTCCCGAATCGCAGTCGCGCGCTTAAATCAAGAGCCAACACAGGAATATGAATGTATTTAATTTTAATTTAATTTAAGGTCTTAAAGGGGCTAAAAACCCCAGAAATTATTTTTTATCACGTGATCTATAGCACAATACTATACTAAAATGACCGTTTTAAAAAAATTATATCTGTAACTGTGATTTAACACGAATTTTTAATTTTTTTGATCCAGAAATTAGAGAAAATTGGCTTTTTGGGAAATTTCTTAAATCAGCATAAACCTGCTTTTTTTTTGGTCACATAGATACTAGCGATAGTACAATTAAAATGCCCTTTATAACATCGTGTTTTGAAACTGTGCCCAAATATACCTCTCAAACACGCAAAAATATGCATTCCAAAATCACACCCCATCTTGGTAATCAGCATATTTTGACCAAACTACTTGACCAAATTACAAAACAAAATATAAAAGATTTACATAAAAGGCTGCAGAGTACGATAATGATTTTTTGGATTGAAATCCACCATGGTCACGGGGTATAAAGATCGTCCCCATGTTATTTCTTATGAAAGATTTTTGCCGATGGAAAAGAGCGCGAAAAATGTCATGTTTGACAATTTTTTGGGAGGTCATGGTGGCCCCAATAATTTTTCTGTTAATTGCTAAATTCTTTACTAGTTAGCCTGAATGAATATATTTTTTTGAGTTTAGCGGTTAAATACCCCTTTAAGTAGAGTCTAAAACCACTTAAACACAGAATACTCCTCCTGAGACACACAGATGTCAAGTGCCATTCCCAAATGAACATGACTAAATTCAAAGGCTATGTAACATGAGATTTTTTTATTAAAAATATTAGAAAAATAAAAAATGCCACATTGAAATTTTCAACGAAAATTGGGACATACAGTATTAATTGTTCAGTGGTAACCAAGGCTGATGTATGACCGTGCAAAACAAGTGTGGGCATACATTACAATCTTAAGACTGACAAAAATAAATCACGATCTTTGACTAGTAGACTTTCACAAAAAAAATATTTTAAGAATCATTATTACTTAGCATATCGACCTATGTGTATGGGCAGATTCTAGTCTGAAGTCTACTGAGATTACTATCACAATGAGATGGAAATAACGCTGATGTCCTTGAGTATTGTGTTTTTTATACGAACGTTATCTTTTATCAAGATATAGATAATAATTTGTTTCTATGATAAAACAACTTTATTTTCATACCTTTTCTTGTCAATTCAAAGAAATTTACGATTTGGGTAATTCCTTCGGGCCACTTGTGAAAATCTAATATTCAGCAAGTCACTGATGTTGGATCAACTAAATCACTGTCATAATCACAATATATAACACATTGCCCAGGAAATCAACTCAATAATTAGCAAGGGCTCGAAACAAGACCATTATAAATGTAAGTATCAATATTTATTTATATATAGGTAGGACCACGTGTGCGAGGCTGTGTTGCTTGCTTGTCCTAAGTTCATATCGCCCGAATCCTACTCTCAATCCAAGGCAGATCAACGCAAGAGAACATAATGTCCTACTGACTTATTACAAAAATAATAAGCATCCAGGAAACCGAGGCTGCAATTTAACCCTTACCCCTAAAGAATCACTACCCCATGATAGCACGAATACTTTTCAACCAGGTAACCCATTTGTATAAAATAAATAGTAGTTGAATCTATTTATGTGAAAAAGAAAAAGAAAATGGCAGGGGTAGTAAACGTCACATCTCTACTTTCGAGATAACAAACTTTTCCAAATTAAATGGGTTAGGAATACATCAATCCTTGAGCTGATAAGAAAGTAATTTATATTGTCGAGAAATATTAACAAGAATAGGTTTGTGATTTAAAGGAAAAAATACATTTTTTCCATGCTTTGCATTTTGAATACAATTCAGAAATAAATTTTACTACTTGAATACTAATGTAGCGACGTATGTCCTATCTAGAATGTTGATCTTGGTCTCTTCTTTGGTGTTGTGCGCCTGCGCCAATGGTCTGGCGGTCGGGGAGAACAAAGCGGCCCCCTCCCCTCTCGTGTATGAAACATACGCAGACGCTGGCCGCTACCTCTTTGACCCGACACCGAAAAATTGGACAGATGCTTCCAAGGTGAGTTCAACAATTTTGTTCAGTTTAAAAATGATAAGGGTTATAACTTGGGCAGGGGAAAATGTTTATTAAGACATACTGTTTCAAAATGGAAGAGTTATTTCCTCATTAAAAATGTAAAAACACTGTAAAAATGTATCCTCATTCCTCAATAAATATTTAGAATAGATCATATAGCTACAATTCTACCAATCTTCATTATTTTGTCTATACAAAGCCCAGAAACTGTGACAAAGTAGTATTTTACTGCAAGCATCATTGAAAGCAATTCAAGTCTTTAACTCAGAACTACTGACTAAGGTCTCATGTAGGCATAAAAGGTTTGTGAAAAGAGCTCTACAGGCATGTAAAATCAAGGCAATATTACAGTAATTTGTCATTTCAACAGATTTGCAGACTGTATAACGGCCACCTGGCCTACCCTAAGACGCAAGACGAGGCAGATACGTTGTGGAGTATCATGAGCCGATACAACGTCAGCCAGGTCCACGCCGGCTTTCACGACCAGTTCGTAGAGGGCGAGTATTACACCGCTAAAGGCAGGCTGATAACGGAGACTACCTTCAACAAGTGGTCGTCTGGGGCCCCCATTGGTGGCTCATCACTCAACTGTGGTGGACTAAGAGGCGATGGTCTTGTGGACGTGGCCTGCAAGGGCATTTTCCCCTCCATCTGTGAAGAGAACGAGCCGTGAGTTGTCTTTCAGTTCCATATATGATCTATAGATTATAACATTAATAATATTGACATGGAGTAGAGTTTACTAATGTCTTATATTTCATACATTTTAGATTGTTTAAGCCTTTAAATATGCATATTGTATCAAATCTTCTTTAAAAAAAAATCCATCCAAGGAATTGTTTACCAAGTAAGTAAAATATGGAGAATATCAGATTAACAATATGAAAACTAGACTTTAATTCAATAGAAATATTCTGACCACAGAAATGGTACTTTAGTTGGAGTAGAGTTCACACGCTTGATTAAGTAAAGATAAGAGCGCATGAGCCATTAAACATAACCGTAAGAGGTGGGTAGTACATTATATTTGAACCTTCTGGTGATGACTACAGTAAAATATGAAGATATGATTCTTAACCTACGACGCAAGTCGTCTATCTAGAGCTTATCTGGCGGATGGGTGCTACTTAAATGCGGCTTACTTATATTATACACAAACAAAAGTTATTACAATATATCCAAACTTTTTGTTTGTCCACGAAAGAAAGATGTTCTGCATACACGTTTTCGCCATTAGTAAGGTTTGTCCGAGTTCACACCAAAAAACATGATATAATTCCCTATCAATCCAACCAGTAGGGGGGCGTCGTTGTACACTCTTCTCCAAACCAAGTAACATTTCCTACAACTACTTTAAACACCGTCTCTTTCAGATCTGCAAACGAAGGATTCTTGGATTTTGACTACATAGAGGGATATGGCTACTACAAGTTTTATGACCGTACCAAGGCCGAGCCCTGGCCAGAAGCGTTCATCACCTGCTACCATCAAGGCGCCCACCTGTTTATCATCAACTCGGAGGCAGAGAAGGATGTTTGTATTTGACAAGTATAGTCTAGACGGTACATCCTTGGTCTGGTAGGGGCTCATCATCGCTTTGCAGATCGTTACTTCACCACAATCTTTGGTAAGTGACGTCAGTCCGGACACATTATATTACATACATATTATATTATTTATAGAACACAGTAAATAATCTTCACAATTATCGAAAGAATTTTTAAAAAGCGTGGTTACTACGGGTGTAAAAAATTGAAGGGTTTTGAATTCCCGCTCCAATGCACGCTGATGAGCTGTGACGTACGAACCGCTTACGAAGTTCGCAGCATGCTCACTGTAGGCCGCTACAATGGCCGCCTTGTCGCTCATATTTATCTCGACTGGTCAGACTTGCCTAAGTACAAAAATGACTGAACAGGGTTTTGACAAAGCTGACTCCTAAAATCTTTGGTCGGAGTTTCTGTATCAAAAATTCAAGTCCTTAGTTGACCACTGGTTGTTCGTTGAGAAAAAGCATGCAATTATAAAGGGAATAATATCACTGAATAATGTGTATTTGATTGATTATTTACCAGCAACAAAAATATATAACCACAAGGTTTGTTTTAGTATAGGAATGTTCGCGGAATTAATTATTGAATTATATTATATTTTTTTATATATATAGTAATAGGGATATTATTTTTTTTTAAATTAATTTATTATAAATATTAATTAAAATACTACAATATTTATAATTAAAACAGTTAAAATAAATTTGTGTGTTTCTTATTACAGACGAAACTCTTGAGGAAGCCGGGTATGATAGTTGGGTAAGAGGAGAACCATTCGGTACAAACTTTGGATACCCCTATGTGTGTGCCAGGAGAGATGGACTTGTGATATTAAGTGAAGCAATATCATATATCTGTGAATACAACCCTTGAAACTATATCGTTACTTTCTTTATGTACTTAAGTGTGCGTACAATTGAATTTATTGACTTACGACTGCTACCTTTGCAAGGTCTACCCTGTATGTGCTTAATGTATCAATACACTGTAATAAACACATGATTTTAACAAAAAAATTGCTGTAACATTTCCAATTTATAGGCCTACTTTAAATAATTATTCAATAACAAATTTATAAGATAACATTTATTAAACTCTTTAATGTTCAGTCAAACAATCAATATTAACCAACAACAACGACAACAACAGTGAATTCTTTAGTGACAAAACAATTGCGAACTTTTACGTATCAAAATACCAATTCAAATATTCACGCGTATTTCAACCCGAGTGCTCTACCAACTTGCAAACCAAGTGCTGCATTCTAGCGCCCATCAGAAGGTAAATTGTCGACCGAACAGTTACCGACGAGTATCGACCATTGCAGAACCATTGACATTTCAACCAATATATAACAGGTGCTGCGATCTAACGTATTAGTTTCACCAACCACCGATAGAGTGCATTGTCGACCAACTACAGTTCTGATAATGGTGTTTGCAACATGACAGTGGCGCCCCACGTTGGGCGCCACTGTAGTGAAACCCACTCTCTTTTACCAATACAAAATACAAAAATACAAAAGACTTACAGGTTGCCTCGGCTGCAGTCGGTAGAGCACGGCTTGGTAAGTCTGGGTTCAATAGACCTTACTAGCTGTCAGAAAGTTTATAATAATACAAGGGATATGAGTGATCAAACAGGAATAATAGCCTATAAATGAGAGATGAAATATTAAGTTGACAATTTAATTGTGTCCCAAAAATCAGACAATTGTACAAGTTATAGGTAGGCTTAGCCTTTAAGGGAATCAAATGTCACTTTTAGTGATATGTGAAGTTAGGCTTATAAATTATGTAATGGAATACATGTTATAAGTTATACAGTGAATTTGCAATTTTGCAAACTACTACGCGTGATTTACGAAAATGAGCTTTAAGTATTTATAAATGCGCCATAAATGTTCTGGAACCTTCGATATGACATCACCATGTAAAAACTCCTGGAAACTTCCATAGCAGACACCATCAGAAGATCCAGAACCATTGACGAGCACAGATGTGCTGAACGAGAGCAGAGAAGACGCATATCCGAAGATACCCAAGACGCCGACAATTACTTAATTAACACATACAATTACATTCTAAGGAACTTTTCGATTGAGGCAAGGACTTGGGACTCGCGGGCGTGATTCTCACCTGGACGTTGGGACACAATTTGGACTTCTACACCTGGGATTCGGCTTAGGCTAGGCCTAACCCTAACCCCACTACAAACAAACTTCGACAAAAACAAAGCACGTAAGCCCAAGGGCAGAATATTGGTACGTAAAAATGTTTTAATTGAACTTTTAATACACTAACGAAGGCCTAAGGGCTATTGAACATTATCAGTTGAACATTTTGAACATTTTGAACTGAATTTAAAGCGAGGCTTTAATCTCATTTTTATAGGCCCAAAGGACCTGATATTGTATAACTTATAACCTGTATTTTATTGTATAACTTGTTCCCTGTATTTCACTGTATAACTTATAACCTGTATTCCATTGCATAATTTGTAGGCCTAACTTCACATATCACTAAAAGTGACATTTGATTCCCTTAAAGGCTAAGCCTACCTATAACTTGTACAATTGTCTGATTTTTGGGACACAATTAAATTGTCAACTTAATATTTCATCTCTCATTTATAGGCTATTATTCCTGTTTGACCACTCAAATCCCATGTAATATTATAAACTTTCTGACAGCTAGTTAGGTCTTTTGAACCCAGACCTACCAAGCCGTGCTCTACTGACTGCATCCGAGGCAACCTGTAAGTCTTTTGTATTTTTGTATTTTGTATTGGTAAAAGAGAGTGGGTTTCACTAAATTACTTTTATGATTATTTGGACTACATTTAGAGTATGCTATCAAATATTATTCTCTCTCTCTCTCTCTCTCTCTCTCTCTCGCTCTCTCTCTCTCTCTCTCTCTCTAAATCCATGGTTTGCATAACATTACCAAATACCTAGAAAATTTTAACTTTGCAATAATGTAACTCATAATGTATTTAATGTATTATTTCAATATTTTATATAATCCTCTAATGTCGTGATGTGTTGTTATAAGAAGTGGTTGGATGGAAGAGAAGGCTTAACAGGCCTTAATCCCGCCATCAATAAAGACGACAATCAATCAATCAATCAATCTCTCTCTCTCTCTCTCTCTCGCTCTCTCTCTTGGATGGAAGAGAATCAATAAAGACGTCAATCAAATCAAATCAATTCTCTCTCTCTCTCTCTCTCTCTCTCTCTCTCTCTCTACAAATACAATAAAGACAAAAAAGACCCTTATCTATCTATCTATCTATCTCTCTTGGATGGAAGAGAAGGCTAAACAGGCCTTAATCCCGCCATCAGTAAAGACGACAATCAAATCAAATCAAATCTCTCTCTCGCTCTCTCTCTCTCTCCGACAAAGCAACAACAGTGCAATGTGCAGGTGAATGCGATATAAAGAAGAGGAATGCTGCTAATACACTTCGGTCCACACCAGTCACAGTCTATATAAGTAAATGAATGTCTATCTTCACAGTCATGACGAAATATTCAATAAATCATTGATTTTGCGTTATATCAAGTTGGAGGGCATACATTAAATTGCTGTGTTTTTTTATATAGCTGACGATCATAACTACAATATTAGGCCTATTAACATTCCAAATACTTCTATTGTCGATGGTGTTGGAGCCTACAGGGTTGGCTTGGTCTACTTTAAATTTAATGTCACCCTTTGAAACTCAGTTATGTGACTGAGGGTAGACTTTAACATACGAATTTATTTAATTTATATTGAGTGAGACTAGGTAACCACTGAGACACACAATACACCAGCAGCCACTCAAAAGGCCAAATGTCATTACCAAATGATCACAACTGAAATGAAACAAAAATGACTTAAAAGCCGTCCCAGCAACGAGGCACGTAATAAATTTAAATTTATTCTGAATTGGCCTCGTTGATTCTGGCGTTGATCCGCGGGTGTTCGCACTGTCCATACCACTGATTGCTATATTTCCTATTCAAAAAAATATCAATCTTTGGTTGGTTATCGCTCACTCTTTGATTGCGTCGGGATCTACAGGGTTGGCTTCGTCGCTTTGCTTTACTGTCCCCCACTGAAAATCAGTTATGTGACTGAGTGGTGGACTCTAAATACGGATTTATTTATTTGTTATTTATTTATAAATTAAGGCTGCGCAACATGAGATTTTTTTTGTTATTTAAAATATTGTAATAACAGAAAAATACACATTTCAAATTTACAATAAAAATTGGGATATCCAGTAAAAATTGTTCAGCGGTAACCAAAACAGATGTATGAGCAGCAAAACAAGGGTGAACATTCGGGAAGAGGAGTAAAACGCATTCTTCGAAACTTAGACTAGAGTATTGACCAATGTGTTATAGACAGATTCTAGACACTTAAATCTATTGACAACACTATCCTTATGACATGAAATAACGCTGGTGTCCTTGAGTATTGTGTTCTTTATACGCATGTTATCTTTCATCAAATATTGATAATATTTTGTTTCTACGATTTAAGTAATTTGTTGCCTATGCTGAAATGTTTGAATTGGGTAATCCCTAGATAGACCACCTGTGAATGATCTAAGATTCAGCAAGTCACTAATGATAGATCATCAGAGTCATGGTTATAGCAACATAATATATAAATTACCGAAGAAATCAAATCAATCATTAGCAAGAGAACCAGAGAAGACACAATACTCAATTAATGTAAGTAGCAATATTCATTGAGTCAGGAAGGACCATATTTGCCAGGCTGTATTGCTTTCCCTTAGAGCATAAACCCTCCGCCCCCCCGACTCCAACTCCCGATCCAAGGCAGAACAACGCAGGAGAATATATTGTCCTTCTGACCTAAACCAAAAGTAATTAGCATCCAGGAAACCGAGCTTTTAATTTAACCCGTAGACCTAATAAATCACTACCCCTTTAAAGCACGAAAACTCTTAAACTAGTTAACAAATTTGTTTAATAAATAGTTGAATCTATTTATGTGGAAAAGACAATTAAAATGCCTGTTATACTAAACGTAATTTCTCTAATTTAGAGATCACTTACTTTCACAAATTAATAGGGTTATGAATAAATCAATCCACGAGCTGATAAGAAAGTATTTAAAGTTGTCGAGGAATATAAACAACAAAATATTTTTGTTAGTGAGGAAAAAATACTTTTTTTGGCAAGCTTTACATTTTTTATAAAATCCAGAAATTAATTTTAGTACTTAATTACTAATGTAGCGACGTATGTCCTAGAATGTTGCTCCTGGTCTCCTCTCTGGTGTTGTGCGCCTGCGCCAATGGTCTGGCGGTCGGGAAGAACAAAGCGGCCCCCTCCCCTCTCGTGTATGAAACATACGCAGACGCTGGCCGCTACCTCTTTGACCCAACACCGAAGAATTGGACCGATGCTTCCAAGGTAGAACAAACGACAACAGGTTATCGGATAAATTATTGATAAATTAAAAATTAAAATATTATAAAGAAAAATATCATGTTTATTGCCTCATGAAGTGATTTCACTAAAGTATGGAATAAAAACCTGGACCATCATGGAATAACTCTATTCTCACAGGTATGTAGGCTGTACAACGGCCACCTGGCCTACCCTAAGACGCAAGACGAGGCAGATGCGTTGTGGAGTATCATGAGCCGATACAACGTCAGCCAGGTCCACGCCGGCTTTCACGACCAGTTCGTAGAGGGCGAGTATTACACCGCTAAAGGCAGGCTGATAACGGAGACTGCCTTCAACAAGTGGTCGTCTGGGGCCCCCATTGGTGGCTCATCATTCAACTGTGGTGGACTAAGAGGTGATGGTCTTGTGGACGTGGCCTGCAAGGACATTTTCCCGTCCATCTGTGAAGAGAACGAGCCGTAAGTTCTAGAACACAACCTTATACCAAACATGTTTTAATGTATGCTTAATGAATAGCGTTTGTCTGATGAAGAATAGACCATCAGCCTTGTCCCTATACTTGAGACAATAAGCTTAATCGTCCGAACAAGCTGAGATGAGACTAAAAATGCGTGTTGTATCCCTGATAACAGCAGAGGCAACCAAAAAAAACTAAATCGGTAGATTTTAGCCTTAAAGGCTTAAATACGACCAAAAAGGAAAATGTAGAATACCCATGGTTTATTTATGTAGTTTAGGCAGAAATGTGTTAAAAGTGATCTTAGAACTCGATCTCACACTAGCTTGCTTGTATGGTTAATCAAAATATTAATTTTGTCCAGACAACCATTGGCTCTAACCCTCCCAAACCACTCTGACATGACACTAAAATTCTTGACTTTTACAATCATTGTTTCAATATTTTCATATAAGGGTAATTCATCCGCTAAATCACGAATATTATAAACTAACAGGCATTGTTTATTTTTATTGTTGTAAACCCCTTTAAATACCACCTAAAACTAACATCAAAAATATTTTGGCTGGATAAAGCCAGGTTGGGTGGGTAAGGCGAGGATAGGAGAGGAGAGTTCAGAATAGGATTGTATAGGATTTTTATTTTTTATTTTATTATTTATTTATTCTTGACTTTTACAATCATTGTTTCAATATTTTCATATAAGGGTAATTCATCCGCTAAATCACGAATATTATAAACTAACAGGCATTGTATTGTATTGTTGTAAACTCATTTAAAACCCAACACAAAATTAACATCAAAAAAATTTTGGCTGGATAAAGCCAGGTTGGGTGGGTAAGGAGGATAGGATAGGAGAGGTCAGACTAGGATTGTATAGGATGCGGTAACGGTTGCGTCATTGATAACAGAAACGGAGACGGTATATGTAAGTTCGCTATCATTGTAACTGTAATGTTAACGTTAAGGTGACTGCAGCGGTAACGGTTACGTAAACGGTGACGATGACAGTAATATATTGTACCTGTATCTGTTACTGTCTCTGTAACGGCAATGTTTACGTGAAAGTGACTGCAATGGTAAAGGTAACGTAAATGGTGACGATGACGATAATGGTAACTGCATCTGTAACTGTCACTGTAACGGTAATATTTAAGTAAAGGTGACTGCAAAGGTAAAGGTAACGTAAACGGAGGTGGTGACGGTTACGTACAAAAACAATGGTAAAAACGAGACTGTTCTCTGCCGGGATAGCTGTTGGGTTATTTTCATGGAATAAACAATCTCTTTTTTAGGTCTCGGAGCGATGGATTCCTAGATTACGACTTCATTGAAGGGCATGGCTACTACAAGATGTCTGTGCTGCCAGGAATCACCTGGCCCGATGCTGTGAAGGTCTGCTACAGTCAAGGCTCACATCTGTGGATCATCAACTCCGAGGAGGAGAAATCAAAAGTGTTCGACAACCTTAACATTACCGACACCTTTCTCAATCTCTGGGTCGGTGCCCATCACTTGTTCGCTGACGGATACTTCGTAACCATCCATGGTAAGAGATTTCATCCAAACATATTGGAATAACATATTATTAATATATTTATCACACATTATAATTCTATTTCTATCACAAAATTAAGTGTTTCTACAAATTGTAATAAATATGTAATTGTTCGACTTGTAATCGGTGGATATTCAGACCTAGACCTAGGCCTAGACCTTCAGCAAAGTTTATACAGAATGACGTTGGTTATACCCTTAGTGTAAGTGGGGAGTGGCTTGCCCCACAGATAGATAGAAAATTCATGAACCGGAACCTCCAAATATTTGAATGTGAGAACAAGCTACAAACCCATCAATCATCTGTCAATTAAGAGGAAGATTTATGTCCTGCAACTATAAATCATAATATTTTAATACAACTTGGTATACTTGATAATGAAGGACTCTTATCATATAATCAGATATTCATTATTCATCATAAATCAATCAGAAAATGCATAGTTTGGGTGTTTTTGACAATGTTGAATGATTTTATATTCTAGAATTTTGTTTTTTTTGTTCAATTTCTATAAAAAGGATAAGTGCTATGATAGATGCCTGAGTAATTAATTTTTACACGATTATATAAAATAACAAATAGATACTACCATTATTGGCTGAGAAATTTGAAAGCGCGTTGCTTCGAACCCTTTTTAGGGTACTTTTGTACCCGTGCTCTTTTAAAATACATTATACTTATATATACTTATACTTATATACTTATATATTGTTATTAGAATTTTAAATAGGCTTCTTAAAATTAAATTAAATGAGGTACCTAGTAAATGAAATAGGCAAATAGTATCGTTCACGTATAAAGTTGAGATCTGAGGTAAATTGGATATCACTTCACAGATCTTATGTTTTATTCTCTTCCAGACGATGCTCTGGACTCAGTGGGCTACATGCAGTGGTACAATGATGAGCCCATCGGGACCAACACAGAATATCCTTACGTGGCTGTAAGGATCGGCGGCTTGGCAACTGGACGATCACTACGACCCTATGTTTGCGAATACAATCCGACAAACTAGAACAATTAGGGATGGCGAGCCGGTCAATTGATTAAGTAATATTTGCCTGGGAAAATAATTGGTCAAAGTAATATTTTGTGTATATAATATATGCTTAATATGACATCACTAATTTTTCAAAGGAAAGTCAACTTTGGTTACATTCCCTTACAAATTTGAAATTGCCAATTCACTGGACTTTTGTACAGTGAGCACTAAAAGTATTAATAAATTCACTAATTTCCATCAATAACGAAAATCACCATTGAATGCTACTAGCCTACACGCTTACATGCTTACTAGCTTAGCAGACAATGCCTCGTAAGTGCCCTACCACAAAAGGTCTATAAGAGCAATTTAAAAAAAAAATCACCGACTTTTGGTCAATTTAAGGTCAATAGAAAGAAAAACAAATTGACCGGTCAAAGTGCTTGCCATCCCTAAGAACAATGTGCACATTAATGCATTTGCAGGGATAAAAAAGAGTTCAAACTGTGTCCAATATAATAAATACTTACATTTTAAACACAATATTCTATCTATTCGGTTCTTTATTTGAAAGCTATTTAAAAAATTTATTTTTTAAGGCTATGCCTTTTAACATGAAGATAAAACTAAATTTGAGGGTAAACATACACGCAACTGTAACAAAGCGAAAATGAAATACAGATTGATTAAAAGTATTACTTATACTGTATACAGCTGTAAACTATAACAATAAGTATTTCTTTTATTACTATGAACATATACATCATTATGACTTTGATTTACTCTGTAATTCTGATATTCATAATATTAATACCAGGAATTAGGATAATTTAAGGTTACTAAAATGCAGTCTGTTGATGCGACAGAAAGTGCTGGCGGTATCGGGAACTTCATAACTCCACATCATCATAATATAAAAACCTCGATGATCAAATTATTTTTATTTTTTGTGTTTTTCTTATGGAAAGATGTTCTTATTCAGTGGGGGAGGTCAAATTGGCTTCTCAAAATCAAATTAAATTAATCAAAGGTTACTGCTGGAATTTTAATGATACTCCCAAAAATGTAAACTCTCATTTTATTATACATACGTTTTATCTGGTTTAAGTCTATCTCATAATTTTAATTGTTATAACTCTGACAATTCAAATGTTCAACTCATTTATATTAGTGAATGTATGCTTATCAAAAGAAGCTAATAAATATACAATATAAATATAATCATAGGATTGTGATTTACATTGATTATTGGTAAAGATTTTGAATTATTTAATTTAAAAGATTTAAGAAAGATAGAAATAACACCAACCTCTACAACGTACAAAATTTATTATGAATAAGATTTAAAAGGAAAGTAAGGTGATGTTTTGATTATTTAAATATAATATTGTATTTCAAACTGTTTGTTTTTTTATTATATTTTACAATGTATGATCATAATTTGCTGTGCTCGCCATTTAGCGGTTCTTTTTTCGAAAAAAGTTTATTAAAGTCCATACGATCTCACACAAATATTCTTCTGTTGACAATAAAATATGATCTCAGTTATAGGGGTTGAATTCACAAATGAAGTATTTCACAGAGTTCTGTGTTCGAAGGCCTGTGGTTGTAGCTACTAGGTAAGGGTAGTAGTTGTTTGGAAAACTGGGTTCGTTTGGCATCCATGAAGAATAACCAGTTGACTCTAGAAGATCATCTAGAGAAAAGAACAAAGCATATTATACGCTACGCTATACATCACATCACCTCATGTACATAATAAATACAACAATAGAAGATTTGGGATGAGATTGTTTGAATATAAGAATATGCAGAAACAGACTAAGATACCTACATCATACCATGAAAGAAATACAAGGATGGGATGAGATGGGATTAGTAAAATATTGGGAAATAAGAAGGAAAGAAATACAATAACTGGAAGTTGAATCATAATGTGAAAAGAAGGATGTTGGGAAGTGTTTTTTTATTTATTTATTTAACATCTATCATATACGGTTAAAAACTGATTCACAAAGGAAGACAGCTAAATATTATTAAATAAGTGCAGACACAACAATGAACTAAAAATAAGTAAAGTTTGAAATCGTAATATTAATACAACAATGTATTAAAACACAAAAATGATAGTAACAAATTCATGATGGATATTAAATGAAATTTACTAATGAACCAAAATAATATATGAAAAAGTAAGAATTAAAGACAAGAAAACAAAATTAAAAAATGAGCAATAGTGGAATGGAATAAACGGCCATCAGCAGTTTGTTGGGGAATCAACATTAAAACTGTTCAAAAGGAGTTTCTATGATATAGCTTTGGATGATATTATCAATACATAAAGTTAGTAAAGTATTATACAAATGAAAATTGTAAATACTAGAAAAGATATTTTTTTTGTATTAGTAATTGGTACTTGCCACCATGTACATAACATTTGACAGAAAAAAATAAGTTGTAGAAAGAAGGCTGAAACTTGGTGAATTAAAGAACAGGACTCCAAAACAAGAAAATAAATTAAAAAATGCTGTGAAAATCGAGTTTTTTATCCACAATTACCCCAAAATCATGGAGCATCAAATTCTTGCTTTGTCTCCAGTATTGTCCAAATTTGTAATATAATTTCGGATAATGCGGCTAATTTTCCATCCCTACCTACCCTCAGAAAAGAACGCTATTATATTGGAGTCCCTCTTACACAAACAATAATGAACTAAGCTATTTTTCTTCTTAGCTTTAACTCAACCATCTCAACCTTAAAATCTATTTTTAATGATTCAATAATGAAAATGGTCTTAAAGTTACTTTGACAATGCATTAGCAAGTTTTTTTTTAAGGACTGATTGATGTTAAGACCTATGTAAATGCGATACGTACCTTACTTACTAGCTTCGACTTGAAATGAGTGTAATGAAACAGTCCTCTCTCTTACCAAAGATCGTGACGAAGATTCCGTCAGCGACGATCTGGTGTACACCCACCCACACCTCGTACACACTAGAGGTGATGTTGAACGTGCTGAACACCGCCCTGCTTTCCTCTTCGGAGTTGAGAATCAACAAGTGCGCTCCTTCCGCATAACAGATCTGGAAGGCATAAGGCCACGTCTTCGCTGTCATGTAGTTCTTGTAGTAACCGTGACCAGGGATAAACTTGTAGTCCAAAAAGCCTCCGCCACTAATTCTACAAAAATTACGAATATCACATTTCATACTATGGTAGAATAGTAAAACAATTATTTTATATGTTACTACTCACATACTATACAATGTTTTCTAAACATTAAATAATCAAACATTCATAATCAACAATATTTAAAAACGATTGAGCTGAATATTTTTATTTATCATGTTTATCCGTATAAAGATATATACTTCCAAGTTTAAATAAATTATTAACTTTTTATGGTAATTTTTAACGTGTTTGATTAAATAAGAAATTCAGCCACCACCATTCCAAATATTAATAATTACATAATCGTAAACTTACGGCTCGTTCTCTTCACAGATGGACGGGAGAATGTCCTTGCAGGCCACGTCCATAAGACCATCACCTCTTAGTCCACCACAGTTGAGTGATGAGCCACCAATGGGGGCCCCAGACGACCACTTGTTGAAGGCAGTCTCCGTTATCAGCCTGCCTTTAGCGGTGTAATACTCGCCCTCTACGAACTGGTCGTGAAAGCCGGCGTGGACCTGGCTGACGTTGTATCGGCTCATGATACTCCACAACGCACCTGCCTCGTCTTGCGTCTTAGGGTAGGCCAGGTGGCCGTTGTACTGTCTGCATATCTGTGGCACAAACATGCTCATATGAAATTACCTGTTCAAAAAATCAATAATATAGTCTATAGAAACCAAGGATATTTTACATTGTTTTATATTGTACACCAGGGATGGCGGCCCGCGGGCCGCATGCGGCCCTCGGAGCCCTTCCATCCGGACCCCGGGCCCCCGAGAAACATTCTGAATTACACGGGTTTAAACTTCAACGGCAATAGCTAAAAGCTCTGCTTTTATAACTATAAAGCTTTAAAACATACTGTTATTTTCAAGTTGTCCTAAAACGCGTACGTCGATGTAAAACGCATGTAAGTTATGGCAAGAAACGAGGTTATTTTAGTGTTCTTATCGCTTGTAGTTGTTGCCGAGGTTTCTGATGGAACTGTTGGCTTGTATAGTGGCGTAATTGCTGTGATTGAAAACTGAAAATTGCGTGTTGATTAACAAAGTGTTTTCTGTGGTCCAAATTACTATGAGTTTAAGTAAAACCCTGACTCGAAAAGTTGTAGTGAAAATAGGACGTATAACCCGCAGTTGGAATCTGACTACCTCTTCTGTGTAAATAAGGACACTAAAGCACAGTGTCCCGTGATTTGTTAGTGCTGTCAGTGTAAAAGGAATTTGATTTAAGCGACATTATCATTCGAATCATCATGCAAAATATGATTTATATAGCGGTGATGCACGTAGCGCTATTGTAGTGGATTTATTAAAGAAAAATATAAAACAGCAGAAAAATATTTTCACTGAACTTACTACGAGTCAATCATCCTCACTTCTTGCTTCATACACGGTGCTAAATTGCTAAAATAAAACTCATAAAACCGAAGTATGTAGGCCTATATATCTTATTTTTTTATATTCAATAGGTAAGATCCTAGGTGCAGTTGAATAAGTGGCCCCCAGGATGCTGACTTCGAAAATAAGTGGCCCCATAACATACAGAAGTTGGCCATCCCTGTTGTACACTAACCTTGGAAGCATCAGTCCAATTCTGCGGTGTCGGGTCAAAGAGGTAGCGGCCAGCGTCTGCGTATGTTTCATACACGAGAGGGGAAGGGGCCGCTTTGTTCTCCCCGACCGCCAGACCATTGGCGCAGGCGCACAACACGAGAGAGAAGACCAACAACATTCTAGATCATAAGTAAAGTTGATAAAATATTTTTTCTTAAATTGTAAATTTGTAAGAGCATTTTCATTTCCATAAAATTATTGAAAGGTTTTCAGTTGTAATCGTATATTAAGTCACTTACCGTGTCTATTAGGAAGTTTTAATCGTCTTGACAGGTTCTACTTTTGACATTTAATCAATATTGTTCATCGTATTTATTCTACTTTTGTTGATACAATAATCTCTAAGATGCAGTACTTGACTCTAAGTGTCACAACAACTTGAAAGATAAGACATTGCATAACAAATCAATCACTCATTTGTAGTCATATCGATATTTAACTGGTGCTTTAATCAATTAAAAAAAATCATGTTGTAAGCAAGAGAACACTTGTAAATCGTTTGTAAACAATTAGAAGATCAAATTACGATTTTCTTAAATACTACATTTCAAATAGTTGCACCATAAATCAAACCGTGTAAATGGGGCGGCAGGAAGCTCTAAACTGTGTATTTCTAATAGATGAAGAGCATTTAGAGAATTTACTAGCTAGCGTATTGCTGTGATTAAAATACTTCTTCCTTGGCTTTCAATATCTTCACCGTATTTTAGTGAATACATTATTATTTGACTTAAATAAAGAACTTGTTTACAATTTTGATTGTGTTACCACACTCTTGCTTCAGGTAGTGCTACAATGAATTGCAGGATTTGGATACAGTCACGTGGTGAATATTGATTTTTATAAATTTGTACAGTGCAAACATTGAAGGAAATGTTGAAACAAGCTATCTTCAGTATCTTAAAAGTGGTTTATGACTTGGATGTATTTCTTAAGGTTCTGTGAATACTCACCTTTGTTACAAATATTTTTATCGCGTCTTTAACTTGGAGCTGGACACACATTAACGTTATGTATAGTATATTTAATAATTTTTTAAATACTCCACGCAGTTTAAAAGCGTTGTTTCGTCTATGTTTGCCTAGTTAATGTTTAAACTTCTGCTGCTCCTAATCTAAATTTTCTCTAAAATGCTGACAAGTTGAGAAAAAACACAATAACTAACAGAAGTGTGACATATTGAAATTAATTCCACAATCATTCAGACTACATATTTTTAATTTTTTTTATAAGATGGAAGCGGTGTTTTACCCAGGTGACAATTTTTAAATCTCATCATGATTTTGACATTTCTGGAACAATATTTTGTTTGCCAGCAACATGATGGGTTATGCATTATTAACATTTAAAAACATAATTACTAGTTACACCCATCACAAATCTTATGATGTTGACAGCTGAAGACCTTGTTAGTTTTTAGGATTGTACTCGCACATGGTGTATCTTCTAGAGTTCAGCGTGCGTAGACCGGTGGTTGTGATGCCTAGGTATGGGAAGTTAACGTTTATACCGCCGGGCTCCCCTGGCTGCCAGGTAGAGTAGCCCGTCGTCTCCAGAAGATCATCTAGGAACCAAGAACAAATCTTATTTTGATAGATACACAGATTTACAAAGGTGGAAAAACAAGGAACTATTTTGAAAATAAGATCTTTAAATTGTTTAAACACACATCAGGGTTTACTCTAAAATAATTAAAATAAATACTTTTGGTTTATTACAAATTATCACAAATTATATTAATTCTTTAGGAAAATGTTAATTCGTTTAGTTAAATGTATTATTATACGGCCGACATTTTTTTTAAATGAGCTCTCATTAGAACAATTTCCTTCTTTTAGATTTATGTTATAGCTGTAAAACTTACGCAAGATAGGGAAAAGGTGCAGTAAGATTGGGAACTGCAGATAATTACCAATAAGGCTTGGAGTCGACAAAATTGAAAAGTTTTAGATAGGAGATCAATCAATGTGTACAATAAGGTTGTGGCTAACACCAAGGCATTTTAGATTATATCGATATTAATACTGGTTTGTGTTTAAGTAACCATAAAGTCTGATAAGTAAAGAAAGCGAAAATGTGTAGATTAATGTGTTGTAGAGAATAATGTTGTATTAATTTAAATTGACAAAATGTTGTGTGATTTCGCGTATAAACAGTAGAGCCCGCTTATTCAAGCCAATTGTGTCTGGGTTCTGCCGAACATAACAACACACTCAGATAAGGTGGTAGAAGGTCGTCTTTTGTTTCCATATAAGATAGTCAGCCAGACAGGCGAGACTAGACAGTACAAGCAATGCAGACGAGATAACGGAGCGTCTAGCAAGTTATCGGTGATCACGAGTTCAGCCGAGTCTTCCCGAGGATTCCCGAGCAAGCGTTTACTGCTTGATTCGAGCATATGCAAGAAAACGAGTGTTTTGTTATCTTCCGGAAACAAATGAAATTATACTTTTGATCCAGCCGGGAACCTACTTAAAAAAACAAATTACCAAGGCTGAATAAGCGGGACTCCGTTGAAATTGTAAACAAACTTTTAACCTTAGTCCGAGCTCAGCATTTTTTTAAAATGTTTCAATATTGACCATTTTAAGATTTTGTCAAAGTTTTGATTTTAAATTAAGCTACATTTATTTAAATTTGAAAAGATTTTCATATTTTTAGCATTTTTGCGGATGTATATTTTCAATCTTCTCTAATAAGGTACAATTCATCCATTGAATGGGATTTTTAAATTTCTTTAAAATTCACAAAAAAAAATAAAAAAAAATAAGGTCAAACCGAAAAACTTATCATTTACCCGGATTTAAATTCGGAATTTTATGTCCATGATCATGGACGCCATGACTGAGAGGGTTAAACTGTTAGCCGAGCTCAGGCCAACTTTTTTTACAATGTTAAATGCCCATTTAAAAATACGTTTGATTGTCAAATCCACGTAATTTCACATACAGTCTTGACCGCTTTTTTACCTTTGATAATAATAAAAAAAACTGTATTTGTGGGAGGTTGTTCAGAAAGGTTGAACGCAAGTCGCTATCAGAGCTCATTTTGTCATTCCAAATATTCTCTTAAACAAATTGAGAAATTTCTACTAGCTAATTGTTTGGTGGCATCTTTACGGACAATAAGAAAAGTTAGCAATATTTGAAATATCTGCTTAAATAACGCATATATGACACATTCTTACATGATATATTCGGTGCAAACCATAACCCGTTAGGACGAACGATAGAGCTTCCAAGTGATCCAGACTTAACCTCTGCGTTCTGCGTGGCCAACAGTCTTGAATTTCAATTTATTTGGGTGAAATCTGGATTCAAATAGAGCTCAAGGAAGAGTGGAAAAAATTCGCCAGAGCAATCTTGGATCAACATTTAATAATATTGTAAACGCAGGGAAAACTTCTAAATCATAATCAAATTTGCACACGAACGCCAATAAACGTAAAAAGAAATGTGGCAAACAAACAAGAAAAAAACATGAGTCCTAATTCATAAACTTTGTATATTATAATTTTCTAAATTGCTGTTGAAGAAGACAAGATGGTCCGAACCGTTTGCAATATTTATTTATTTATTTATTTATGAATTTGCCACATTCAGCATTTTATGCCATTTAGAGTGACCAGGATAACACCTGATGATTAACTACGATGCATGAAGATGAAGAAGGGAGGAGGGGTAACCCGGTACCAGCACGTAGCCTTCTCCTTTCGAAAAGTATCAATGGTTTTAAGTCCCTTCTGAAAGGACAGTGTAACCCAGTTACTATTCTAAGTCCATGGTGTAACCTTGACAGTCATATAGGTTCCTCCGCTAACCCGGATTGCCGAGCAGACGTCGAAAAGAACGAAGCCGTAAAACAAGCTCTCGAACCCTCCATCTGCTCTAACCAGCGGTATACGTGTGTTTTAGGACAGGGCGTGCACCAATTCTACCCCTGACGACGCCCGAGGTTGATAAACTTTGGTGTTCAAAAGGGAACCGGGAAAGCGATCGCGGCTAACAGCTGGTATAAAATATATCATCGCGACAGAACAGCCCAACGAAAATGTATGAATACAAAATCCAAATTGTTAATTCTTCTAAAGATTCCAGATTCCAGATGCCAGATTAAATTTATTAATTTGATCGATACATGATAACAGATATAACCCCCTCTTGGAAGAGAGGGAATGAATAATCCTTAATTACTATTATGTTCATGAATATGATTCACATTATATGATTATAATGATGGAAAAATAAATTCTAATAAGTAAAAGTGGAATTTGAAAATAAGCGAGTTATTAATGATAATGATAGTGATATATATTATTTTACAATAGTATAACTGGAGAAGAGAATTGTTCGATGAGGTTATTTACATTGGTGCAAGATAATGGTACAGATGAAAGTAAGAGACAGAGACAGAGACAATCATGTGAAAGTGAATATGAACTCACCGAAGATTGTTACGAAGAGTCTATCAACCATCCTATGAGTGACGCCCACCCAGACCTCGTCGTAGGTGGAGGTTGAGTTGAACCACTCGAACACCGCCGCGTGCTCTTCTTCCGAGTTGAGGATCCACAGGTGGGCTCCCTGCTGGTAACAAGTCTTGAAGGCTTCCGGCCAGTCGGACCACCTCTCAACGTACTTGAAGTAGCCGTGTCCTGGGAGGCACGTGTAGTCCAAGAACCCTTCGACCACAGAACTAGAAGATTTAATAGTTAAAAAAATTAAACACACACATAAAAAACGAATAAAAAGTACATGCTCACTAAATTGTATAAAGTTGATCCGTGGGTGTTTACACTGATCAAACTCCGGATTGCTATATTTCCTATTAAAAATATCGACCTTTGGTTGGTTATCGCTCACTCGTCGATTGCGTCGGGGCCGACAGGGTTGGCTTGGTGGCTTTGGTTTCAATCGATAAATAAATAAATATATAAATATAAAAATAAAATAACTCGCACTGATCTTAACCTATGTTATTTAATTGATAAATTATTTGCGATATTTCGGAGACTCACCTCTTTTTTCAAGCATGGTCCATACATTTCTATTTAGGTTGAGTGTTCCCACTAAGTTGCGTAACTGATACAATCATAGTAGCTGACCTCAATTTTAAAGAAGACAACCAAGCCCACCCTGTCATTTTTTATCGTACAAGTTTTAAACGTTTTCGAATAAAATAATCCTGCCACTGACAAGTTAAACGGAAATGATTTAATGTCTAAGGCCAAATTTAAGGAGGGAGGGCAGCATACTTACGGCTCGTTCTCTTCACAGATGGACGGGAGAATGTCCTTGCAGGCCACGTCCACAAGACCATCACCTCTTAGTCCACCACAGTTGAGTGATGAGCCACCAATGGGGGCCCCAGACGACCACTTGTTGAAGGTAGTCTCCGTTATCAGCCTGCCTTTAGCGGTGTAATACTCGCCCTCTACGAACTGGTCGTGAAAGCCGGCGTGGACCTGGCTGACGTTGTATCGGCTCATGATACTCCACAACGCATCTGCCTCGTCTTGCGTCTTAGGGTAGGCCAGGTGGCCGTTGTACAGCCTACACACCTGCGAGAATAGATTTATACCATACATCTCACAGAATCTATTGTATTTCAATTTGGTAATATTCACTTGACAAAATGATTAAGGGATTCACTCCTTACAATTACTATTGAGACGGTATCTCCACTCTTCTTAAAAGTAATCTTTTTATAAAGTGTCCTTCTGAAAATTGCAGACGACGTTTGGTTTTGGGAACCATGCAGGAGATTTAAACATTTAAAATTAAATTAGTAGAAAATTGTATTTTTTTTTCACCACGGTCGAAACATCAGGTATCCCGGTAATCAGTCATAGGCCATAAAATAATAATAATAATAATAATTATTATTATTATTATTATAAAAATAAAATAAAAATAATTATAATCATAACTTTTCAAACCATCAACCACTTGTACTCTCTGCACCTTTAAGTTAGGCTAGTTCAGGTCTTAGATGAGGTCAGAGGTTCATAGAGTTACTTAATAAACTCAATAAAATTAATTTTCCAAATTTATTATAATATGAAATAGTCTTCTAAAGTACCTTCGATGCATCTGTCCAATTCTTTGGTGACGGGTCAAAGAGGTAGCGGTCAGCGTCTGTGTATGTTTCGTACACGAGAGGGGAGGATGCCGCTTTGTTCTCCCCGACCGCCAGACCATTGGCGCAGGCGCACAACACCAGAGAGGAGACCAGGAGCAACATTCTAGGACACAAAAGTCTAGTTGAATGTTAATGTTAAAAGCGTTATTATTTCAGTTAAATCTAATATTGTTACTTAACAATACATCAAAATATGCAATATGCATATCTTATCGTCGTGACTGATTCCACTTATGTTATTAAATCTGTACTGCTCTTCATATATATACACTAATATTCGTACAATGGTATCTTAAATACAGTACTTGACTAGTAAGCCTCTTACATTATAAGCATTAAAGATAAGGCCTGCTTTCTTGAATAAGTTAAACTTTACAGCTGTATCTATAATAACACCAGTTTAATTATCAGTACACACTTCAATGTCTAAACAAACAATACAATAAGTACAGAACACATGAATTTACATAAATATCTTACCTTACAGGGTAGAGTTTGTCCCGGAGCCTTCTTTTGCTAATTGTACAGCGCGAAAAAAAGAGTATAATCAATCTCATAAATATCAGCAAGTAATTAAAATCAATTCAGTTTATTTCTGCATGTATATTACACAAGACCAGTAGAGCAAACATTTTTAAGTTTAACATAATGAGTTTTGGCAATGGGATAAAGGCATTAGATTAAACATAAAATGAGTAAGGTCTGAGTGGGTTGACTCTAAATACGAATTTATAATTCATTAATGTATTAATTTATTTATAAGGGGAGTATTATTATTCCACGAAACTACAGGCTAACTCTGATAGTCCTAATCTGGCCCACCTCTTCGACGACCCTACCGACGGCTTGAGAAACCCTGCTTCCCTCCTCCCGCCTGCGGCTCAATCTGCCCATCGTGGTCTGTCCTGACGCGCCCTAGTTTCTCACGTAGTATGGTAAAGAATCCTAGGGTATATGTGAAAGGAATGCGATAAAAGAATATTTAATTATTAATAACTCATAATTAAATGGCACATGACGCTTTATGAACATAATCTAGATCTCATCTGTTCATACAAAGAATTATTTATTGTTTGACAAGTTGCCCTAAGCACACGTGTTTTTGCATTACAAAGATAATTCTACAGTTTCTTTTCACTGATTCATTTTTATAATAATTCATTGAAGTGTATATTTATTTACTTTTTTTCATTATTTTATAGGTTTGCTAATGATTCTAATAATGTTGTTATCTTATTATTATTTTTTTGTTATAAGCAATCACCAAGTGTGTTTGGAGCTCTACTCTTTTCAGCCATCTTCGTGATACATTTAATCAATGAAAGTGTTATGGAAAAAATAATAAATAATATAAAAATAAAAATAAATATAATACCATCAAGATTCATAACTTGAAAAGGAATGATGTTTGAAAGTATTGTTTCGATTATTTTTTTTTAGTTAAATTGTGCGACTTTTTCAATAACCCTGTTAGTTATCATATACATAATATTATTACTTTTATATATAGGCTGTGTTCTGTGTGTCATGTCAAAACACAATTAAAAAACTTAAACAAAGGGGCTTGCCCCCGTTCTCCACCTCGCCGGTGACTTTTAGACAGTACCCCCGACCACCACGTCTCGGTATATAACCGGGCGCGAGTGGCAGGGGATCATTGATATTAAACCCCTATAGTAGGCTAGATTAGCAGTCTCCTATACCTCCGCACAGGCGCGAGCGTAGCAAATTGAAGACTCAACCGGCCCATTTCAAGATGGCGATTTGGTGTTTTAATTTATGCTTTTTTTAATGCAATAAAGTATTTTACTGGATTGTTTGATATGGTTTTAGCTTTTGCAGCATGGTATTAAACAAAAGAAACAATACGAAGTGATTGCATAAGGGAATTTAGTAATCATTTGGTGTTAAAGGCTAGTATGCTTACCTGTCAACCTGGCGGCAATCTTGAGAACTATTTGGCCACAAATCGCTCCCATTTGATTAACATGTAAACTGTCATTTTAAGATGGCTTCTAATTGTACCGGAAGTGGACCACCGACTGCTGGTCTAGCCAATTATATAGGATGTCTATGCAGGTTATGCAGTCAAACAAAGTCATCGGTAAGGTGGGAACCCCAACAACATTCATATGACCAGATTTCATTGATACGGTGTCCTGTATACCTGAATACTATCTCGTCATTGTTGTTCACAAGTGTACATTATTCATAATCAAATCCATGTATCTATGGAACTTTGTTTTGTAATGGATAAATTAATAAATAAACAAACAAACAAACAAAACAAAACAAACATCTGCATGACAATAAAAGTTTACTCAAATACAGACATACTTTAAGTTCTTAAAAACAAATATAAATTAATGATTTCTTGAGGTTGGTATCGAACTGGCTCCTCCTGAATCAGATTCTCGTGCAACAATACATTGTGAGCTACACTCCTAGAATATTCTTCAAGATGTGACCTCTTCTTCTAATTCTTCATTCTGTCCATTGAGGCCATGAGCTCGTCGTAAACCAAAACTTTGCTGTCTCTCCCCCACAAAAAGTCGAAGTGGTTCCACTTTAGGTTCTGAACTACAAACTTTCCGATGGGGTTTGGTAGTTTACTGTAGAGAAAGTCCATGTCCTAAAGGTGAGAAAACAGGAGTTAAATGATTGTTTACTTAGGATCTTACCTCCCTCACCCAACCTATAGCTGGATCTGTCCAGCAAGGGTCTGTTCTCTCAACAAACCCTTTGCTAAAGTGGACTTCACGGGAAGATTGGTCCGCAGGTACCAGGAATTTCCTCCCCTCTTTAACCAACACCACCTTCCTCACGGACGTCCACAAGACCATCACCTAGTCCACCACAGTTGAGTGATGAGCCACCAATGGGGGCCCCAGACGACCACTTGTTGAAGGTAGTCTCCGTTATCAGCCTGCCTTTAGCGGTGTAATACTCGCCCTCTACGAACTGGTCGTGAAAGCCGGCGTGGACCTGGCTGACGTTGTATCGGCTCATGATACTCCACAACGCATCTGCCTCGTCTTGCGTCTTAGGGTAGGCTAGGTGGCCATTGTACAGCCTACACACCTGCGAGAATAGATTTATACCATACATCTCACAGAATCTATTGTATTTCAATTTGGTAATATTCACTTGACAAAATGATTAAGGGATTCACTCCTTACAATTACTATTGAGACGGTATGTCCACCCTTCTTATAAGTAATCTTTTTATAAAGTGTCTTTCTGAAAAATTGCAGACGACGTTTGGTTTTGGGAACCATGCAGGAGATTTAAACATTTAAAATTAAATTAGTAGAAAATTGTATTTTTTTTTCACCACGGTCGAAACATCAGGTATCCCGGTAATCAGTCATAGGCCATAAAATAATAATAATAATTATTATTATTATTATTATTATTATAAAAATAAAATAAAAATAATTATAATCATAACTTTTCAAACCATCAACCACTTGTACTCTCTGCACCTTTCAGTTAGGCTAGCTGAGGTCTTAGATGAGGTCAGAGGTTCATGGAGTAACTCAATAAACTCAATAAAATTAATTTTCCAAATTTATTATAATATGAAATAGTCTTCTAAAGTACCTTCGATGCATCTGTCCAATTCTTTGGTGACGGGTCAAAGAGGTAGCGGTCAGCGTCTGTGTATGTTTCGTACACGAGAGGGGAGGATGCCGCTTTGTTCTCCCCGACCGCCAGACCATTGGCGCAGGCGCACAACACCAGAGAGGAGACCAGGAGCAACATTCTAGGACACAAAAGTCTAGTTGAATGTTAATGTTAAAAGCGTTATTATTTCAGTTAAATCTAATATTGTTACTTAACAATACATCAAAATATGCAATATGCATATCTTATCGTCGTGACTGATTCCACTTATGTTATTAAATCTTTACTGCTCTTCATATATATACACTAATATTCGTACAATGGTATCTTAAATACAGTACTTGACTAGTAAGCCTCTTACATTATAAGCATTAAAGATAAGGCCTGCTTTCTTGAATAAGTTAAACTTTACAGCTGTATCTATAATAACACCAGTTTAATTATCAGTACACACTTCAATGTCTAAACAAACAATACAATAAGTACAGAACACATGAATTTACATAAATATCTTACCTTACAGGGTAGAGTTTGTCCCGGAGCCTTCTTTTGCTAATTGTACAGCGCGAAAAAAAGAGTATAATCAATCTCATAAACATCAGCTAGTAATTAAAATCAATTCAGTTTATTTCTGCATGTATATTACACAAGACCAGTAGAGCAAACATTTTTAAGTTTAACATAATGAGTTTGGCAATGGGATAAAGGCATTAGATTAAACATAAAATGAGTAAGGTCTGAGTGGGTTGACTCTAAATACGAATTTATTAATTCATTAATGTATTAATTTATTTATAAGGGGAGTATTATTATTCCACGAAACTACAGGCTAACTCTGATAGTCCTAATCTGGCCCACCTCTTCGACGACCCTACCGACGGCTTGAGAAACCCTGCTTCCCTCCTCCCGCCTGCGGCTCAATCTGCCCATCGTGGTCTGTCCTGACGCGCCCTAGTTTCTCACGTAGTATGGTAAAGAATCCTAGGGTATATGTGAAAGGAATGCGATAAAAGAATATTTAATTATTAATAACTCATAATTAAATGGCACATGACGCTTTATGAACATAATCTAGATCTCATCTGTTCATACAAAGAATTATTTATTGTTTGACAAGTTGCCCTAAGCACACGTGTTTTTGCATTACAAAGATAATTCCACAGTTTCTTTTCACTGATTCATTTTTATAATAATTCATTGAAGTGTATATTTATTTACTTTTTTTCATTATTTTATAGGTTTGCTAATGATTCTAATATGTTGTTATCTATTATTATATTTTTTGTTATAAGCATCACCAATGTGTGTAGTTTCCTGAAAAAAAAAAAGGGTCCCTGTCCAAAAGGGTGAAAAAACCCGAGTTAAAAAGATTTTTATTGGGGGATTTTCCCCTCCCTCCCCCAAACCTATGGCTGGATCTGCCCAAACACGGGTTTTTTTTCTCTCAAAAAAACCCTTTGCTAAAGGGAAATTCACGGGAAGTTTTGGGCCCGGGCGGGGGGAAACCAGGAAATTTCCTCCCCCCCAAAAACACCCCCCTTCCTGGGCCGGGGGCAGGGTGGGCCCAAGACGGTAGATGTATCCCCTAATACCGCCTGACCCCTTCTTTTTTGATGGTCTAAAAAACCATCCAATTTAATTATTTTCGCTTGAATGGGAATTAAAAACCCTTTCCCTTCCTTTCTTAGGGTTAAACTGTTGTAATTTACCTTTTAAATCCCCTTTTAAATGTTAAATGATTTTAATTTTAAATTTTTTCATTTAAGGGAAAATCAACAAAATGTTTTGAAGGGCAAAAAATTGGGATTGAAAATTTAAAAATTTAAACATTATAATATAAAAACACACTTCCTTCACAGAATTTCCCTAAGAATATTTTGAAAACCATTGTTAGTTTTAAATCAAGGGGGGGGGGGTTTTAAAAAACATTGTCGTGTTGATTTTATTTCAAGGAAAAACTTTAAAAAGTTAAAAAAATTAACATTTAAGAACATTTTAAAAGGAAAATAACGCATTTGTAAGTTAAAAAGAAAAAAAATTTTTATCTCAAATTAAAGGGTTTTAGAGACCATCAATAAAAGGGGTTCGAGGACGGGTTAAGATCTAAATCTTGTGCACTCGCCCGTCCGAGGAAGTTGGTGGGTAAAGAGGGGGGGAAATTCCGGTACCTGGGGCCCAAAATCCTTCCCCCGTAAAAATCCACTTTAGTTTGGCCCACTTTATAACCTGACTTTTAAACCGGGGGCCCATTAAACCCAAAAAAAAATTCCCCCAAAAATACAAAAAAAGTAAAAAAACAAATATTTTGGTTTGATTTTACTTTTGTAGGGGGGACCCCAGTCCTTCCCCTGGCACGTGTCTGGGTTATTTTCATACGTTGAAAGGGGTTTAAAAGGGATGAGGCTGCCACAAGATTCGGGGTTCCCTTTAAAGTGGGGTAAGTGATTTTCGTGTAGGTAAAAGGTGTTGTGTGAGGGGCCCAACCCTTTTTTACTTTGGGCCCAGCACCCCCATGTGGCCCAAAGGGGTGAAAACAAAGTGTGTGTAGGGCCGAGCAATTTTTTACATTCCCAGCACCCCCGTGTCGCCCCCAAGTGTGAGAACAAGGGGTGTGTGGGGGGGCCAAGTACTTTTTACTTTGGGCAGCACCCCCAGTGGCGGGGAGGGGGAAAAACGAAGTGTGTGTGGGGGCCAGCTATGTTACATTCCCAGCAGCCCCATTGTGCGCGATTTGGGGAAACAAAGTGTTTTGTGGGGGCCCAAAGTTTAATTTTTTCCCTTGCCAGCACCCCTTTTTGGTGCCCCGGAGTGTGGAACGAAGTGTGTGTAGGGCCAAGCTCCCTTTTTACATTTGCAAGCACCCCCAAATGTGCGCGAGTGTGAGAACAAAAAGGTGTGTGGGGGCCCAAGCAAACTTTTACTTTGCCCACCCCCAGTGTGCGCGAGTGTGAGAACAAAGTGTGTGGGGGGGCCAAAGCTATTTTTACTTTGGGCCGGGCCCCCCCAGTGTGCCCCGGTGTGAGAACAAAAGTGTGTGAAAGGGGGCCCCCCTCTTTACTTTTCCCAGCAGCCCCGGGGGGTGCGCGAGTGGGGGAAGAACGAGGTTTTTGTGTAGGGGGCCAAGCTACTGTTCTTTCCCGCACCCCAGTGTGGCCGGGGTTTTGGAAACGAAGTTTTTGTGGGGGCCAAAAGCTACTGTTACAGGCAGCAGCCCCATTTGTGCGCGAGTGTGAAAACAAAAGGGGTGTGGGGGGGCCAAGCTCCCTTTTTAAAATTGCCAGCCCCCCATTTGTGCGCGAGTGTGAGAACAAAGGGTTGTGTGGGGGCCCAAGCTACTTTTTCCCATTGCCGCCCCCCATTTGGCCGAGTTTTAGAACGAAGTGTGTGTGGGGGCCCAAAGGGCTACTTTACATTGCCAGCACCCCCAGTTTTCGCGATGTGAAAACCAAAGTGTGTGGGGGGGCCCAAACCTACTTTTTACATTCCCACAGCCCCAGTGTGGCGAGTGGGGAGAACGAATTTTGTGTGTGGGGGCCCAAAGCTCTTTTACATTGCCACCCCACCCCAGGGGTGCGGAGTGGGGAAAAACGAAGTGTGTTTAGGGGCCAAAGCTACTGTTACATTGCCAGCAGCCCCAGTGGGGCGCGGGGTGTGAGAAAAAGTGTGTGTAGGGGCCAAGCACTGTTACTTGCCAGCAGCCCCAGTGTGCGCGAGTTTTTGGAACGAAGTGTGTTAGGGGGGTTTTAAATTTTAAAAGTGTGAATTTTTCCCTTTCTTCCTCTGCCCTAATGGGAAGAACGAAAACAGGGGGAAACCGAAAAAAGTTCTATGAAATAAAAAATTTGGGGTTATATTGTTTTTTAAAAAATTAGAGTAAAATAAAAAAGTAAAAAAAATATAAAGTCACAAAAAAAAAGTTTTCTTTTGTTTACCCTTATTCGGGGTTTTTGTGACTGATTTAAAAAAAACAAAAAATATAAAACTAAAAGACTAAAAATATATATGTTGGAAAAAAACAGGGGATTTATTATTCTTTGAGTGAGTAAAAAAAGACTTTGAGGTTTTTTTGGACTTCGTAGGTGGGCGGTTTTACAATGTCCCAAAATAGTTAAGCCCAAAGGCAAACCCGGATTCGATTTTGCCTGGGACTTAGACGTTTTTCCCAAGGGGTTGGAAAAAAAAAAAGGGAAAAATTCTGAGTGAAAAAACGCGGGAAAAAAATTTGGGTTTCCATATAATTTAGCCTTTTCCTGACGAAATCTGTGGCGCAATTTTTACTAGAGATTGAAAAATTTTTCCAACCCCAAATTTAAAACGGGAACGTTTTTACTCGTTTATATTTACGAAAATATATAAAACTTTTGGGACTTAGCCCTTTTTTGGGGCTGTTGGCTAGAGATCGAATTTTGTTCTAAGCCCCCAAAAAGAGAAATTTTGTTTGACTAATACTTAAAAAAATTTTCACGAATGGAACCAGAATGGAAAAAATTCTAAGTGTTAAAAAAGAATATTAAATAAAACGCGACCGAGCTGGGAACTTGGGCCTTTTTCTCGGATGTTGTTGATGGGCACCAATGGCTAGGCTAAAATTTTAGCCCAAAATTATTCAAAGGGTTTTTAAACCCTACGCGAGGGGGGCAGAGTCCCCAAGTGGGCTATCCATTTACTTGGGAGCCAAAAGGGCGCCCAAATTTTCCCCGGGGCCCACGGGTTTGGCTGCCGGCAGTTGGGCCCCGAGCCCCCGGCGGAAGACAATTTTTTACCCGATGAGTCGGAGGGGGGGACTTCCTCTTGCAGTCGGAACCCCTTTCCCAGTGGGGCCTCCTCCGCCCCCCACTGAGGGTCCGGGGTTCCGGCCTCCATTTTTAAAAAGGCATCCTTGGGACAGGGTGCTGAGGCGGGGGTGGGGGTGCCCGCATGCGCAAAACCCGAGGCCTCTAGGGCGGCTGTTTTAGGGGAAATTTCTTTTTTGGCCGCTAGGGGGTTTTAAAAAGGGCAGCATTTACAAAATTTGGCAAAACTTCGGAGCAAGAAATTTCCCCAAACCTTGGTCCCAACCCCCTACACATAAACCCTGCTAGTATTTTGAAAATAAAAAAAAGGGAAAATAACTCCTGCACAAATGTTTTCCCCTACCAACAAGCTAATTCAACGTTAAAAATTCACTACATCATTTACACAGAGATACTGTACCATGGAAAAAACACATCTACGTAGTTTTTAACTGGAATGCGGGAAATGCTATTTGGAATGTTTACGGGGAATGCTTTTTTGGGTATGGTACCGCACTTACACGTTTCCAATTGTTTTCGTACGCGAAACCTTTCTTTAGAAATTAAAAAAACTATTTTAAAAACCCACTATCAATTCTATGCAAGATAACATTTTATTTACAGTAGAATTTTTTCTGTTTTGTTACGAAATTGGGCAGAATTAAGGTGGCTAGCAACAGGTTGCTTGACATTTTGAAAAAGAAAAGGGGGTTTTGGGCTTTAGAAAAAAAAAAACTTTTTTTTTTAAAAATTAAGGGGGGGGGGGGAAGGGGATAAAAGACTTTACATAAAGTCTAAATGTTGCAGTAGTGGTTTTACCTTAAAATTTAATGTTTGTTTTTTATTATTTTAGCCGGTAAAACAGAACCCCAAAACCCAACGGGGGGGGAAAACCCCCAACGAGTAGGGACATTTGGGGAACCCCAAGGGCGCTCGGTGACTTTAAACCGGGGAGTTCACCACCCCAAATCTAAAAGGGGTTTTTTCTCCCACCGGGCCCCTGGGCGCCCCGGGAATTCAAAGTAACGATTGCCCTAAAAATCGTTAACATTCCCCCCCTAAAAAAAAAAGTCTCTAGGGTTTTAAAATTGGGTTGTATCGTCCTAAGGGTTTTCCCCGGGTTGTAAAAATAACGAAAAGAATTTGGAATAATCCCATGACAAGAAAGGGGAAAAACAACAAATACAAAAACAAATGACTTTAAAGCACCCCCTTTTAAAAACCGGGTTGGGAGACTGATCAGCTTACTCAGTCTTAAGGGTCTTTTTTGGGGAGTATTATCCTTTTTTTTTCCGGTCACTGGGTTTTTTAAAACTCCTCAGTACTTATTTTCCCGGTTGTGGGAGGGACTCTGTTTTTTTTTGGGTTTTTGTTTCGTTCCCCAGTTGGGGGCTTTTAGTTTTGTTTTGTTTTGGGGGGCCCCGGGGGCCTTTCTTTTGTGCCTTTTGGACATTTCGGAGGGCGTAGGGGGCCCCCTTCCTCCTGGCATGAGAAAACATGGGGACGGGAAGTCTTTTTCGCCGGACCGGGGGTTTGGGGTGAGGGGGTTTTACTTTTTGTGATTGGCTTCGGGGGTGCGGTGAATGTTTGGGCCTCTTTCCCCGGGTGTTTTGTCTCGTGAGTTGCCCCTGGGGTTCCCCGAATTGCCCTCGCTCCTCCCTCTCCTCAAAACTTAAACATTTCTTCAGAACTGTCGAAGGTCTTCCGTCTGGGGGGGTCACCCATCACTATATTCCCTGAAGTAGGTCGGCTACCCTGGCGGTAAATAGGGGGGGGTTCCAAACCCTTTCATGGGGGGACGGGTTTTAAATGGCCCGGGGTTTTCGGGCCGGCCGTTTTCTCTTTTCTTTTCCTCGGGTCTGATTTTGGGGACTCTTCTCCCCTCTTTTTCGGAGTATAGCCGGGGGAAAGGGAGATGGCTCCACGCGGGGGGGTAAGGCCCGGTGGGGGTGGTGGGTATTCCCCTCTCGGGGTTTATACGCTTCTTGAACCCCGGGCTTTTCCGTTCCAAGTGGTGAAATCCCGGTAGGTCTTGTTAAAAGTGTATTTAAATGTATTCGGGGTGCATCTTTTTGAAAACGCTTTTAAAACCTTTTCGGGCGTCCGTGTAGGGGCCTTCAAATTTTTGGGGGGGGTAAAAGTCTTGATAACATGTATTTCCGTAGCCCAGGGGTTCGTCGGGGTGTTTTAAACGTCTTCCAGATCTCGTTTCGGGCGATTTTGGAAAAGGCGGCTGCTTCGTACTTTTCTTTTTAAAAGGGGCGTGGGAAATTTGCCGCCCGGGAAAGTAAAACCCCCGGGTTAAAGGGCGCCACCAGCGGGCAGCTTCCCTTTAAGGGCTTTTGGCGGGGCCCCCAAACCCCTGACTTCTTTCGATGTGGGGGCCCCAGGCCCTTCTGGGGCAAACTGTTCAAATTTCCCGGAACGGAAACCCCAGAGGGAGTCTTTGCCCTCTCCAGGGCCCAAAGAGAACAGAGGTAGCTTGACATCTTTGAGCATCCATTGGGCACGCCAATCTGTAGTCATTTCTTTTGAGTGCTGCGGGTTTCTTCTGTCGAAAAATTTTTGGGGGGATTGGGGGGCCGGGTTTTAGCCCTGTCCCCTTTTTTAAAACCCAGGCTCGTGTTGGGCTGAGGAAAAAACTTTGTCTTCCTCTGGATTCATATGGTCGTCCCTTTCTCCTATTTTTTATTGGGTGAAAGGGGTTTCTGGGTTGGGTTTAAGGGGAGGTGGTGTTGTCCATGGGTGAAAGGGCTTTGGGGGTTAAACGGAAATTTTACCGGGAGTTTCCTGGCGGGAACTGGGAGAGGGGAAATTTAGGTGGGACACTCACTCGTGAAGGGGTTTGAGTTGATAGTTTCCCCCAAACAGCCCATCGAGCGGGTTTTAAACAGGCCGTTGGGGGGAAATTCTTTCCCTTTCCCTTTCTTGTGTGTCGGACCCGTACGCCACATAACGATGATCTCGTACCTGGCCCCCAAAGGGGATGGTTTTTGCTAGTGGTTTTCTTTTTGCGCCGGGCTGGGGGGCTTGTGTGGGTGGATTTAAATTTGGGCATTTCGTACTCGAGCGCTTCTTCACGCCCCTTTTTGTTTTTCCCTTTTTTCCCAAATATTATCTTCTATTTTCCCTTTTTTCTGGGAGGGGGTTGGGAAAAAGAAGATTTTTTGTCAGTGGTCAGGGTTCTAATCCTTTAAATCATTTTTTGGTGGTTTGGTTTTTGGGAAAAAATCCCCTCGTTGTACAGTTTCCCTTTTCCCTCCTGGGGGGTTTACAGTCTTCTTTTCCCCCAGAGGGAGCGTTTGTTGGGGCCCAGCCCCCTGTGGCCATTGTATATTTCGCAAATTCCTGAGGGGCGTTGGGGGCCCTCCCCGGTTTTTGGGGCCCCTTTTTCCCTTTTTCCCTTTTTCCTGAGATGGGAAAACTTTAACCCCCTTCGTGGCCGATGTATTGGGTTTTCAAAAGTTTTCCCAGGGTCGCTACCGTCCTCGGGTATTTTTTGTAACTTCTTCCCGCTTTAGCTGGTATCCCGAAACCCCCCTGTGGCAGTTTGTATAATTCGAGGGTTTCTGAGGGTCGCGGGCCGGGGCCCCCAAGTCCCTTTTGTTATTGTTCGCTTAAGATGGTTTTTTATCTAACCCTTTTCCCCGTTGGGCCCACAGGTTTTTCGAGTACTACCCCCTTTTTAGCAATTTTTGACGAGTTGTATTCTTTCTCCAGACGCCTTTGGGGGAAATTAAAAAAGGTTGAAACCCACGAAAAGGATGACCTTCACATCGCAAAAGTAGTAACCCAAGCGTTGCTCAGTACTGCCCCAAGGTCGTAGGTTGAGACGTCAAGCGAAAAGCTATTTCAACCTAGCTTTTATATCCCCCTCTTTTAAACATCTAGATTTCCCAAAATTTTGATTGTGTGACCCGCGGGGTTTTCCCCACACACCGGCCCGGGCCCCGAGTACGTTTTCGTTGTACTTCAAATGGACGAGCCCCCCCCTTTTCCCGTGCGGGCCCCCGTCCCTTACCCCCTTTGGACGTGTCTAGGGGGGATATTTTTATCGTTTCAAGGGGTTTCAAGGGTTTAGGGGTGCCCACAAGATTTTTGTTCCCTAAGTGGGTAAATGGTCGTGTAGGGGAAGGTGAAAGTGGGGGTAGGGGCCCCAAACTACTTTTACATTGCCCGCAGCCCCAGTTTTTGGGGCCCAGTGGGGGAGAACAAGTGTGTTAGGGGCCAAAGCTACTTTTTACATTGCCCAGCAGCCCCAGTGTAAACCGGCCCCGTGTGAGAACGAAGGTGTGTAGGGGCCAAGCTACTGTTTTTATTGCCCGGGAGGGCCCCGTGTGCGCGAGGTTTTGAGAACGAAGTGTGTGTAGGGGCCAAAACTACTGGTTTACATTTTCCAGCAGCCCAGTGGGCGCGAAATGGGGAGAACGAAGGGGTGTGTAGGGGCCAAAACTACTGTTCATTGGCACCCCCCCAGTGTGCCCCGAGTGTGAAAAACGAAGTGTGGTAAAGGGGGCCCAAACTACTTTTACATTGCAAGCAGCCCAGTGGGGCGCGAGTGTGGAACGAAGTGTTTTGTAGGGGCCCAAACACTTTTACATTCCCGCAGCCCCCGGTGCGCGAGTTTGAGAACGAAGGGGGTTTTAGAGGCCAAGCTCCCTTTTTCAAATTTCCAGCCCCGGCCCCCGTGGGGCGCGGGGTGAGAACGAATGGTTTTAAAGGGGGGCCCAAACTACTTTTAAAATTGCCCGCAGCCCCAGTGTGCGGAGTGTGAGAAAAGAAGTGTGTGTAGGGGCCCAAACTACTGTTTCATTGCCAAACACCCCCCCCGTGTGCCCCCGAGTGTGGGGAAACGGGAAATGTGTGTAGGGGCCAAGCTACCTTTTACATTGCCCGAAGCCCCCCGTGGGGCCGAGTTTTGAGAACGAATTTTGTGTAGGGCCCAAAACTACTGTTTTCATTGCCAGCCCGGGCCCCGTGGGCGCGAGGGGGAGAACGAAGTGTTTGTAGGGGCCAAGCAAATGTTACATTGCCCGCAGCCCCAGTGTGCGCGAGTGTGAAACGAAGGGGTGTGTAGGGGGGTTTAATTTTAAAGTGTGAAATTTTTTTACCCCTTTTTACCTCTGCCCTAATAGGAGAACGAAAACAGTAGGAGACCGAAAAAAAAGTTCATGTTATAAAAAATTTGGGTTTTATTTTTTTTTAAACAATAGATGTAAAAAAAAAGTATAAAAATATAAAAGTACACAAAAAAAAGGGTTTCTTTGTGATACCCTTTCTTTTGGGGGTTTTGTGACTGAGTAAAAAAAAACAAAATATAAAAATACAAGAATAAAAAAAAATTTTATGGTTTTGGGAAAACAGCGAAATATTTTTTTTGAGTGATGAAAAAGACTTTTAGGGTTTGGGTTTTTGGGCTTTTGGGAGAGTAGGGGTTTTACAATGTACCCAAAAATAGTAAAAAGGGCCCCAAGGCGAGGGGGGGGGGGGGGGGGGGGGGAAATTTGGGCTTGCCCGGGGCTTTGGGCGTTTTAAAGGTTGGAAAAAAAAAAAGAAATATTCTGAGTGTAAACGCAGGGAAAAATTGGTCCAAATATAATTTACCATTTCCTGACTGAAATCTGTGGGTGGGAAGTTTTGCTAGAAAATTGAAAAATTTTTCCAAGTCCCAAAAAAAACAGGAACGATTTTACTCGTTTAAAATTTTCCCCCCCCCCCCAAAATAATGAAAAATTTAAAGGGCCCTTAGTCATTTTTGTGGCTGTTTGGGGGTTTGAGATCGAATTTTTTTCTAAGTCCCACAAAGATGTAATTTTTTTTGGACTAATCTTAAACATTTTTACGAGATGGGCAACAGCAGGAAAAAATTTCTAAGTGTTGAAAAAGAATATTAAATAAAACCCCGGGCCAGCTAGGACTTAAACCGTTTTTCTCGATGTTGTTTATAGGCACCCCAAAGGTAGGCTGAAGTTAACGAAATTTTTCAAGTCTCAACCCCACGGAGGGTGGGAGAGTCCCCCAAGGGGCATCCAAATTTTCTTAGACCAAAAAGGGCAGACCAATTTCCCGGGGGGCCCCGGGAAGGGTGCCGGCCCGTTCCCGGCCCGAGCTCCGCGGGAAAAACAACTTTTTTCCCGATGGTCGGACGGGGGACTTTCCCCTTTTTCCCGTCGGGAAAACCTTCACAGTGAGCCCCCTCCGCGAAAACTGAGGGGCCCCGGGCCGGCCCCCCCATATTTAAAAGGCATCCTTTCTGGAGGGAGGGTGGGTGAGGCGGGGGGGGGGGTAGGGCCCCGCATGCGCATAGCGAGGCTCTACGTCGGCTGCCCAGAGAAAGGTGTATTTGGCCGCTTTGGTGGTGTTTAAAAGGGAGCATTAAAATTAAAAGCTAAAATTCGGACCCAAAAAAATTTCCCCAACCTTGGTGCCAACCTCTACACATAACCCTGCTAGTAGTTTCCCAAATAAACCAAAGGAAAATAAATCCCCTGCACGTAATGATTGTACACATTTCTAAGCTAATTTTAAAGTTACAAATCACTCATCACTACCCCAGAATACTGGGAATGGGGAAAAAACACATCTACGTAGTTTTTATCTGGAAAGCTGGAATGCTACTGGAATGGGTACTGGAAAAGCTCTTTGGTATGGTACCGCACCTTTTCCAGCTTCAATTTGGGATTCGTACGCGTACCATTCTTTTGCCCTAAAAAACCCATTTTTTAAAAAAAACTATCCCCAAATTTTATGCAAGATAACCCTATTATTTACAGTAGGGATTTGTTTTGTGTTTTTACGCATTGGGAGAATTAAAAGGGGGCTAGCAAAGGGTTTTGGGGGAGTTTTGACAAAGACCCAAAAGGGGGGTTGGGGGTTTAAAACAATAAAACTTTCTTTTAAAAATTTTATGACAGGACAGATGAAAACTTTTCATGATGTCTGAAAGTTGCTTTGTAGTGGTTTTTTACCTTTAATTTAATGTGTCTTTATATGTTTTAGGTAACACAGAACACTACCAAGGTCGGGTAAAACCCCCCGAAACGAGGACACCCTTTAACCCAAACGCTCCGGGGACATTAAAAAACCCCCTGTCACCAACCGCCCTCTCAATGTGTTTTTCCCCCCCCAGTCTCTAGGCGGGCCGAATTCAAAATAAAGATGTTTCCTAGTCGTTACCAAATCCCTTTAAATTTAAAACGCTGCATCTGGCCCTTTTAGACGATTTTTCCCCCTCGCTTTTAGGTTTTTTTTCGGGGGGAAAACGCTTAAAAACCTGGGGATTATATTTTTACTAACGTTTATCAAGTATCAAAACTGTGAGATCCAGTACGCGTATTTTTTTGATTATTTCATGGGGTAAAAATTTAAAAAAAAAGGTTTAAAACCCCCCTTATTTTAAATCAATTTTGGGGAACTTCGAGAATTTCTTCCAAGTGTACAGATTTTTTTAACACAAATTTTATCCGGATATCAAATTTACCCTCAATGTGAAAGCACCCCTTTATTGGTTTTTTTCGTAAAATAAAAACGGTTTTGGGTTTGGGAAAAAACCCCGAAATTTAAAACCCCTGTTTTTGATTTTCGATTTTTTTAAAGTTCCGGGCCCTTTCAACTTGCATTGATCTTTTGAGGCTTTTCTTTTTCAAAGAAGTTTTTGGGTACCAATATAAGGAACTGTATTAAAAATTCTTTTCAAAAAATTTTGGGAATGATAATAAACCCCAACCCTTTAGTTAGCTGCAAATCGTTTTAAAACCTGAGCGTGCGCCCTTTGGTTGGGCCCACCCCCCGCGTCCCCTCTTAAAAACGGGTGCCTCAACTCCAAAATTAAAAGACCGCAATCTGTTGATGTTTCTGCTGAAAAGGTTTGGTAAAATCATTTCTAAATTTTTAAAGGATGTCAATAAAATACTTTTAAATTGAATCCCCAATTTATTGGGAAAAATTTAAAACCTTAATGATCCATTGCGAGACATAAGTCCAAAACGAAAAAAAAGGGTTTAAAACCAAAAATGGGGTTCCAAATTTTGGAAATTCCCCCTAAAAACCCCTTCCCAAAAAAAAACCGGGAAATTTACCTGAATTTTAAAAAATTAAATCAAGTATGCAAATTTGAGGGTTTTTTAAAAATCCGGGACACTTGAAAAAAAATTCCCCAAAAATTTTACCCCCCAAAGGAGTATTTTAAAATCAAGGGAAAAAATTTAAAGGGAAACGCTATTGGATAGCATTTTGGTGTGTCCTTTATTAACGTTAGTTTTGAAATCTAAAAAACGGTGTTTTTTTTTAAAAAAACCCCGTTTTAAACCCCAAAGAAAAAAAATTAAAAATTTGAAAGGGGGTGGAAATATTTGCATATTTCGGAGACTCCACTCTTTTTTCAAGCATGGTCCATACATTTCTATTTAGGTTGAGTGTTCCCAATAAGTTGCATACTGATTCATAGTAGCTGATCTTAATTTTAAAGAAGACAACCAGGCTACCTTGTCATCCTTTATTATCGTGCAAGTTTAAACGTTTTCGAATAAAATAATCCTGTCACTGCCAGCTAAACGTAAATGATTGATTCTAACGCCAAATTAAGGGGAAGGCAGCATACTTACGGCTCGTTCTCTTCACAGATGGACGGGAGAATGAACTTGCAGGCCACGTCCACAAGACCATCACCTCTTAGTCCACCACAGTTGAGTGATGAGCCACCAATGGGGGCCCCAGACGACCACTTGTTGAAGGTAGTCTCCGTTATCAGCCTGCCTTTAGCGGTGTAATACTCGCCCTCTACGAACTGGTCGTGAAAGCCGGCGTGGACCTGGCTGACGTTGTATCGGCTCATGATACTCCACAACGCATCTGCCTCGTCTTGCGTCTTAGGGTAGGCTAGGTGGCCATTGTACAGCCTACACACCTGCGAGAATAGATTTATACCATACATCTCACAGAATCTATTGTATTGCAATTTGTAAATATTCACTTGACAAAACGATTAAGAGATTTACTCTTTATAATTATTATTGAGACGGTATGTCCACCCTTCTTATAAGTAATCTTTTTATAAAGTGTCTTTCTGAAAAATTGCAGACGACGTTTGGTTTTGGGAACCATGCAGGAGATTTAAACATTTAAAATTAAATTAGTAGAAAATTGTATTTTTTTTCACCACGGTCGAAACATCAGGTATCCCGTTATCAGTCATAGGCCATATAATAATAATGATTATTATTATAACTAGGAAAACGCTCAAGTCCCGCCGCGTTGATGGATGAGCTTTTTGTAAAGTTTTTAGTCTGCGTGGGATATCTTTACTTTTGCGAGTGCTTTGTTGCTTTGTTTTGCTTCCCACGCATTGTAGGTGATTGTTGTCAAGTTTCTATTGTTACTTGTCATTTGTTATTATTTACCGTAAAAAACTTATTTTAAAGCTTTATTTCTATGGAGTCTGGATAACTTTCTCACTTTTTTTCAAAAGGTACTTTATCACCATAACCTTAATGTCCATGTATAATATGAACGTTGTAGCCCCACCCGTTTGGTCAGAATTGGCCCAAATGGCACGAAAAATATCGCAAAAAATCAAAAACTTATATTAAAAGCTTTATTTCTATGGATTCTGGCTAACTTTTTCAACTTTTTCTTTCAAAGGTACTACATCACCATAATCTTAATGTCCATGTATAATATGAACGTTGTAGCCCCACCCGTTTTGGTCAGAATTGGCCCAAATGTCACGAAATATCGCACTAAAAATCGAAAAAATCGTAAAAGTACGATATTCATGAGAAATATTTCTTCGATTGTACCCAAAAACAATACACCTCTAAGTTCAGAGATTTCGAAGGTCCCCTCAATTTTCATCAAGATCGGATATGCCGTTTGCCTGTAGAGAGTTAACAAACAGACAGAAAACACAACAAACAAAAAAAAACAAAAAAACAAAAAAAAAAACACCCGAGCTAAATTTTTTTGGGGGTCAGTGAAATTGAAGTCTTCGCTTCGCTCATCCAAAAATAAAAATAAAATAAAAATAATTATAATCATAACTTTTCAAACCATCAACCACTTGTACTCTCTGCACCTTTCAGTTAGGCTAGCTGAGGTCTTAGATGAGGTCAGAGGTTCATGGAGTAACTCAATAAACTCAATAAAATTAATTTTCCAAATTTATTATAATATGAAATAGTCTTCTAAAGTACCTTCGATGCATCTGTCCAATTCTTTGGTGACGGGTCAAAGAGGTAGCGGTCAGCGTCTGTGTATGTTTCGTACACGAGAGGGGAGGATGCCGCTTTGTTCTCCCCGACCGCCAGACCATTGGCGCAGGCGCACAACACCAGAGAGGAGACCAGGAGCAACATTCTAGGACACAAAAGTCTAGTTGAATGTTAATGTTAAAAGCGTTATTATTTCAGTAAAATCCTTAATAGCTTTGTATTTGTTCTCAAATAGTGTTGTTACTTACTGAGGCATCAAAACATGCGTATCTTATCTTCGTGACTGATTCCACTTATGTTATTAAATCTGTACTGCTCTTCATATATATACACTAATATTCGTACAATGGTATCTTAAATACAGTACTTGACTAGTAAGCCTCTTACATTATAAGCATTAAAGATAAGGCCTGCTTTCTTGAATAAGTTAAACTTTACAGCTGTATCTATAATAACACCAGTTTAATTATCAGTACACACTTCAATGTCTAAACAAACAATACAATAAGTACAGAACACATGAATTTACATAAATATCTTACCTTACAGGGTAGAGTTTGTCCCGGAGCCTTCTTTTGCTAATTGTACAGCGCGAAAAAAAGAGTATAATCAATCTCATAAATATCAGCAATTCGTTTTATTCCTGCATGTATATTACAACATAACACCAGTAAAGAAAACGATTCACTGAATTCAGTTTAACATAATGAGTTTGACGATGAGATTAAGAAATCAGATTAGGCCTGAACATAAAATGAGTAGGGTCTGAGTGGGTTGACTCTAAATACGAATTAATTTATTAATTAAGCAATTTATTTAATAAGAAGGAGAGTATTATTATTCCACGTAAATATAGGCTAACTCTGGCAGTCCTCATCTGTCCAACTACCGACGGTGACAACAAGGGGGATATTGACGATGTCAATGGCTCGAGAAACCCTTCTTCCCTCCTCCCGCCTGTGGCTCGATCTGCCCAGCGTGGTCTGTCCTGACGCGCCCTAGTGTCTCACGTAGTATGGTAAAGAATTCTAGGGTAGGTACTTCATACTTGTGAAAGGAATGCGATAGAAGAGGATTGAATTATTAATAACTCATGATTAAAAGATCAAAGTGTTACAAACATGAAGCCTTGCAAACACAATCTAGATCTCATCTATTCATACAAAGAATTATTTATTGTTTGACAAGTTAGACAAACCTTCAAGATTCATAACTTATAAAAGAAATGTCTAAAAAATATTGACTCGATAAAAATTGTAATCAATTTGTGCGACTATTTCAATAACCATGTTTGTTATCATTGACATAATATTATCACTCATATATATATATTTATATAGGCTGTGTTCTGTGTCATGTCAAAACACAATTTGAAAACTTAAATAACATTTTTATCTGCATGATAATCAAAGTTTACTTTACTTAACACTTTCAGTACCGAATTATATTGGTCCGCATTTCAAATTATTAATTTTTTTCTAAGATTTTTAGTGTTATTTAATTTTTGTAATGTCTTTTATGGAATTTTAGGAAATTTTGGATTTCGAATTAAAGCTTGATTTTTGGTGAAAGTGAAAATTTGATGTACATTTCTAAAACAAGATTTTTTTCTGTTTTTACATTTTTTTTGTATCTGAAATAGTAGCAATAGTAGCAATATTTTACTTTTCCGAAACGAATAATGTTTTTCTTTGTTTAAGATGTGTATTTTAAACCTTCTCTAAAATTGGCGCTATTTTGATGGGGAAAAACATAACTTTTTTATGCACCAAATAAAAATAAAAACTTAGGGTCAAATTGAAAAAAATATATATTTTACCTGGATTTAGAAAGTCAATTGGTCTGAAAGGGTTACGTACAGCCCTACTTTAACTTCTTAAAAACAAAGATAACTAAAAAAATGATTTACGAAGGTCGGTATCGAACTGGCTCCTCCTGAATCAGATTCTCGTGCAACAAAACATTGTGAGCTACACTCCTAGAATATTCTTCAAGATGTGACCTCTTCTTCTAATTCTTCATTCTGTCCATTGAGGCCATGAGCTCGTCGTAAACCAAAACTTTGCTGTCTCTCCCCCACAAAAAGTCGAAGTGGTTCCACTTTAGGTTCTGAACTACAAACTTTCCGATGGGGTTTGGTAGTTTACTGTAGAGAAAGTCCATGTCCTAAAGGTGAGAAAACAGGAGTTAAATGATTGTTTACTTAGGATCTTACCTCCCTCACCCAACCTATAGCTGGATCTGTCCAGCAAGGGTCTGTTCTCTCCACAAACCCTTTGCTAGATTGGCACTTTATGACCTGACGGTTTACGCGCCCATTGAACCAAGAAAAATATTCCAAAACTACAAAAAAGTAATAAACTAATTTATGATTGATTTTACTCCTTAAATATAAATCGCTGCGACTGGCGTTGAGACGATTTTGTACTCTCAGCTTTCAGGTTTTTTCGGGTAAACGGTTAACAACATCGGTCTCATATTTCACAATAACGTTAATCAAGTATCAATCTGTGAGATCCAGTACGCGTAGTTTTAGATTAATTGATCGGTTTATAATTAAAAAATCGTTAAACCTCCATTATTTACTCAATTTTGGTGAACTTCGGGAATTTCTTCCAAGTGAACAGATTTTTTAACGCAAATTTTCATCCTGGATATCAACACTTCAATCAATGTGAAAGCGCACGATTATTTGGTTTTATTGTAAGATTAACGGTTTGGTGGGAAAATCCAGAAATGAAATCCATGTTTTCGATTTTCGATTTTTTTAAAGGTTTCAAATGCGAGCACTTAGATGTTGATGATTTCTGCTGTACGGTTGGTAATATCATTTCCAAATTAAATGGATGTTAATAAAATACTTTTAAATTGATATCCGGAATTGGTTGCAAAAATTAAGAATTAATGATCCATTGCGAGACATAAGTCCAAAACGTGAAAAAGATGGGAAATCCAACACATGGAATCAAATTTTGGAAATTCCCACTAGACCGTTTATCTTACGATTAAACCAAATAAACCTGCGCGTTTACATTGATTTAAACATTGATGTCAAGTATGCTAATTTGAGTTTATTAAATCTGCACACTTAAAATAAATTCACGAATTTGACAAAAATGGGGTAAATTCTGGTGATTTCACTATTTGTGTATTCAAAATCAATGAATTTAACTCGGAATAGGGTACTGGATAGCATAAATGTGTTCTTTATTCACGTTAGTGTGAAATTTGATAACTGTGTTATAAACAGTTTACTCGGAGAAAACAGAAAGCTGAGAGCCTTAACTCGTCTCCGCTCCAGCATCAGCGACTCCTCTTTAAATTGCAAATTATCTAACCTCAGATGCGCAAAAAGGATCGTTGATTCCGTAGTAGATGGCCATGGGACATGTGGCGTTACCTATGTTGTACTCGGGGGGCCTGGAGGAACCATACCGAGCTAGGTTTTCTGATACTCCGTGGTCAAACTGTTGGAACCTGTTGCTGTCGTGGTTCTGGTAGTAGTGGTTGTGCTGACGAGTGGCGGAGCTCGCGGGGAAGTAAGTGTATATCATCGGTACCAATTTCTGAAAGGGAAAAGAACAAGATCCGTTGAGATATCCTTAAAACTATATAATAAACCAACAATTTTGCCCAGGTTGTTTGTTCCTCTGTCGATAGTTTAGGTGAGAAATGAACAATGGTCACCTTGCTAGCATCAGCTAGAAATTGGGAAGTATTTTACTTTCCGATACTAGAAGTGAGTCAGGATGGCAGTCGTCGTCGGGGAACCCTCCTCCTCCCATTGAAGACCTCTACGATGCAATGACAACGACAACACGAACATTGACCATGACCAGCGGTTTAACCGCGGTCGCTTAGCCGGTTCACACTCGAACACCGAAGTTAAGCAACCTAGGGTGTTGCCAAGGGTAGAGTGGGTGACCTCTCTCCCCTGAAACACACGTTTACTGCTGGCTAGAGCTAAATGGAGGGTTCGAGAGCTAGTGTAACGGCTCCGTTGGGTAAGTGGAGGAACCTATATGACTGTCAAGGTTACACCGTCCTTTCGGATGGCACGTAAGGCCGTTGGTCCCCTAGGTACTTTTCGAAATGAGAAGGCTACGTGCCGGTACTGGGTTTCATCTTTTCCCTTCTCTATTAAATTTGCACTAATAGATTACCTTATCCGTTACAAATGGAGACTTAATAAAGTAAGAAACTCTGGCATTCCTTCCCCAGCTTAAGGCAGGATCTGCCCAGGATTCACATCTCCTAGACTAGATTGCTCCAAAATGACCAAAAGTATGACGCAACCTTAAAAAAAATTAACCAAATGTAGAATTTACTTACCTCATCTATTTGTTCCCTGTCAGTACCTCCACTCGCAAAGATGAGAGAGAGACAAAGAGATCGAAACAAGGCCCACCCATCTCTGCAATATTGATTCACGGTTTTCTTATAAAAACTGGTCTTGGATATAAATTCGTACTTGCCAGTAAACCGCTCAAATATCTAGGGATGAAAATACATGAATAAGAAGGGTTATGCTAAAAATACCACAATTATTATTTTTTTTAAATGAGGTGATGGATTATTTATTTTAGGTCTGGCCCGGAGTAGAATTCGGTCCAGCAAAATGAGAAAAGGGATAAATTCCACCCCACAATCATCAGCTTGTAAGCGGGGATGTATTTTAATCCCCGGATCAAGAGGAGAGCTCAGGTATTCTTTGTTGCCATTGGTCATCACTCTGTCACCTCAACGACCACCCCGACAAAAAAAGACCTCAAAATGAGAAACCCTGACCTTTATTTATTTCATTTATTTATTTAACGTCTATCCTATTTAGTAAAAAAACTGATTTTCAAAGAAGGACAACTAAATAAATGTAAATATGCAAGTGCAGACACAACAATGAACTATAGTTAAATAAAGCTTGAAATAGTAACATAACAGCAACAATGTAATAATGACACAATAATTTTGAATTAATGAACCAATTATAAAAAAAGAAAAAAAGAAAAAGGAAGTAAAAAAAGAAGGAAAAAGAAAAGAGAAAACGTGAAGAAAAAATTATTTATTAGTCGATCCCACTCAAAACGAAGATAAGGTTTGGCAAAATTCAGGAACAGCAAATCAGGCCGCCTGTATGTTGCTAGATCAATCCAGCATGGGTCTTTCCTCCCTACATTCCCAAAAAGAAAAACTTTAATTCAACAGCATTCAATATCAACCATACCACCTTTAGTTAGCCACACAATATGTTACTGCACATTGCCAATACATGATCACAATGTAAAAATATGATTTACTTATGAGTTGAATTACTTTAAGTGGGCCTCCCGTCATGAACGTATTAGTCGTATTCTTGAAGAAGATGGCAGGAGCCAAGTTGAACGCAGCTCTGATCTTGCTGTTGTACTCTGGTCGCTCAGACAGCATCACAAACAGCTGGGTGGTCCCCTAGAAATATAATAGAGAGGTGTTTTGGTTGTGCTTTTTAGCTACTGGCTGAGAGAGGTGACCGCGTCTGGGTTCGATGTAGAATCTGGCCCAACAGGGCTGCGAGCATAACCGTTGCGGCGGCGGCATCGGCCGGTAAAGCTAAAACCCACGCGTAAACAACGTCATGCTGATTCATATTCGTTCCGTAAGGCGCTATCTATGTGCAAATTGGTGAACTCGAAGTGTATTATGATTTTAAATAGCACGGCGGGACCACGGCTGGCCACGCGCGCATATACCGGGTAATGCGCGTTACACGGTTAATGCTCGCGGCCCCTCGATTATCCTGTGCCGATCGTTAAAGAATAAAAAAGAGACATGGTCAATCTCTCAAACACATTTCTATTAAGAAGAGGTGTGTTTTACTCTCTGAAACGAGTAATTGTCTTCGGGAAACCCTCCAACCTCCTTTCGACGATCTTCTTAAGTCATGCAGACGCTCTCAACAACAAAGAAGATGCCATAAAAATTCCCCTTCCCACACTTTCTATTTTTGGCTGGATTTGTCCCGCATAAGTAAGTCCTTTCCACTTCCACTAGTCTAGATGTGTCGCGTTCTTAAACGAAATAATCTCAAACACACTTTACGAGTCCCGTACCTGGCTGTGGCCGATATAGAAGAGATCTGCTTGACCGGTGGCATCCAGGATGTAGTCTATGGTGGCCGGGAGGTCAAACACCCCCATCTCGTGCCAGCTGAACTTCCAGTAGGCCCCGCCCTCGTCGTCCGGAGATAGCTTCGTGTGTTTCCGTGAGTCCGGCGTTCCTCGGGCGTTCCCGAGCCACACGTCGTAGCCTCGGTCAACCAGCATGTAAGCTGCAAGGGCAATGACTTCAGATTCCTCCAACATAATTAACATTATTGTTATGGCAAATTGGTGGTTAAAAAGTTTTCAAGTGTATAATATGTGCAAACTTGCTGAATTTACCCATCAAGAGGTTCTTAAATGTACGTTTATCTTTATATTTTGCAAAAAGTTGGTCCCGCCTCGACCTCCTCTGGCCAAAAGGGGTTTTCTTTCATTTAAATCTTTTGAAACCCTTTATAGGGCAGTGGTTTCCATATTTACCACCACCTTTTAAAATCTACGCAATATAAATCTGCCAGTTTTTCATACTTTACACCCGGTCAAATAGCTGCTTCGTTTTGTTCTGAATTGGTAGCGTTTTTCCTTACTAAATTCTAGTGATTAGAACGATTTTTGTAATTGATCAAAAATCGAATTGTGTATGAAAACATAAAAAACACATTTCCGGGATGTCCCGGATATGTTAGTTGCCTGTAGTAGATCCAATTTGAACATGCCAAAAAATGGGGGGAAAAAAATTGGGAAAAAAACTAATTTTTGGAAATATACTTGAATTCTGCATTTTTTCCCTAAAAGATCAAAGATTTTTTTAATAAATAATTCTTTAAAAAAACACAAATTTCCGAATTGTTAAGGTGGAAAGAAAAATTTTGGGCTCCAACATCATGCCCTTTAAAGGGTTAAATAAAGATTATTAACTGATTGATTTTAATGAGCATTCGAGCCGAATTAATAAATGATTGAAACTTACCACAGTTAAGAAAGTGTCCAGACCGTCTATTCCCCCTACCAGCCATCCTGACACAATACAAAGTGATAACAACACCTGCTTCACACACATAACTGACTTCAACTGAACACTGGGCCAACAACGCATTAACACTTTAGAAACTAGGTGTTTGACAATAAATCAAAGGCAAAAACAATAGGCTTAATGCACTAGATATGACATTTAGGTCAACGTTAAGTCAATGTTGGAGTTGAACCTGCAAACAGTAATTGCACTTTATACATATTTTGGCAAATTTCCAAATAAAAAAGATAATAATACACACCTGATACGTTGAAGTAGGTCTTCGAAACACTATAAGTTGATTAACAACCTGAGATGCTCAAGTGGAAAGCTCTAGACTGTTACTGGAGGTCCCGATTGGATACCAATCACCGGGAATAATCATAAAGTTTGTGCCATAGTTTGCTTTAGACGTTATTAGGAATGAAAATGATTGAGTGTTTTTATAACAGCCCTTGGACATTACATTTACATCTAGCCTTACTACAAAATATACCTACATAGACACCCGAAGAGCCTCGTCGTCGAAATTGAATTGAGAAATTGTTTAATTATTGTTTCATTGAAACTGTGTTTGTGAATAATTTGTTTAAGATTTATGTTCACACAATTTGTTTGAATGCCCAATAAAGTGCTGATTTAAAGCTAATGAAATCAAGTATGTTCTTATCGAAAATTTATGTCTACGTTCTCAATTTTACTTCGTCAGTTACAGTCATAGATACAAAAATCAAAATTTATGTTATTTATTATTTCCACCAACCCCCAATGGCATACTTTTAGATTTGTTTATATTTAGCCACAACTTATTATTTTTACCTAATCATATTGCATCATTTTCCAGACCACTGTTCATTTCCCTTAACAACTTATCCACGTCAATTCATTTAACAGATAAACCATGTCATCTCCATTCATACAAATTTACCACCACTTCATTGATATAGATGAATATGCTTAAACATCTTGTAATCGATGATAACATTGATAATAAACCAGAAACAATTATACCGTCTTAAGTACAATAATTATTGGAAATAAACTGAAAGTAAACGTGAAACTGAAATTAAAAATGTATTTGTCAAACTTCTCATATTATTGGTTTCATGTTATATATTATGTATTATGTTGAGTGTAATACTTTCCAATTAATTCCATGTGTAAGAAGGGTCTAGGCAAAATGCAAGCACCATCAACTGGGGCTACTTGAGACTGGTTTTCACATTTTTAACAATACATTTTTCATTTCCCATCCTCCAAAAAGTCGTGCTTTTAACAGCAAATAAATTATTACACATTGGCATGAAGTGTCCTTACATTTTTTTTATGATATATTAATAACTTAAACATAAATTGGACGCATATATTGAATAATCCAAAATTATTATAAAATAGAGATATATAATTTAGGGAATTCCATGGGCCAACTTTGGATGATTTTATCTTTTTGCAAGGTGGTGAAGGAAAACATAAGGATGTTTAATTCGGATTTTTAATAAGATGTATTATTGTAATAAATATTTTTTTTAATCAAAGACCTTTAAAAAAATGTTGATTGATATCATTGGCATTGATATCATTCAATGATACATCGAGTAGACCCATAAAGCTTTGATTTACTGTTGTGATTGAATCATTAAACTCAGATGATAAACAATTGTTTTTGAACTATTCTTATCATATTCTTTATGTTTCCATAATATTAGTGTCATTATTAGACGTCGAACAAAGTTGGACATAACCAAAATCAGAATTTTTTTCCTTACATGGATATAGCACGTATAGGAAGTTACTGAATTTGAAATTCATAAAGGGACTAGAACTAAATATGTATTAGTTTTAAGGTAAGAAGAATTCATAATGATATTTAAAACACTTAAGTGGAAAATAACTTTATTTTTAACTATAAACAACGTTTCGGAACTTAATGGAAACTATTTCCGCTGTCAGGTTTTTATGAAGAACAAAATCATATTATCAAAATTATATCAAAACAAACAAAGACAATAGCCGAGGTAGATAAGATTTCACATTTCTCATACATGGAAGGTATGAACACACACACACAAAAAGGCTATTTTGTAGTATTTACTAAAGTAATCCACATAGGAGGAAAATAGGTACTCGGCTGGCTGTACTGACTGCAGCTTTAATAATAGGTTATTTTCGGATATATTTATGTTACTCTCTGATTATAATAGCAAATGTTATTAATGAAGTTAAACAAGAGTATTGCTAAATATATACATGTATTTAAATCTTAATGTAGAAAGGGAAAATAATATCACATTATTAAAAGCGTTTGAAATTAACGTTTTACTTTAATCTCAAGACCGCTTGCAACACGCAACGCTTGCAACAACATAGTTTTGATAGAACTACAGCTACTGTTAAGAGGAGTCGCTAAAGCTGGCGCGGAAACGAGTTTAGGCGCTCAACTTTCTGTTTTTTCTTTTTTTTCGGTTCATAACACCGTTATTAAATTTAACCCTTACGTTAACAAAGAGTAAATACATGTTATCCAGTTTACGAATTCCTAAATAAATTCATTGATTTTTAATAACAAAAATAGTAAAATCTCCGTAATTTACTCCAATTTGATTAAGTTCAAGAATTTATTCACAGTGTTTAGATTGTTTTGCGCAAATTTGCAAACTGGATAACAACGTTTAAACTGGTTTTATCGTAAGATAAACGGTTTGGTGGAAATTTTCAGAATTGAAATCCATATTTTGATTTCTTATTTTTTCACGTTTTGGACTCATGTCTCGCAATGGATAATTAAGACTTTTTTACATTCAAGTGCGGATATCAATATAAAAGTACGATATTAAACATTCGTGCAAAATTTGCTTTTGATATTACCAACCGTTCAGCAGAAATCATCAACACCTGAGTGCGCACATTTGAGTTGGGCCAAGCTCAGCGACCCCTCTTAATTGGAGAATTTAATAAAATGTATTTTGGAATTTAAGACAGTAATTGTTTACAATGTCTCATTTTCTTGGAGCTTGCTTTATTTTGAACAAAAACATATAACTCGTATTAAATATGATTTTTCCTATATTGTGCGCGGTTTTGGGATGTAAAAAAAGACTGCAATCTTGAGTGGTTTTTTAATTAGTGGTATTGAATTTTCCCTTCTGCATCACACTTTGGTGGATTGTATTCGCAGATGAAGTAGTTTGAGCCGCCGCCTACAAAAAGTCCGGTGGTTCTCACCCCAACGAATGGACCCACTATCGGCTGATTCGGAGACCACGTACTGTAGCCTGTAGAAGCCAGCGGCTCCTCTGCAACAAGTAAACATTCACTTAAACAAACATCAATTGCATTGTTTATTATTATTTTTTTTAATAGTGTCGCGTGGGAGAATATTTGTGAAATAAATGATAGCAATGATCTTTACACAGCTGTGGTTGAGGCAGTTAGAATGCACATGATCAAGGGTCTCTTGTCGCAACCCACCGTAAGAATAGGCGTGCGAATAAAGTGTGAATGACACGGGATTTAGAGGTGATGACACGATTCAGAGAGGGTTAATTAAGAAAGTAGAAAACGCGACGGCTTCTAATCCGATGAAGCAGTTATATAAAGCGGACTCCAACAGTTATAGAAATCGGTTAATAAAGAAAATTCTGCGAGTAAAGACAAAATACTATAGAGATCAAATTGAGGAGAGCAAAGGGAGTGTCAAAGGCACATGGCAAACTATAAATGTATTTTTAGGTAGGAAGAAACGAGAGTCGGTTGATAACGTGATATAAAGATACTTTGGTGCAAAGTTCAGTGATAAAGAGACTGCCGACCGCATTGTTGACACTTTTGTGAATGACCTAACTAGTATACAACCTAATTGTGATGTTATTACTTCATTGAATACACAGTCAACATGCATTACGCAGCCTCATTCATTCTTCATGCCCAAGGACAGCTCATCTACAAATTTAGAACTTTAAACCTTTATAGGGCAAAAGTGAAGGGATTAAAAAAATTGCAATTTAGGAATTGGATAATAGTTACAGTAGTCTAAGGATGTTAATTTATTTATTTTTTATTTTTTTGGGAGGGGTTGATGGAGAGATATGGGGTGGGAAATTATTATCCCAGTGCCCGTTTTAGACAACATACTTTTTCTTGCGAGCACTGGGATAATAATTTCCCACTTACTAAATAAAGACAAGTATTCAATTTTGAATTGATTTAGACACAAATCTTTATTATAATATTATTCATTTTGAAGTAATACTACATAAGTAATTTTGAAAAAAAAAGTAACACATATTTTCATCATATAGGCCAACAATAATAACACAATAGGCATAAACACGAAAAGTCTCCATTGTTATATTGCTAGGCCTACTACATTGTTTTCAATCGGATACATTACTCTTTTTTTTATGGAAAGGGGAAAAACATTTCTTGCATAGCGCAACATCACATGTTTTACAAACCAGGTTGCTTCTCTTTTCTTTTTTTTTGGTACTACAATTGCGGCATCTGCGGTATTTTTCATTTATCACAGGCATGTGATCCCCCACATTCATCAACCTTACTGAATTTTGAACAGTTTGAAAGCCCTCAGGGTTATGTCGTTTTTTAGCAAAACCCTTGTAAGGCGTAAAGCCTCGACGTTTGCGGCTACTGAATGTGCCTATAAGTTCATTTGCCAATTGTGACCGAAAATTTAGGTGAGGCAGGTATTTTTTTCTTCTCTGATTTCATGCTTTGTTTGTATAGTAAAAAACTGTTCACAACAGCACAATCAATACTGTAATAAAATAACTTCATCCACCATCTACGAGATTTCTGGGTCAAAGTGTAAGCAGACATGTTCTGGTCGAACTTGTCGACACCGCCCATGAATTTATTGTAATCTGAAATTGCTACTGGGCAATCTACCTCATTCCTTTCACCTTTATTATTTGTACGTAAAACCTTTGTTTTTGATGAAGGATTATGCATATTACTCACAAGAGAGACAGGTTTCTTTCCCCTATCTTTCCATTTAACTACACTTATATCATTGAATTGAACAAAATCAAATTCTGATTGTTTATAATCAGAATCTTTTTTTAATTCCTTCTTTGGATAATATCTACGATTAGTGCGAAAGGTTCCACAAGCATACAATCCCTTCGAAAGGAGCTTCCACATAAGTGGTATGCTAGAAAAAAAGTTATCGAAATACAAACAGTAATTCATATGCATAAGTGCAGAAGATAGAGATAAAACAACGTTTTCACCCAAGCTTTGTGTAATTTGTCCGTCAGGTTTCTTACCAGTATAAACATCAAATGAAAGCATATACCCTGTCACTGCACAGGCTATAACCCAAACTTTGAAGCCCCGTTTTATGGGTTTTAGTGGCATATATTGCTTCATCGTACTTCTACCTTTAAAAGCAACCATGCTTTCATCAATGGACAGGTGTTGTGATGGGGAAAACATTCCTGAAAACTTTCTGTTTAGATAGTTCAACAAAGGGCGAACTTTATACAATCGATCAAAGTTGTCTGATCCCCTTGGAGGCATCTGAGCGTTGTCATTTATATGTAAATATCTTACAATTTTTAGGAATCGCTTTACACTCATAACTCGAGCGATTCGTGGATTGTGAAAGTTTTCGTCATTGGACCAATAAAGGCGTAAACTAGGTAAACAATTAAAACCCATAATTATGAATATACCAAGGATTGCATAGAGTTCCTCAAGCGTAAGATCTAACGTTGCACCATTCTGTACTGCATATAGGTTGGATTGTTTAACGATTTCATTCAAAATTACACTAGTAAGGAACAATTTTAAAATCGCTAATGGGGATGCTGTGTTTATAGGTACCTTGGAACCGAAGGGTTGATTGAATGTAGCAGCCGCAAATTTTGTTGGTTCTCGTCCCAACTTATTCCACTTAACATCTTCATCCACGTCACTATCTGATTCAACATCGGACGAACTACCACTAGATGACATGGTATGAGCCTGTCTTTGGTCTGAATCAGACCCTGAATCACTATTGATGGCTGCATTAGATCCGGGGTCCATAAAGTCTGGGTCCGAATCATCGGAAGGGACGTCATTTGGGTCTAAATCACTTGTGCCGAAGGTGAAGACACATCTCTTGGGTCGAGTTATTCGTGGTGTAACATTTGTCGACTTACTTGTTGACGGCAACGGTGAATCAACAGAACTTCTCAAAGAACTGGAGTCAAATGTTGATGGAAGGGCTCCTGGCATATCATCGTCGGCATCGGAGTCCCCTCCAAGTTCGGAGTCATAAGCTTGGTCCTCTGTTATTTCTTCATTCAGCAGCTTCTGGATCTCCTTTTCATTCCGAATATTCCATTTTCCATGTTTATCTACAAAACACAATGACAGAATAAAAATAAACCGTACCGGTAGGCCAAAATATGATTTTTGTAGGGTAGGCATAGGCTTAAATACAATTAGGCCTAAGTTAGGTCCATGTCTAGGCCTAAGCCCTATTATAGTTTAGGTAAAAGCCTAAGGCAAAAGCCTTAGGCCTAGGCCTACATATTTTGGTAGGCCCAGGGCTTAGGCCTAGGCTTAGCCTAGGGATCCTGTCACTCTAAAAATGTTTTGATTTAATTTCTATTGATGGCCATGGACTTTTATAATGAAACAATTATTATTAAACTAATACAAGGCATATATTGCAATTAAAACGCGTAATTTAAATTTATTTCATGTGATTAGGGCCTAGGCCGTCCCAAGTACCTAGGCCTACTTTGAATTTAGGTTATGTGACAGCCTTTTTCGGTGACAGCAATCAGAACAACATGCAATAACATGTTAGCAATAACAGTTAGGAAACCGGACTAAATTTAATTGAATAGGTATTTTATTGTTACTGATGAAAAACTATTGAGTTTGGGCATGCAGCATTACTAAATACGAGATAATTTACTATACAAAAAGTATATAAATTGATGCATTGCAAGTCCAATAGCTACAGTCCCTAGTATTATGGCAATGTATCAAGCCATTTTTGAAGAAAATGCAAAGGTATGTACAGTAAAATAATCATGAAAGTATATAAAATCAGGTCCTTACCTTTCATTTCAAAGTATCCAGTCCAAGATCAGTCCAAGATCGACGAATATTGAACGTTTGAAAGAAAGAAATCACCAGGACGCCATGTTTGTTTATAAGTAGATTGGGTGTGCGCACTGGGATAATAATCTCCCACTTCGTATCTTTACTGCCTGCAAGCACTGCGGCGTGAAGTCGAGGAGGCGGTGACTTAGTGCGCGAAGTTCAAACTGGTAACCATGGCATTTAGTAGGTGGGATACTATTATCCCACTGATACTTACGCGTATACGATGGGTGGGAAAATAATTACCCACTGCCCTATAAAGGGTTAAACAAGGACTGGACAGTTTTAAACAAGCACGATCAATTGGAGTACGGGTTATCGATTTAAAATGTGTTAGCAAACAGGTCAGCCCAATAATTGCTAAAATTTTAAATATTTCTATCACAACAGGAATTATACCACCTGCTTTAAAAACTTTAATAGTACGATCTATTTTTAAAAAGGGTGACCATTCTGAATTTATCAACAATAGGCCTTTTGCATTATTACCGATTATAGGTAAAATTTTGGAGCGTGTAGTAGCGAAGGCACTTAATAGATACTCGCTACAATTTGGGTTTCAGAAGAATAAGAGCACTGTTGCCGACTGCCGCCCAGATTAAATTTGGCATGTTCCTGGAAAATGTTCGTATATCTAGGTATGTAGCACGTAGATCTTTTGGTCTGAGTTCTTTAGATGTTTTGCTGGTAGTAATATGTTCTACCAAGTGACGATACTCACCGAAAATGGTTACAAAATCTTGAGTAAACGGCCGGCGATGGACCCCCACCCAGATATTAGCGTACGGCGAGGTTATGTTGAACTTGCTGAACACGGTGTTGAGTTCTTCCTTAGAATTGATGATCAACAAGTGCGCGCCTTGGTCGTTACAGATCTTCATCGCTTCGGGCCAGTATGCCCACGGTTCAATCTTGTAGTAACCGTACCCAGGGATGTACTCGTAGTCTAGGAACCAACCACCACCAAGTGACCTGAAACATTAAATTAGTTTTTGTTTTTGTCATTGCTACAGATTCTTACAGCATTATTTAGTCACTTTCACAATGTTTAAAGGATAACTCTCATCTTGACAAAAGTGGCGTTCAGATCAAAGAAAAAACATTATAAGCAATGTTATGAAGAAAAAACATACAATCAAAACAAACAAATCCTTGTAGAAATATTTGGTTGCCAAACCGTTGCCAAGCGATCACCAACAGTTCACCAAGGCTTGTTTTTGATCGCCAAGTGGTTACCAAGTGGTTACCAAGGGTCGCCACCGAAATTTCAATAGAATATAATGACAGCCAAGTGTTCACCAAAAGGCAGCCAACGAGTCACCAACTTTGCAATGCAGTATTTTGACACAAAAACGACCCAAAAACACATCAGAAGCTATTTATAAAATCTCCAAAAAAATGTGTGGGCGACAAATTGTGCCCAGTCAATATATTTCTACAAAATGTGATTGAAACACATTTAAGAGAGTTAAATCGCTCCTAAATGTAATTTAGTACTTTTTCTCGAGCTTTTGACTTGAAGTGAGGTTAATATATGTGGGTACAATGTTAGTTAGTTAGTTAATGTTGTTTTAGGGCACTGAGTTATCAGTGCCCATGTCAATTGTATTGGAATCTTCCAAATTTTCTTTTTCCATAATTGTGGATTACCACCATGTTTTCTTCCCTCCAAAGGGAGGAACGTAAGGGAAGACGCGGGGTGTTAATGGGAAGGAGTGAGGATGTAGGACAGGATGGGTTAAACTGGGTGGGAACGGAGGAGTGCTCGTTGCAGAGAGGGACGGCAAGTATGGAGAAGAAAAAAGTGAAAGAAGAAAATAAATATGAGTAAGGCTGTGTGAATGAAGAAAGGTGAGATAAAAAGTTGCGCGAGAGCTCGCTCTGCAACACGCACCCCTTTAACTAGCCACTTACGAATCGTTCTCTTCACAGATGGACGGGAGAATGTCATTGCAGGCCACGTCCACAAGACCATCACCTTTTAGTCCCCCACAATTGTACCTTGAACCACCGCCTGGGGCCCCAGTCGACCACTTGTTGAAGGGCGCATCGTTCACCAGCTTAACTAGAGAGAAAAGTTTAAATTGGAGATACCCCAACACTAAAATCTTAAACTTTATTAATAACCCAGAGTATCCTGTTTTTGTATACCTTGAGCGGTGTAATACTCCCCCTCTGTGAACTGGTCGTGAAAGCCGGCGTGGATTTGGTTGGCTTTCAATCGTTTCATGATACTCCACAAAGCGTCTGCCTCGTTCTGTCTCTTAGGGAAGGCCAGGTGGCCGTTGTACTCCCAACAAACCTGTGTTGATTAACAAACCAAACCTGGATAAAAATTACATTTCATTTTGTTTTCTACATGACACAGTATTTTAGTATTGAAACATGATGTAAACGCACCTTAATTCTCGAACGTACCAAAAAGAAATTACATTAATGTAAAACCAATGTGTGTAATGGATATGTCAAAAGGAGACTTAACTAAACTAAATAATATTTCAGACATTATAGGAGTTTTTTTTGCCGTTTATATATATTTAATCATTCAATTTAACTTTGCATCCAGTCTGCCACACGGTTAAACCCCTAATTATGACAATGATTTCTTGTTTTGGATGTTAAAGCGATTGTTGATGTTACAAATGGTTTTATTTATTGGTAAATGTGCCTAGCAAAGAAATATAAATTTTAAAATAATAATTTTTGCCTCAGAGATTATAAGAATCATGCATTTGTCATTTATTAGATAAGAAGAAGGCTTTCAATTTTTTCCATGCAGTCCACATGCGAAATGGCCACCGATAAGTGTCTAAAGGTCGTTCAAATTTGAGTGGAATCTAGTATAGCTACAAATAAGATACTTGCACAAAGAGGTATGATTTTAATTATTTCAATTTTAGGAAGAAAAAAATATTATTATGGACAAACCTTAGAAGCCTCGGTCCAATTCATGCGCACCGGATTCATAAGATAGCGACCGGCTTGTCTGTATGTCCTATACATGAGAGGGGCGCGGGCCATTTTGTTCTCCCCGACCGCCAGACCATTGGCACAGGCGCACAACACCAGAGAGGAGACCAGGAGCAACATTCTAGAACATACGTCGCTACATTAGTAACACGAGAGGGAGGGGGCTGCTTTGTTCTCTACGACCGCCAGACTATTGGCGCAGGCGCACAACAGCAGAGAGGAGACCAGGAGCAACATTCTAGAATATACGTCGCTACATTATTATTGAAATGGTAAAATGGTATAATGGTTCCTATGTAGTTACCATTTTTAAAGCTGAACTTAAGATCTCGTCAATGCTAAGAAACGTGAAAGATGGGATTCCTCGTGAATCTCATGGAATATGTGAAATTCCATGTGGGTGTTGTTTGAAAAAATATGTCGGGAGAACGAACCGTAAGATCTCAGCACATATGGACGAGCATAGAACTGCAACAAAAAACAAGCAAACTACATCTGTTCTTTTCCAGCACTCTTTTCATTATTTGCACTGGATATATTCCGAGAACGCAAAGACTGTTGCCAGAGTGGACCATGAAGTATCCCGTATTGTTGAAAAGGCCGTCAAAATGGAGAAACGACCGCATAACTTTAACATACGATAAGATGCGAAGAGACTGGAAGCAACCTGGAAACTGGCGCTACGTAATAACCGATATTACCCCCATATGCCACGGAAAATGCTATTCTTCCTCAGGATAGAGTGGACAAAAGGCGGAAGAAGAAGCCATCTGATGCTCCACCTGCTAAACACCTGTTAAGGTCATCGCAAAGATCTGTTACGTTATGCCGACCAGTTGCATTGACTTGTTTTGTATTTTATACTCTTTGTTATTGTTATGCTTGTTCACTTTATGTTTTTATTTGTATGTCGTTACCTTGATAATGGGGAGGGAGGTCTGCCCGAAACGTTCGTGATTAAATTTTTTATCACTCGGAAACTCGAAAGAATTTATTATGTCACATTAATATCCGAGAAAACCTACGTAAAAACAAAAAATATATATATATTATAAGAACCGGGCTTATACTTAAAAAAATATATAGGTATATATATATAAAAAAATATATTTTAAAAAAAATATGTTTTTTTATCAGACTAGCAGCCACCTGGAAACTGGAGGTACGTAATAGGTATGTGGTTCCGTTAGTTATCACAAAGATCTGTAACGTTATGCTGACCAGTTGCAGCGACTTGTTTTGTCTTTTATATTCTTTGTTATTGTCAACTTACATACTTACTCTACAATATAATGGTACTTTAGGCAGAAATTTTCAAAATGCCTTCACCGGAGATTGAACTCGGGGCCTTGGCTATCTGGCTCTGCCCTTACTAACTGAGCTATGAAGATACCATATTAAATTCTGTCTATTTCTTGGTTTGTAAACACATTGGTAATAACGTGTGTGGAGCAGATTGCACTGCCTATTAGATTGCATACGAAATGAACTCGAGAAATACAAACCATCTCTATAACCCTAGAGATGGATTACGTGATGATGATGATGATATGTTATGATAATATATATTGTTTTTTAGTGGTCGACTATGACGCTGTTATAATGGTACTAAAGACAGAAATTTAAAAGGGCCTCCACCGGAAAATGAACCCTGGACCTTGAGGCAATTTTCTTTAAAAAGTCTGTCTTTATCATAACAGCGTCATAGTCGCTATAAAACCAAGGTAAAACAATATGTATTTCGGCATTATAAATAAATATGCAGAACTGAGTCTGTTGCTTTCATAGTTCAGTTGGTTACAGCTTCTGCCCTGTAAAACGGATCACCAATATTTGTTCTATACTCATCAAAGAAAGTGATATAAGAATAAAATAAAAACAGATACAAAAGCAACATAGACCACCACTATTTAAACGGATTATGAAATACAGAGTTTCGTTTCTTACCTATATTGTTTTGGCGTAACCGTTCCCTTCTGACACTGCACTAATGATATCGTCGCCATACGTTGTTTTATATAAGAACTGGTGCATGTTGTTGCGATGAACCTGCATTTGTGCTGAACATAGAGGGTTTTGTGAAACAAACAAAGCCACTTTGATATGTCAAAATAAAATATTGCAATCCTATATTTTATGGCTATTTTTTTATATCTATGTATTTATTTTATGATTAGAAAACAATACCATTGTTTGCACTTTGGGAAAATTTTACGTTCAAGACAAGATTGTAATGCACATTAGCTAGATTTATGTTCTTAACAAGATTCGCACTAAATTTAAGAGGTTGTTGCCCTCTTAATATCAGGTCATAAATAGGTGTGATGAGGAAATAGGAAGACCGTTTAGAACAATGGTATAACATAATGTTTTATTGCGCAACTACGCTACTCCGGAGATTAATCCTGGACTTTTGAGGAAATCCTGTTGGAATATTTAAATTAAGACGTCATGTTTCAACTACACAACGACGACGATGACGAGCGTGACGTGAGAACCCCCTTTCCTCCCCCTATACTCGTGGCTAGTTCTTATAAAGGCCCCTCATCCCCATATCCCCAAGGCTAGAGTGGTGTATTATGACCTAACGCTTGACGCGCCCTTGATCCAAAATAAACTAAATAAACATAGTTACACAATATACATTTAAACATACATTCAATTCACATGTGACGTTTATGAGCGAATTCTCAGTTGACCTTCGATGGATTGTGTTAACAAAACATTATTCAATTATTAAAGTATAATAATAATGTTATGAGACACAGGCAGTTCACATTGAGATTAAACTTCAAAGTGTAAACACATATGTAAGCGGAAATGAAAGATAAACCACGTTATGGCACTGCCAACTAGATGTGAATCGTAGCTAAAACAAACTTCATTGAAACTATAAAATAAAAAATTATTACGTTACTCATAAGCATTTTTATATGTGATTACGTAAAGCGCACAAACCTTTTTTAAGTGATGATATTTGTGGGGAGTGGGAAGAGTTACAGGTAGAAAGAAATACAATAAGCACCATGTTAATTAATTCAATATCAATATACTTCCATAACACATTTCTTAACTTTTACACGAATAAGGTTCCTAGTAAAAAACAGTTCAGTTAGCTTTTTGTATAACAACTTAGAATAGTGATATTAGTTTTAAGATATTGTGATTTTATTTGATTGCAGTAAGCTGGATCTATGTGGTCACCAAAGAGATGCATGTCCTCAGTTGGTAGGATTATATTCACACATGTAGGCTTGGCGATCACCCAAAGTTTGAAAGCCGTTTCTTGTTGCTACAAGGTAGGGGAACTGAATGTTTGTACCACTTGGCTCCGCCGGCATCCAAGTTGAGTAGCCCGTTGACTCAAGGAGGTCGTCTAGGAACCAAGAAAAAAACACATTTATTAGTAACACAGATTTACAATGGCTGAAAAACATACTTATATAGCGAACAGGCATAAGCCCAACAATTAATAATTATATACAAATATTTCAAACCCAAACTTATTACTTATATTATGTTATAGTTTAAAAAAATATTTAGGTAAATATATTTTAAACGAATTTATAATAACAATTCAAATTTTATTCAAAGTGTGGAAAAGGCCTAATGGCTTGGTTTGAATGTATTGAAAAAAGGTGTATAAAGGTTTAATTGCATTTATAAATAATTATACATTGAAAAAATTCAAATGCCAAAGTGAACTTTCATTTAATTCACGTGTTACTTATGAGTAAAAAAGCATTCTCAAGTGTCATTTGTAGCGTTTTGTAGCGTTAATTTTTTGGGACAAATTAAAAAATGAGTGTATAAAGTTTTCTCAAATTTTAATTTTGAAATTGTATTATTAAGTTTGTATTAATATTAACCCAATTACGTTTTTAACAAATTATATATTTTGCGTTAAATTTAATTAAATTGGTCTGGAAAACCATAGTATTAAGTGAAAAAATAGCCCTTTAAGCATCTATTCTCAAAACGCTATTTTCACTTTAGAGCATCCGGAACACAAAACTAACATTTATTTATAATTGTGAATTAATGCGCATGAACTTAAATATGCCACAAGAGAAAAGAACTTTGTTACCAACCCTGTGAAGTTTTATATTATTTATTTTTTTTAGTTTAGTTTTTAGTTAGTTAGACAATATTAAACATTCAAAGGTTTTGGTTATCAGGCGTTTTTTATTTATTTATTTATTTAATCAACTATAGTGACAATACAGCCATATGATATTTTACATTGTGCATTGAAAACATAAAAACATTACTAACTTATAATAAAATTAAACTAATAATGATAACACATAGAAGAAATATAGAGAAATACACGTAAGAGCAAAAACAGAAGAAGAGAAAAACATTGCAAAATTAACTAGGTGAGGGCCCCTATTCTGTAACTTCAACGGAGTTGTTATTATTATTATTATTAATATTATTATTATTATTATTATATTATTATTATTATTATTACGGAGAACGGAGAACGGAGAATTATTAGGAACAATATGGATTTAGAAGTGGGCGATCCACTATCGATCCAATATTTTCTATCCGCCAAATCATGGAAAAGAGATGGGAAAATGGAAAAGGAATGCATATTGTCTTTTTAGATCTTGAAAAGGCATACGATCGCCTGCCTCGAGGAAAAGTATGGGAATGTCTGGAGCAAAAGGGAGTTGGACGAGGTTTGATAGAGAGGATAAAAAGTACATACGTAGGGAGTGCAAGTTGTGTTCAGACAAATGAGGGTAGATCAGATTGGTTGAAATAAATGAGGGACTGAGGCAAGGTAGTGTTTTATCACCGACTCTATTACTGTCGTAATGGATCAAATACTACGAAGAGTGGAACCGAATATAGACGGAAGAGACACTAGAAACCTTAGTTTTTGCCGATGATGTCTTAATTTGGGGTGAGAGTGTTGAAGAGGTGCAAGAAAAGGTGGATAGATGGAATGTAGTTGCAACAGAGTTTGGGTTAAGTATTAGTCAGAATAAAAGTGAATGTTTTAGTTATGAAAAAGGATATAAAAGGCATGCCTAAGAATCAAGAAAAGTTAAGACTTCGTGGAAAATTATTAGAAGAAAAGGAAGAATTTAAGTACCTAGGAAGTATCTTGACAAAAGATGCTAAAGTAAATAGAGAAGTAACAGCTAGGGTACAAAAAGCCGAAGGATTTTATCAACTGGTGCGAAAGCTGCTTTGGAACGAGTTGTTTCCACAGAGATGCAAGGTTCTTTTCTATAAAGCATACTTCATACCTATACTTACTTACGGTGCAGTAACTTGGACAGTTGGATCAAAGGAAGAGAGTCAGTTGGAAGCAGCAGAGATGAAGTTTTTGAGAAGTATAAAGGGAGTTACAAAACTGGACAGGATTAGAAGCGACGTTATAAGAAAGGAATTAGGTCTGGAGAAGTTGAGGTTTAAAATAGGAAGGGAACGTTCAAGATGGTTTGGTCATATGAAGAGGATGGATATGGATAGGATCCCAAGACGAGACTTCGAAGCAGGAGAGGAAGGTAAAAGAAAAGTAGGAAGACCGAGAGAAAGATGGGGAAGATTGATCGAAGGAGACGTTGAAGAGAGAGGTGAATCGTGGAACCAGGTGACGGAATTGAAGCTGTGGGAGGACAGGAAGGAGTGGAGACAAATGGTGGAGAAGCAGATGATGCAGGATGAAGATGACGATGATGATGATGATGATGATGATGATGATGATGATGAAGAAACGCTGAGCCTGGCAATCTCGGCAAAAAATAGTTTCGTGCCCTAGATATCGGTGTGAAGAACACCACTCAACCCGACATTGTTGGAAATGAGTTTTGATTATATTTTATTATTTATTATATTATTATTATTATTATTATTATTATTTATTATTATTATTGTTTTTATTATTATTATTATTATTATTATTTCAAATTTAAGGCTTTCGCGGCCCGGTAAATAATTAACACAATTTATTGGTCGGGACATTTCGCCGCGTCGAATCTGCTTTAATTGCTTTTGACGTTTGACAGTTGGGCTGAAACGTCAAAAGCAATTAAAGCAGATTCGACGCGGCGAAATGTCCCGACCAATAAATTGTGTTAATTATTATTATTATTATTATTATTATTATTATTATTATTATTATTATTTATTTCGAAATTGTACACGTAATCGTATATTAAGCTGTACAACTCCATAGAAAGTTAGAAAAGGGCTATAAGGCCCCAGTCACAATGTGTCTAACTTACTATGCCTAAGTTATACCTCTTAAAAACTACATTATAAAATACAATAAAATAAATTATCAAATATTATAAAAGGTGAAAGTAAAGGGTGAACAATGATGGTATGGTACGTATCATATGACATGAGTTAGTAAAAGGGTGATTAAATGATGGTGAACAATTGATAGTAAAGGGTGTACAAATGATGGTTAAACATAATTTGATGACTTCCAGCATGTTACAACTTGATTAAAAAATGTAAATGCGTTCTCATCAAGAACTTTTGAAATGGTTCCTAATATCAATATTGAAATGTCTGGAAGTCTTCACGTCAGCCGGAAGAGTGTTCCATAACGATGCAGAACGACAGTAGAATCCGTTTTGGTATGATGAAGTTCGTGCACGAGGAGGGATGATCAAAGTACCTGGGTTATGTCTAAGAGGTTTATAGTCTAGAGTGATGCGATGAAATGGATTCAAATCTGCAGAACCAGTGATCTGTTGTCGAAGGAACTTTACATCTGCTTCTTTGCAGAAATTCTCAATGGAAGGAAGGTCGCAAGCATGTAGCCTCTGTGTTGCACTATCTGAATAAAACCTTGATCGGTGAAAAATAGCCTTCGTAGCACGGTTTTGAATTGCCTCAAGCTTCGTAAAGTTAGCTCTGAAGTCGGATGCCAAGCAGGGATACCATAAGTGATGATAGGCCGAATCAGAGTAAGAAAAGCAGTCCGGATTGTACGAGGTTTGGAGCCCTTTAAGTTTTTTGTTACAAATCCAAGTAATTTTGAGGCACGATTTCTTACTAATTCAGTGTGCAAATTCCACTTTAGATCATTTGTTAAGGTTATTCCAAGCAATTTTATTGAATCACATTTTGGGATAATTTTGCTCTAAAGTGAGTACACATTCTTGAAATAAATATTAGTTATTAATAAATAGTTGGATCCGTAGGTAATCGCACGAATTAAACTCGAAAGCGATGCGTTAAAAGTCTATTTACCATGATAAACTCACAGTGACTCATCACTCCCGAGCTCGATTCGTGCGATTACCTACGGAACCAACTCGGTTCAAGTTACAGAATAGGGGCCCTGGCTAACAAGAGGTTTTACGTGAACATGAACTCCCGATGGGATGAAAAAATGTCTAGGGTGGGTGTGGTAAGAGAATTGTAGGTGAAGGGTAGCCGGTAGAAGAGGGAGAGAGCGTTTGATGATTTCCAGGCGAGAAATAGGTAAATAAAATAGTTGAGTCGATCTGGTTATGAGGGATGGTACGAATAGGGAGAAAACTGTCACAAAAAAAAAACGAAGTTCAAAATCATGCTGATCATGCAAATCTATGATGTAGATTATGTGGTAAAAAAAAATTTTTTGGGGGAATAGCTCCTTTAAACTGAACTTACCAAAGATTGTGACGAAGAGTCTGTCAACGGTCACGTGGTTTACACCCACATATATTCTTTCGTTGCTATAGGTGACGAACTCATCAAACACTGCCGCGCGTTCTTCTTCAGAGTTGATGATCCACAGGTGGGCCCCATCCTGGTAGCAGACCTTGAAGGCTTCCGCCCACGAGGTGAGTATCTTGACGTACTTGTAGTAACCGTGACCTTGGATGTACGTGTAGTTCAAGAACCCTCCTCCTCCCGACCTGGAAAATTAAATAGTTTTTTGGTTGGGATGGTTTCAGGGTACACCACTCCAGCCTAGGGGATGTGGAGAGTAATCCAGTGCCGGACAGAACGAATCACAGACAAGAGAGAGGGGGGGGGGCTTAAAATATTATCCTGAGCCTTTTACGACTAGCATTACTATGAGCTAATTCAATTCATCAATCATTATCCTGAGCGTAATATTAACCTAAATATTGTTTTAAATTTAATTATTGATTCCAAAATATTTGCTACGCTCGTTGGTCTCGTGTGGCTCGTTGGTCTTGTGTGTCTCGTTGGTCTTTTGTGTGGCTCGTTGGTCTTGTGTGTGGCTCGTTGTCTTGTAAGTGTGGCTCGTTGGTCTTGTTGTGTGGCTCGATGGTCTTGTGGTTGCTCATTGGTCTTGTTGTGTGGCTCGTTGGTCTTGTTGTTAGCGTATCTGCTTCCAATGCAGAAAGTCCAGGGTTCGATTCCCGCTAAGTCAGAAGTTTTTTAACTTCAGATTTGGACTTAAGTCCATCAGTTCTTGTCTTAGGAGTTTTTTAAACGGTGACTTTGGAGCCGTCCTAGCATCGAAGCACATAAAATTTCTAAGTTGTTCTGAATCGGCCTTGTTGATTCTGGCGTTGATTCGCGGGTGTTCGCACTGTCCATACCACTGATTGCTATATTTCCTATTAAAAATATCGATCTTTGGTTGGTTATCGCTCACTCGTCGATTGCGTCGGGGCCTACAGGGTTGGCTTGGTCGCTTTGATTTAAAGTCCCCACTGAAAATCAGTTATATAACTGAGTGGGCAGACTCTAAATAAAATTTATTTTACTATGTCCTTAAAGCGGGCTTATGCTTAAAAACCATATATATTTCAAAATTTATTTTATTTATTTTATATCTAAAAATAAAGCAGTAAACTAGTTCCAGTAAAACTATATTCTACAGCTGTCATGCAAAACATTTTCTAATAATATGATAAAGGACAAATTCAAGGGGGAGATTGAGAGAGAGAGAGAGAGAGAGAGAGAGAGAGAGAGAGAGAGAGAGAGAACTTACGGCTCGTTCTCTTCACAGATGGAGGGGAGAATGTCCTTGCAGGCCACGTCCACAAGACCATCACCTCTTAGTCCACCACAGTTGAATGATGTGCCACCAATGGGGGCCCCAGACGACCACTTGTTGAAGGTAGTCTCCGTTATCAGCCTGCCTTTAGCGGTGTAATACTCGCCCTCTACGAACTGGTCGTGAAAGCCGGCGTGGACCTGGCTGACGCTGTATCTGCTCATGATACTCCACAACGCATCTGCCTCGTCTTGCGTCTTGGGGTAGGCCAGGTGGCCATTGTACTGTCTGCAAATCTGTCAGAGAAAATTACACTTTGATTTTTTAGTCTTATATTACACTACCATCCTATCTTTATGTACTCAATTAAACAATAAACTAAGAGTTTTAATATATTTTAACACCATCACTTTTAGTTGAATTCAATGTAATGCACACAATAAGGAGCCTTCAAACTACCTTGGAAGCATCGGTCCAATTCTGCGGAGTCGGGTCAAAGAGGTAGCGGCCAGCGTCTGCGTATGTTTCATACACGAGAGGGGAGGGGGCCGCTTTGTTCTCCCCGACCGCCAGACCATTGGCGCAAGCGCACAACAGCAGAGAGGAGACCAGGAGCAACATTATAGAATATTAAACACAATTCTGATTGATATCATTTGGTAATTTCTGTTTAATGTAGTCGTGAAAGTATTATATTTTCCTTTTAATACTTACAAACTTATTATTTGTACCCATAGTATATTGTCACTTACGTTTGGATTAAATGTGTGCTTGATTTTTATTTTTTCGCTAGTTTAACTTCAGAAGTTTAACCAATATTGTTCTTCTTATTTAAACAGATTAGATTTGTGTATCACTCTCTTAAAGACAGCACTCAACTATTAACAAATATACTTTACACGACCTCTTGTATCAATGTTACAGATAAGACGGTGACTTTCAAATTACCTAAACGTTTTTTTTGCTTAATCGTTATTTGAAGTGGTAGAATTGTTTTCAAGATAGTCAAGGTTAAGTATTCGTACGCTTACCCAATAACATTTACAATGACTAAACAAAAGAGAAAGAAATGATAGAAATATCAGGTTCAATGAACCAAAAACGCTCATCCATCAACGGTGTTGGAAAAAAGTTCACGAAGAAGCCTTCCAGTTAAGGCTATTCCACAGCACTTTTTCCGATATTTTGAAAGGCAAAGGAAAATGACTAGAAGTTGGTTTAATAAAAGAGGAACTTGAATAAGAAAGTAAAAAATTATCGGGCTAAAAGCTTACCATTACATAAAAATGTTGGGTAGAAAATGAGAGTTCTAGGTGCAACACTTAATTTTAAGCTATGATGATTTTATAATTGTTTCAACACACCCACCTTTGTATCCGTACTGAGTATAAGGGAGAACAAATTTCTAAAATAAAGTTTGATGTACGATTCTTTTCCTCCACCGGTTCAAAACTCTTATTTGTACAATGTGACAAAAAAAATAGCACATCAAACATTGTTTCAGAAATTAATTTTCGTTTGTACTTATTACGGAGATGAAGGTGTGTTGAAACCATAAAAATATATCTTGGTTGGTCATCGCTCACTCGTCGAGGGTTGGCTTAGTCGCTTTGGTTTAATGTCCCCCACTTAAAATCAGTTATGTGACTGAGTAGGTAGACTCTAAATATGAATTTATGTATTTATTTATTTATTTGTATTGCTTAAAACTAAGGATTGCACCTAGAACTCTCATTTTCATATTGACCCAAAATTTGCATATAATAGCCAAAACGAAGCTTTTATCCGGTCCAATTTTTTATTTTATTTTTATTCATATGCTTTGGAATAGCTTTGAGCTATCCATTCAGGACTTTTCATCCTGTGCAAAGCAACACATGAAAATATCCCTTTCTCAACTTGTTTTATAACAGGAGACGCAGAGAATAATGCCACAAAGTCAAGACCAGCTAACTAGTGTTGCAATCTGCGTTCCACGACAAGCAAACACTCCGTTCTATTGGCTGCTCGAAGAACAAGGGTGCACGATGAAGATTTCGCTGCTCTTTCTTCTGATTTTTATTTTATTTATTGTTTATTCTTGTACATCATTTAACAACAAGAAACGGCGTCGACCCTAGCAAATAATTTGCTAAAACATTTTAAAATCTATGTAGAAATCGTGGGATTGCCCTAACCATTGGACGATGAACTGTTTCGTCAGAATGATAAATTTATAGAAAGCCTTCAGTGTAGAATATTATTAAAGTTGTGCCAAATATTTTTCTCTAAAAACACAAATTTCTTATAAAACTTTTTTTTTGAGTTTCTTTTAGAAAATGTCAGTGGTAAATAACTACTCTTCATAACAGATTATAACAACCATCCCGGCAATATGTAAAATCAAAGAAATCCATACTGTTGTTCAGGACATAATAGATATAAATTATTTTTAAATTTTTTTTAATTATTAATCAATGATCATTGGTACAATCATTAGGAATGTCACAACGAGCATAGCCCGTAAACACAGAATTCCGTGTGATATCCCTAATTGGTGAATATAATAAAATTGATACTAAAGCAGGTAATTAAAATTAACAATAATGTGCTTACATAAGTTTAAACAAAAACATATAATAAAAAAGTCAACAATTAAACACAAAAGAACCCACAATACAAACATTCAAACAACTAGCATTATAGGCCTAGCTTATAACATTGCTCACATCAAAATAAAAATATATGCCAGTCATATCCTTGGTAATGCAAATAAAGTATGTAAAATATGCATGCACCCTTCGCTGGTTAATAATTGAAAATGATGACGTTCACAACCCTGGTTTATTCTTGTGATAAATGTTTACAACTCAATGCGGAGTTCGTAAAGTTGGTCTCTAATTCAGTCGAAATAAGTCGGGGTGTTACTTGATTTGGCCCAAAATATAAATAAATTGCCAAGTGTAATATAATTAACATTGCCATGGAATAACACCAGAAGTATAGATTTAGCAAAACGCTGGATTTTAACTGAATAGTATATAGATGTTAATAAATGTATAGTTAAAACGTTCATGGAATTTTTACCACAAGCTATTCTCAGTATAGACACAATACAAACGTTGGACATTCGTCATTAGTTAATTTTGTTTATTGACATATTCATTAGCACGAAAATCTGTTATTACAGCAGCATCATTTTGTACAGTTCGTAGAGTTGCAGGATGTATGGGCTTATAATTTTGTTCAGTTTGATCAGCAATCGGAAGATTACGCTGTAATGATTGATTCTACTTATGGAGATAAGATAAAATTATTTCTTTGGTAGATTATTTCTCCGGTAACCGACTTTAAAAGCTATTTTAGTCTACAATATGTTGGTTTATGTTAATATATAAAGTAATGTGAGAGTATATTGTATTATAAAACTCTATTGTATATTGTATTAACTAGTAAGAAAGTTATAATTATTTGATAATGCAATAATTATTTAATATTCTAGAGATGTGAGTGGATAGATGAATTGATTTGGAAGAGGCCGTGTGCATCGTGTTTCGAGAATTACCAGTCGGTAGAGTTGTTTTGTGTGGTGTTGTTGAGATACATTCGAATACTTAAAATGTGTTTAACACAAGTTAATCACAAGAAAAAGACTAACATTTAATTAAATCAATTAATTTTATTCAGGATTGCGTGTACAAAACATTTACAATCATTGCTTCTTTGCTTGAAGTGTGATATAGCGCTAAGCTTTTACTTTCCCTTCTTTGCCTCCCATTTCTCCATCCGTGCTTTTCGCTCATTGCATTCAGTGGAGTTCTTGGGAGTTGGGCACCCCTGAAATACAATAGAATAACGGATTATAATACCACATCCACATGAATCAATGCACACAAAAAACAAAACTAGGAAAATGCCAAAGTCGTTGTTAGACGAGTGAGTGAGCCATGTGTTGAGTACCCGGTACCATTCCATTTTCTCCCCCTATACCTAAGACTGCGTTGGTCTTTCATCCCCAGCCTATCGTAGGCTAGAGTGGCGCATTATGGCCTTACAGTTGACGCGTTTTTATAACAAATAAACTCAAAACCCAATCATTTATGCCTATATATCAATCAAATTGTATGCAGATGTTCCCGCGTATTCAACACATGTCTCGCTCACTCATCTAAGACGTTGGCATTTTTCTAGTCTAGTTGGATAAGGCGTCCTTATACCCAAAATGTGGGAGGCCTGGGTTTAATCCCCTGGTCGGGAAAGATTATGTAATATCTGGATTGTATTTAAAAAATTATAAAACATGTTTTGAAATACATATAATGCAGTGTAGTCCATCATCTATGACAATACTAGGAAAACATTGCCAGTACGAAATACGTGTAAAGATTGCAAGGTATACTCAATCTCCGAGCGGAATTTGGGGGTACCTTGAGCGTGCAAGATTCGATACACCTTGGTCACTGCATGCAATTTTCACAGCCTGACAAATAGCAAACAAAAAATATTTTTTCAAAAAAAAAACCATTGTCGTTAAAATAATTCCTACACATTTGCAGCCTATTTTTCAATTTATTACTTCTCGTAGGTTCAAATCGCAATGGATCTAGCTGATTTTATTATCAGTTCTTAGTTAACTCGTACCGGATGTCTGTTTAAAATTTCAGTGCAATCTGTTTTACGATTCGGCTGATTTTTATAGTACACACACACACACGCACACACATACACAGTCACAGATTAAGCGCCGTTTATCTTGAATTGCAATCCTCATTTGCTTTGCAGCTCACTCGTCTAATAAAAAATACCAAGCCAAACAAAAGTCATACGTTAACCACTATGTACCTTGTACATAAGATGGATTTGAAAGTTACTGGAGGCTTATCAGATTATTACAAACAAATTAATGTCTAATTATTTTTTGGATGCACACATTTCGAGGAGGGTGTTCATTGTTTATTATACAAAAATTAACTCTATTATAAGAATCTACTATGTAATCATGTCCATATTGGGCGAATAGTTGAGTCACATTTTGTACTATAGATTAAAGTGATGCCCTGTACATACCTTATACCTTGATACCCACCATAAGCCTAAGTTGACGTTAATTATATTAAGTTTATTAACTTCTAACCATTGGCGTGTACATGAATGGTCCTAAAGTATAATGTTTACTTATTCTACTTACTTTCCACAAATATTTCATCAAACATTTGCTCACTTCCCTGGCTCCCGAAGTACAAGTTGCATTTCCATTTACTATAGCTGAAAACATAATAAAGATCAATAAAAAAGAAGTCAATTGTATTTTAATTTAGTGTATAAAATATGTATTCTGCAACGTTGAGTGTTTTTTAAATCAAAAAGTGGCATAAACCGCAAACAAGTTATTTTTAAAATAAGTAAAATCAAGATATAGTTTCAATAATATTAATGACATATTTTTCTTTTTTTTTTGTAGAAGTAATGATAATGCATTAAAAAAATAATAATCATCATAATAATACTTATAACAATTAAATAATAACAATAATAATCTTTAAACAACACACGGTTTTACGTACGCGCAGTTGCTGTACAGTTGGCCTTAGCTCCGTTGATCACTGCTACCCACTCTCCCACAGCGAAGGTCGTAAGGCGGGTGTTCAACGCAGTCAGGTTTACAGTGTTGTTGCCGTCAGCTTTCTGTGAGGGAAGCGAATCATAATTATATTATGAAGCTGACTTCTTTGTTTGGAGTCACGTACAATTGGATTGCGACACAGGATAAAGCAAACCCAACGGTACACCCCAAAGAATAGTATTTAGAGTCTACCCAGTACCCACTCAGTCATATAACTGATTTTCAGTGGGGGACATTAAACCAAAACGACCCACCTGTAGGCCACGACGCAATCGACGAGTGAGCGATAACCAACCAAAGATCAATATTTGTAACAGGAAATATAGCAATCAGTGGTATGGACAGTGCGAACACCCGCGGATCAACGCCAGAATCAACAAGGCCGATTCAGAACATCGTTAAATTTATTATGTGCCTCGTTGCTAGGACGGCTCTAAAGTTTACTAATTCTTAAGACAAGACAGATGGACTTGAGTTCAAATCAGATGTTTAAAAACTTCTGTCTATAGCGGGAATCGAACCCTGGACCTTCTGTATTGGAAGCAGGTAGGCTAACCACTACTCCAACGAGCCACACTAAAGTAAGTTTTGTAGACCGCAAGGGATATAAGCAGAGGCAGTTCATCTCGAGAAAGAGGCATCTATGAACCGACGGTAAACTATTACAAAGAGACCATTATGACTTGAAGTGTAACAAGGCTAATGATAGGAGCAAGTGACTTTCGGGATTTTTTTAAAATTACAAGTAGTTTAAACGGATGAGATTGTAATTAATTAATGTGTTCTGCGATGATCCAATCGTATTTTTAGACACCACCTATATAGTTAGAAGGTTATATTTTAGCTGTTTGTTAAATGGTAATGTTTAATTTCAATGTATTTTTATCAAATGAGTGTTATTCTGTGTCGTAAGGCAGCAGCGTTAACTACAGACAGGTTTTTGTTATTTATATATATTTACCTCGATGATCAGCCCCTCTGTTTTGAAGGCGCACTCCATTATACACTGAAACCGAAATAGTACCAGGCAAAGTTAAAACCATTGTTACATTATGTGTAACATTGTCAATACGTGGTGCAAGAAAAAAAATATTCTTCATAAATTCACCATCATTCTCAATTATTTCCAAAAAAAATTGTTTTTATAGATATGAAATTTGATGTCAATGAGGCTGGCAATGTAAAAAAAAAATATCCCCGGTTATTTTGGCAATTTACAACAACTTAGAAAATGTGTACAAAGTCATTTGACAAGAAACTTTATGATGATTGAAATTTTAGGAGAGTAAAAACACAGCATATGCACACAAAACTCTGTTATGTGCAGGGATGATAGCATTTATCAATATCCCCAAAGGAATAAGGCAGCCGGAAACTTTAAATATGTTTAAAATAAAATGCAGACAATATGTTATTAACCATGTGCATAACAAGATTAATGTGTAATATAATTAAGTGAAATTTCACCCTTATTATTATATCTGTATTTGAACCTGTAATAGCGTTGAGCTAAAAAAATACATTATTATTAATTATTATATTTCTTAGGCTTTGATAAGATGAGGAGCACGAAGATATGGAAAGATCTAGGAGTAGAGAGTTTAAACTTTAAGCCAGGGAAAGAAAGGCTAAGGTGGTTTGGACACGTGAAGAGGATGCAGAAGGACAGGATTCCGAAAATGCAGTATGAACAAGACGCAGGAAACAAACAGAGAAAAAGAGGGAGGCCCAGACTGAGATGGGAAGAAGTTATAGCAATGGATTTGAAAAGGATAAATGCAGCTTGGGGGTTGGTTAACCAGGAAAGATGTTAGGAAGAACGAAAAATATGTCAAAAACTGGTGGAGGTCCCTGAGGGAGAATACATTGAAGAAGAAGAAAGTGAAGTTGATGACGCAGAGGAAGAAAAAGATGATGAGGGAGAAGCGTCAGGCATCTGGCTTCAATAAGCCCGAGGAGCCAAGAATGTGGTGGGAACATCCCAACCCTACCAGACTTAGTTGGAATAGGGCTCGATATTGATTAATGAATTGTTTACGCTGTGGTTGCCCCACCCTCCCTTCTTCCAATTCCTGGCGTACGGGGATGTCCCTGGGCTGGAGCTGGAGCTGGAGCTATTCCCGGTGATAGTGGAGCGTTATCATTGGTCTGCGAGTCTTTCAGGGTGGCCACGCAGTCTGTATAGGACGTCTCTTTGATGATTGAGGGAAAGTCCAGGCAGCATCCAGTCAGCGTGGTGAACTAATGAAGGAGAAATACGGGAAAATATTACTTAAGAGTTAGTGTAAGTATTAACAAATACGAAACAGTTATTTTATATTTGATTTAGGTTTAATTAAGCATGTACAAAAACATTCACTGCTCTTCGTTTCGCCACCCATGTTGGTAGCTTCTTCAAGACTGAAAAAGAAACGTTGATAACAACAAAAATGACGAGATTCAATTTTTTTAAAACTCATCTAAGGTCGTGAAAGTCTACAACAACTCGTTATTGAAACTTGAGTGGATAATATACCTCTTTATTACTAAATAACATAAATAATATTAATTGATACTTAAGTCTTAGTTATTATACACATAACTGTTTTTACACACTTACTGTTGAGTTCTTCTTATAACATAATACTTTAATAAAATAAATGTATGTAATAATTATTGTTACAATGAGGTGGAAAAGAAAGTATTAAGTATCGCCCTGCTTCAGCAGAATTCCAATCATTTACCGAACACAATCCAAGAATTTATATAATGGCCCAGATACCAATAAAATCACCAAGGATTGCCGTAAGTCATGATCGTCTGGCTACCTCTCAAACTCAAAACTCTTTAAAAAGCTAAGCAGCTGTCAAGTTCAGTCAAACAAATTGGTCAACAGGCCATATAGTTATAAACATTCCAATCCAGCCATGGACAGGCTAAGTTATAACCACAACAGGAAATCTTTAATTAATTATTGAAACAATCATTGCAGTCAAAATAATTAATAATTTTAACTCAGTAAATCGATAAAAAAAAGATTCTAAATAAAAAAGTGTTCATTACAAAATCCTTATAATACTTATCAAAATAAGGGCTAGTCGACAAGGAAAGCCAGCTTGCCGCACGCTCACATGTTAACGACCTGCCATCGCTTTATTGCACAAAATGGGAAAAAAAGAATGAAAAAAAAGGTTTAGGGTCTTCATATGAGGGCATAAACCTTGTGGACTTATGCCCTTTCTTGAACAAATGTGAATGTTGCGTACTTTTTTGATATAAAAATTGATAAAATACTGTAATTTTTATAATAGAATAGTGTAACAACACATTTGAGTACTAGTTAGTATTTAAATAGTAAGATAAAATAGAAAAAAAAACTTTTTAATGAGATTATAAGCTTTTTGGACAAATGCCCTTTTTGAAAATATGGAAATGTTGTATACTATTATGGATACCACTTTTAATGGTTATAAATACTGTTAAGTTTGTGTCTTGGACGTTACTGTCTGTTGTGTGGACATGTTGGTATTCTTGAAGGTCTAAGCCTCGATTGTCACTGCCTTCTGTACACTCTCGCAACAATCTAATTTATTGTTACAACTCATTTGTTCAAGAAAGGGCACAAGTCCATGGACTAATGCCCTTTCTTGAACAAACGAAATAGGTCGACTCATTTCTGCAGCACATGCACTATAGGGACTAATGCCATTTCTTGTCAAAACGTGTGTCTACGTATGAAGAGTTGATTTTCATACCTAACTAATTTTCGTCCAAAAGTGGACAACTGCCCTTTCTTGAACAACTGATTCAATTGTCAGTTGTGATATTAGAAATACTCCTTACGTTCAACTTAAATCCATGGAAAGGTTGATGTCCGCCTCTGCCTCCTCTAGCACACGACTTGGAGGTTTCCTTTCCACCTCCATTCTCTGCGGCCTGCACAACGACAGCCTGAAACAACCACACCCATGAAACTCGATGAAAAGTTTCTGGTAATTGTACTAATTTGTAATGTATTGTATTTCAAAGTGTAATTTGTCTAAAATTAGTAAAATGTTATATATTTCAAATAGTTATATAATATGATAAATTAATTAATAATTAACTGTTCAATATTATGTCCAAGGGATGGATTAATGGGTATTTTTGCAATTCTAATTAAATTTATAATATTTTTAATAATCATTGAAACTTATCTACATAATGTATATTTTTCTAGTTGTACTTGGGATTAAAGAAGAAGTGTATAGAATTATTATTATTTGGTTTAAAAAACTTGTATTTTTTATAAACCAAAAATGATGTTTAAAAATATTACGTACAAAGTTAAGTACAAAGTTAAGTACGTACAAAAATCAATTTCCGCAAACTTACTCGTTCATAAAACTAGGGAAACGCCAAAGTCGTTGTTAAACGAGTGAGTGAGCCATGTGTTGAGTACCCGGTTACATTACTTTTCTTCCCCCCTACATTAGGCCTACCTAACCTACCATAGCCTAGAGGGGCGCATTGGTCTTACAGTTGACGCGCCCGTATACCTACTAAACTTAAAAAAACATTATTTATACGATATAAATATCAAACATAAATGCAAATGTTCCCGGGTACTCACCACATGACTCGCTCACTCGTCTAACAACGACTTTGGCGTTTCCCAAGTCTAGTTGGCTAAAGCGCCCTTAAGGCCGCTTTACACGGAGAAGTTGAAAAAGTAAAAAGTAAAAAGTAAAAAGTAAAAAGTGAAAAGAACGAGTAGGAAGAGAAAAAGAAATCCCCTGGTCGGGAAAGATTTTGTAATTCCTAAATTGTATTTAAAAAATTATTAAACATGTTTTGAAATGCATATAACGCAGTGTAGTCTATCATCTGTGACAATACTATGGAAAACATAGCCAGTACGAAATACGTGAAAATATTGCAAGGTTTACTCAATCTACGAGCGGAATTTGGGGGTACCTTGACGTCCAACATTCGACAGACCTTGCATGGGCACGGCATTTCACGGCCAGGCGAAAAACAAACAAAAAATATCTTTTCAAAATCTAAAACATTGTCGTTAAAAATAATTTTCTAAACATTGGAAGTTTATTTTTCAGTTTATTATTTCTTGTAGGTTTAAATCGCAATGAATCTTGCTGATTTTGTTAGCAGTTCTCAATAAACTCGTACCGGATGTCTGTTTAAAATTTTAGCGCAATCTGTTCAGCGATTCGGCTGATTTTCAACGTACACACACACACACACGCACGCACGCAGAAAAACAATTAGGGCCGTTTAAGTCGAATGGAAATCACTACGTTCGCTACGCTCACTCGTTCAACTAAACACTGGAAGTTTATTTTTCAGTTTATTATTTCTTGTAGGTTTAAATCGCAATGAATCTTGCTGATTTTGTTAGCAGTTCTCAATAAACTCGTACCGGATGTCTGTTTAAAATTTTAGCGCAATCTGTTCAGCGATTCGGCTGATTTTCAACGTACACACACACACACACACACGCACGCACGCAGAAAAAACAATTAGGGCGTTTAAGTCGAATGGAAATCATACGTTCGCTACGCTCACTCGTTCAATTACCACGTGCAAATTATAATTTAAGGCTGAAAGCACAAATTTCAGAATAACAATGAGGGAAAGAGCAATTTTATAATATGTTGTATTAGTAACTTACCAGGCCTAGGAAGGCTACTGCCAGGACGATGAATGTTCCGTTCATCTTGTTGGTTGGACGAGAGAAGATACTTTGGCTGTGTAACCAGGGGTTTATATAGCGGCCAATCTCGTGACTGTGAAGGCTGAACCTTAAACACTGCCCGACACGATAGGTCAGGTAAAACATAGAGTTTCCTACAGTTGGGAAATCTTTCACAACGGTTATGTATCACTAACAGATATCAGATTGGACAGTGAGGAATTAATAATTACCCATTAATCCATCATATAAGTATGTATCATATGTTCAATTGGAGTATAATAATATTTCAAAACTTTTTTAGAAAAATGGTAAAAATTTATTACTATATTGTATGAAAGAGAGATGAATTGGAAGGTTGCACATACGTCTCTGTCAACTATCTAACTCAACCAGCCTGTTTATCAATTTTGTTGACTTGGCCGAGCGCAACAGGCGGAGAACCTCTTCCGGCCACGATGCTATCTGCGATACCTCGTGTTCATAATATTTTAAGAATAATGGTACAAATAATTGATTACGAGGGGTGAATCGGAAGGTCGCACGACCATCACCGACAACGATCTCTGTCCACTAGTCAAGTAAATCAACCATGTTGACTTGTGTCCCCTGGTGTAGTCGTTCGTTAGGCCTTGATGGGTGACCTATAAGGTCGATAAAAGAAGTTGGCGCGTCACGTGGTTGAGGGCGTTGTCTAACCAAGTAACCCATGTTTGCTGTGCACTCAATAAGGAATTAATAATTACTAACTATTATTTAAAAATAAAATATAATAAAAAATAAATAATAATAATAATAATAATAATAATAATAATAGTAATAAAAATATGCAATATAGCGGACGTGAAAAAATACACAAAAACCTACAAAACATTTAACGTTTCTATTTGAAATAGAAAGGACTTTCATTTGAAAAGAAGTTTGATTATTCATCCAACAACAAAAAAAACTTCAAAACCTTTAACGTTTCTATTAAAAATATAAAGACTTTTACCCGAAAAGACGTTTAATTAATTGTTATCACCCATAAACAAAAAAAAACTACAAAAACTTTAACGTTTCTATTTAAAATATAAAGGACTTTCACCCGAAATGGGAGTTTTACATAAAGAATAGATTGTAAAAAAAAATTACCAACACGGAGATTCGAACCGGGGAACCTTGGACAAAGAGTCTAACCCGCTACCATCCTGCCACACAGTGCCGTGAGACCGGGCTCCTACCAACGTGTTGGGTGGTATGGACGATGGCCGCTGCAGCAGTCGGTAAGGCAGTCGAGTCACCCATCAAGGCCTAATCCGTCTTCCCCTCTGGTGTCATGGCCGTGCACAGGAAGCGGAGAAACCCTTCCGGTTCCTGCCACGAGGCTACGCGGAGCATTGTCCAAGGACAGAAGAAAATCAAAATTACAGCATATTACAGAGTTCCAGGGTGCGAATTGACTGCTTGGCAGATGGGGTAGGGCCATGTATAGTATTTGCGTAAGCTGTCAGGGGTCTGGGGGTATTATTGCCCTCGAGATGGCCTTAGAAGCTATCTGAGGTATTATTTTGATAGGTGTATGTTGCGATTGCTCGGCCACTTTGGTGAATCATCCTTACCCCTACACCACTCCGCACTTCCAAGAAACGGTAAAACAGAACAATTTGAGTGTTCTTGTGTGGTTTGAGTCCAAGTGAGCTGTGAACAAAAGACAATTTGCCGACAATTCAATGTCGACAGGGGCAAAGAGTCCATTGGTTTGGTTTATTTAGGTACAAACACTTCTTGGCTAGAAATATGTGTATAAAAATTGACGCATTATTTATTAAAGTTATGAGATAAAGTCACTTGGTATGATATGAGATGAGATGGGTACCCAGATGTGGGGATTTAACCATCCCTGGCGGGGATACCTTTCAGTAAAACAGAGCCAGGGATGAAATCACCAGAGGGGGCGGGGGGAAATCTCCCCCCCCCCGTCAATTCGCACCCTGCAGAGTTCATATTTTGGCAAAATGGAACCATTGACGAATTCCAACTAAGAAATATTTTTTTTTACTTTTAGTTGATAACGCAACCATTTTCACATAAGTTAATATATAGGCTTCTACTTTTTTTTTACGATTATCGAAACAATGTTTTTTATCCGATCCCCTTTCCATACTAATGTTCAGGTTGGGGGGTGATTGAACGAGTGAGCGCAGCGAACTAAGTGGTACCATTCAACTCAAACGGCGCTCATTCTGTTTTTCTGTACGTGTATGTGTACGTCGAAAATCAGCCAAATCGCTGAACAGATTGCTCTGAAATTTAAAAAAGATCTCGCAGAGCTTACAAAACGCGCCACCACGTGTCTTGTCTTCATAGTGAAAAGTGAACAAATTTTCCCGCTTGGTGTTAAATTAATTGGTGCCTGAAGGGCTCCTCTGTTCGTTGGATCTTGATTACAGACGGTTGCGACTACAATGAGGCCTGCACCTTGCAAGGCACATATTTCTCCTGCAGATTTAAGGGTTTTCTGTGTAAGTGTGTAGTAAGTGAATGTTTTGTGTAAGCCGAGATGTTTGGTTTTCATACGCAGAATATTGTTCTTTAAAAAAGGCGGTGAGAGGTGCCCTGAAGACATTGATTCGTTATTGGGGTGACTGAAGCATCACAACTGCATATTATTTATTAGAGCAGAGAGCTAATAATTTAGAACTTCACATCATGTGTCGATCAACATTGTTTAAATATCCCTTAGACAACTTATCTAATAAGACGAGTGATCGCAGCGAACGTAGTATACAGCGCAAGTCGAACGGGCCTTTGTCGTGATTAATTTGTCTGTTTGTAAAATGTATTTTTGTTTGTTCGGTCCCATACGGCCGAATGACAAAACAAATTAAGCTGAAATTTTCAACAGAGGAAGAATGAGGAGCAGATGAAAGTTTTTGCTCTCTCCTGAACATTTTTAAATAGGTCAATTACATTAAATTGTTTCACATATGACGTATTTATAATTATTTATTAATTAATTCACCAACTTGATGTATTATTCACTTAAAATTTAATATACTATTATTTTGAAATGTGACTTTACAAACATCTAGTATTGTTGACAATGACACCGTCTTAGTTGGTGGGATTGTATTCACAGACGAAGCTTGTTGGAACTTTAAATATGCGAAGACCAGTAGCTCTAGCTGCAACGTAGGGGAACTCAATGTTTGTCCCTAGAGGTTCTCCAGATATCCAGTTTGAGTAGCCTGTTGACTCCAGGGGGTCGTCTGTAAAACAAAGACAAGTAATTTATATTTAGACACAGATTTACAAAGGTAGAAACATAATCATAATAAAATAAATAATAAAAATATAAGTCATAGTAGGCCTACACAGAAAAAATTCAGTGAGATACATTTTTGGATGAGCGAAGCGAAGATTCCATTTCACTAAACTGGAGAAAAAAATCCGGAGTGTTTATTTCTTTTTTTGTATTTTTGGATGTTTGTTTACACGATTCCGGCTACCCGATAATCCAATTGCGATGAAATTTTGTGGAGGCCTTTAAAATCTTTGAACTTAGAAAAGCCACGATTTTGAGCGCAATCAAAAAAATTATTTCTCATGAAAATCGCAATTCTACGATTTTTCGATTTTTAAAAACTTTCTTCGACTTATTATACATACATGCTTTATCCGATTGTAATGATTTTTTCATAGAACCTTAATTTAATGAATTAATAAATTAGTCTGAAATTTGAGCGTAATCGAAAAATTATTTTTTATGAAAATTGCAATTTTACTATTATTTTATTTTTATTTTTAAAATTTCTTCGATATAACACCTACATGCTTTTTCCAATTGTAATAATTTTTTCACAGAACCTTAATTTTATGAATTATATTTGTGTGTTATTTGAGGGTAATCGAATAATTATTTGTTATGAAAATTGCAATTTTACGCTTTTTCGTTTTTAAACAATATCGCTCATCTTTTCGTTTGCAAAGCTTCCTAGTTTTAGAAAGATCACTTAACTATTCTTACCAAAGATCGTGACGAAGAGTCTGTCAACGGTTATGTGGTGTACACCCACCCACACTCCGTAGGTGTATGAAGGGATGTTCAAAGTATCGTACACGACCCTGAGCTCTTCATCAGAGTTGATAATCCACAGGTGGGCTCCGTCCTGGTAGCAGATCTTGAGGGCTTCAGGCCAAGTGGTGAGTTCCGTGACGTTCTTGTAGTAACCATGACCTTGGATGTACGTGTAGTCCATGAACCCATCATCTCCCAACCTAGAAATAAAAATAGTTTCATGGTTTATTTGGTTAATATGCACAAAAACCTTTAGGTCATTATGTACCACTGTGGTCTAGGGGAAGTGGAGAGGACAGATTCGTGCCAGACATACCCAGCCACAGTCAAGAAGGGAGAAGGGGTGGAAGCTCAAATAGACTGCCAGAGCTCGCCTCAAGTTTCAGGGAATAAGAGATGGACTTTGACTGTTTCCTCGCCTTCTACGATCACACACACCTTCTAAATAATCATAGAAGGTGTTGAAATCCTTTGCGCAGTTAATATGTCAGTGGTGGAGTAGCTTTTCAAAACTAGAGAACAAAATAACCCCATACCCAACATAACACAATGTCACGCGAAACTTAACGTGTAATCTCAATTTCTGTGCCAGGGTGGCAGATATCTTTAGAACTCAAAAGAGGGATTTCCTTTTCTGTGGGTTCATCGAGCTTCATCATTCACAATTGCATAATGTGCATAACTTGGATTAGTTCATTAACAAACATCAATTAATCAACCAGTCATGCAATCAATATCCTGAAAGTTTAATTAATATTATAATAGCTGTTTTATTTGTATTTATTTTTATCTTATAAGACGAAGAAATGAAGAAAAGCGCGCTGTCTGCAATTGTTCTATATATTTCCATTCAAGCCTTGAATTTCTTTGTCTTAATCAAAATCATACAGAAGTAACAAGAGAATCATACTAGCGGACAATTCTACCAAGTGTTCGTGAACTTCTATGGAAAGAAGAATATCAAACCGTGTAAGATGATCTTGTACAAATGTATTATATCCCGATATAAACTTGACGCAGCAGTGACCTGGACGATAGGAAGAAAGGAAGAGAGCAGACTACAAGCAGTGGAGATGAATTTCAGTGGCCATTACAAAATTGGATACGTGCAAAGCAAAACTACAAGAAAGAAGCTAGGAGTGAAAGACTACGAGACAAATAGGAAGAAAAGACTGCAGTGGTATGGAAACGTGAGACGAATGAAACAGGGAGAATCCTGAGAAGAAAATTGGACAGCATGGGGAGGAGTACGAAGAGTTGGCCGCCCAAGATAGGTGGAGAGATAAAAAAAATTGATATAAATATTAATATTAGTAAAATTCAACGAAGTCTTAATAAATTCAACATAAAGATAGAATTAAGACAACTACTTACGGCTCGTTCTCTTCACAGATGGACGGGAAAATGTCCTTGCAGGCCACGTCCACAAGACCATCACCTCTTAGTCCACCACAGTTGAGTGATGAGCCACCAATGGGGGCCCCAGACGACCACTTGTTGAAGGTAGTCTCCGTTATCAGCCTGCCTTTAGCGGTGTAATACTCGCCCTCTACGAACTGGTCGTGAAAGCCGGCGTGGACCTGGCTGACGTTGTATCGGCTCATGATGCTCCACAACGCATCTGCCTCGTCTTGCGTCTGAGGGTAGGCCAGGTGGCCGTTGTACTGCCTGCAAATCTGTGGGAGAAAACTTAACAATATGATTTCCAAGTGTTGTTTTGCATTACTTTTTTGTGGTTTATACTTCATGAAACAATAATTAACAAAGATTTTTGCCTTATATGATTTCTTCACTGGTCGGAAAATTTAATGATATAAACTAATAATGATAAATATCAAGTATGCTGTCAAAAGTTGCTAAAATCGATACAGAAGTAACAAGAAGAATCATACTAGCGGACAAATTCTACCAAAGTGTTCGTGAACTTCTATGGAAAAAAGAAATATCAAACCAATGTAAGATGATCTTGTACAAAATGTATTATATCCCGATATAAACTTGACGCAGCAGTGACCTGGACGATAGGAAGAAAGGAAGAGAGCAGACTACAAGCAGTGGAGATGAAATTTCAGTGGCCATTACAAAATTGGATAACGTGCAAAGCAAAACTACAAGAAAGAAGCTAGGAGTGGAAAGACTACGCGACAAAATAGGAAGAGAAAGACTGCAGTGGTATGGAAACGTGAGACGAATGAAACAGGGAGAATCCTGAGAAGAAAATTGGGACGAGCATGGGGAGGAGTACGAAGAGTTGGCCGCCCAAAAGATAGGTGGAGAGATCAAAAAAAATTGAGTATAGAAGAAAGAAAGAAGTCATGGGAGAGAACGATTGAAGAGAAACTCTGGGAAGACAGAAAGAAATGGAGAGAACTAGTGGAAATGCCAGTCTTAATAGACAGCAAAGAATAGGAGGTGCTGAGTCTGGCTAGCAAGCACTGATAAGACGTAGCCCGAGAAAATAGTGACTCGTCACCCCCCGACCCGACAAATGTTGGAATAGGGGTCTGATATTATATTATAAACATAATTAATAGTATTCTAAAATCCTTATTACCTTTGAAGCATCGGTCCAATTCTGCGGTGTGGGGTCAAAGAGGTAGCGGCCAGCGTCTGCGTATGTTTCATACACAAGAGGGGAGGGGGCCTCTTTGTTCTCCCCGACCGCCAGACCATTGGCGCAGGCGCACAATACCAGAGAGTAACCAGGAGCAACATTCTAGGACATACGTCGCTACATTAGTATAACGAGAGGGGAGGGGGCCGCTTTGTTCTCCTGGACCGCCAAACCATTGGCGCAGGCGCACAACAGCAGAGAGCAGACCAAGAGCAACATTCTAGGATACAATTCAGTTTCATAAAATATTTCAAATGCTACAATCTAAATGCAACCCCGTCACATCATTATTTTGACTCCACAAGTAGTTTATGTATATAAAATAGTGTTTTACTTACATTGGTATTAAATGTGTATTTTATCTTCTTAGCCGCGTCAACTTATGGTATCTAACCCAAATTGTTCATTGCTTTTAAACAACTGATATCGTTGTCGTAATCTCTTAAATCCAACCCAGCACTCAACTAGCTACAATCTTTAATTTTAAGTTGTTATTTTTTATTCTATTATTTATAGATAAGCAGGGAATTTCATAAAACCCAGTCATTGCTCATGGCTAAATTCAAATATACCCCGTCACCATTGTTAACTTAATCGTTATTATTACATGTGAAATAATTTATACACATAACAAGAGAATCTATTTGGCCAAGCGGTACCCAAAATGATTTTGCATCACTCAGTCTTGTAAGGTGGCTCCTTGTGTGATTATCACCTAATGCTATTCACAAAAAGGGGAAGTAAATAGGTCCACGTTTCAATCTGGAGGTTATAAGAAATGGAAAAGAGAATATGAAAACCGTATTTCCGAGATAATTTGGGTGGGAGGGGGGGGATTAAGGTTCCACATTAATTTTTTTTTGTATCTCTTGTAATTATATAACATACATGGTGGCTAGTGCATCACTATTTTTATTAACAACAATTAAAATTTCATCTTAATCTACCTCCTCCATGTACTCTCTTAACAGTTTCCCTGCAGATTTATTTAAAAAAATAAAATTGTTTATTTAAATCCAGAAATTAAGGAACCCAACCCAACCGTTATTTGATTTCGGGGCTCCACATTCCAGTTGTAATAATTTTCCTGTAGGTGCTATTATATCATTGCCTGAGAAACAACATTACGTTTCACTATATTAAAGAAATTAAAGTTTGTTTGTTTGTATTTACCAGAAAGCTTAAAATCTTTGCGTAGCAAAGCTTTAGACGCTTACTGCCTCGTTCTTTGGGTCGAGTTCCAAAGTGTCGATTAGAAGCCATCTTGAATTGGCAAATTTCAAATATACTTACAATTTAGGTTAACCAATAATATGTACAGCCGGGGAGAGAAGTAAATCAAGGGATCTAGTGGATACCTCCTTTCCCGGCATTGCGTGGTCAACTCACGGTATATGTTCTTTATTATAGCCATAGATTAATACATGGAAACAAATATTAAATTAGACTGCGTTTTGTGGAGTACAAAACCATACTTAATGGGCAAAACAACGCATACTACATTCTATACTACAAACGATACATAATAAAGCCTAATATTGAAAAATAAATAATAGGCCTTATAATTATAATTATAATACAAAATTACACATTTTAAATACAATATTTTATTATTATTTGTTATTATTATATTAATATTTTAATACATATTGCAGATCTTCGTACTGAAACCCATAAACTCCATATCGAGTTCTTTCCAGCATGCTGTGCCCAAACTAAGTAAAATTTTCATTGGGCTTTGCAAGCAATGTTTTTCTCAGGTCGTGCCACTGTAGTACTGGCCCTAACTGCTATGAATCATCAACATATGGTCGTGACTGAAAGACTCACTCCTTGTAGTTCTTTTGGCACGGCTGCGTGGATCATCTAGACTAGGTTTATTCTACGGAAGCGCTTCAAGTGGCAGTGCCAAGCCCAAATTAATTAGTTTTTCCTGTCACTTGAAACTTTGAAACATTCGACCTTGCTATCTAGCATGTTGCTTGAATGTCATTGGTTATTAGTTTCACATTGTTTGTTTTTTCATTGTCATTGTAATTGACATTGGTGGATGGTCTGCTATCGAGAATTAAATATTTTTTTACCTATAGAATCTCTATACTAGTCACATGTTATAACGGCGCATATGTACAATAACTCCAAAGTTTATGCAATAAAACATAACGGACGACAAGAGGATGGATGAGATGTAGATGACAGTTATTGCACTCACCTGAACATTTTTAAATAGGTCACTTTCGTTTTAATTGTTTCTTAAATGGTGTATTTGCATAATTTCTAGTACAATTTTGTGTTAGCCACTGACGATGTATTATGCATTTACAATATCATATTCAATTATATTGATAACTGGTTATCAAAGTCTCTTAGGGACTTTAAACAAATCTAATATTGTTGACAAATATACATCGTCTTAGTTGGTGGGATTGTATTCACAGACATACATTGCTGGATCTATCGATATGCGAAGGCCAAAAGATCTAACTCCAACGTAGGGGTACTGAAAGTTTGGCCCTTCAGGTTCAAATGGCGCCCAAGTTGAGTAGCCTGTTGACTCCAGAATGTCGTCTATGAAAAAAGAACAAGAACTTTATATTCAGTAACCCAGATTTAGTAAGGTAGAAATCAAATCATAGAAGTACACAAAAAACCATACATAGCAAAAAAAAATATGTATTAAGATCACACCCAAAAACACTACACAGTTCTTACTTACCGAAGATTGTGACGAAGAGTCTGTCAAGAGTTATGTGGTGTACGCCCACCCACACTGCGTAGGCAAATGAAGAGATATTCAACGTTTCGTACAAGATGCTGTGCTCTTCTTCAGAGTTGATAATCCACAGGTGGGCTCCATCCTGGTAGCAGACCTTGAAGGCTTCAGGCCACGTGGCTGATGTCGTGAACAACTTGAAGTAACCGTGACCTTGGATGTGCGTGTAGTCCAAGAGCGCATCACCCTCTGACCTAGAAGTAGAAATAGTTTCTTGGCCTGTTTGGTTTAAGTGCGCGCAATCAGGTCATTTAACTCTGTGGTCTTAGGGATGTGGATAAAACAGACACGTGCAGACATATACAGCCAGAAGCCGGAAGGAGTAGTTTCGCTCGTAGACTGTCAGAACTCGCCTCTAGTTTCGGGGAGTAGCAAACACCCCTCCGTCCTAGCATTATGTAAGAGGGATGAACTTTGCCTAGCTTTTTCGCCTTCAACGATCGGTAAAGAAACACAATAAGACAAAACATCCTATGGTCAAACCAGGGCTTTTCAACCTCTACTATATAATCTTTAGGGGTGTTCGAAGTCCTTCGCATAGTTTATCTGTCAGTAGTGGAGTAACTTCTCAAAACTAGAAAACAAATTAACTCCCCACCCCATCACACACAAAGTCACGCGAAACCCAAAGTGTGTTCAACTTCTGTGCCAGGAAATCAGTTAGCTTTAGTCGACTGTATAGATTCAGCAAAGGTCTTCCCAATGTATTGGTTCATCGAGATTCATCATTTACAAATCACAGCTTATAGCACATCGTTTTGGTTAGCAAAAGTGCATAACTATTAGAATTTCATCAAAACTTCAATTATTTAACAAATGATGCAATCATAATTCTGAGAGCCACATTAGGATTTAAAATGGCCTTTTTTAGCATTAATTTATTTTTGTCTTTCAAGACTATACCATCTTATTGAAGAAAAATGCTTTGTCTTCCAATGTTCTGCATGTTTCCGTTCAAGGACTGAATTTCTTTGGTTAAATCAGAACCTTTCCTCCGAAATTCAAGAAATTGATAATTATTCAACATAAAGAAATAATAGGACAACTTACGGCTCGTTCTCTTCACATATGGACGGGAGAATGTCCTTGCAGGCCACGTCCACAAGACCATCACCTCTTAGTCCACCACAGTTGAATGATGAGCCACCAATGGGGGCCCCAGACGACCACTTGTTGAAGGTAGTCTCCGTTATCAGCCTGCCTTTAGCGGTGTAATACTCGCCCTCTACGAACTGGTCGTGAAAGCCGGCGTGGACCTGGCTGACGTTGTATCGGCTCATGATACTCCACAACGCATCTGCCTCGTCTTGCGTCTTAGGGTAGGCCAGGTGGCCGTTGTACTGCCTGCAAATCTGTTATAAAAGAGACAGTACATAATTGTCCTGGTTTGTATTGCATTTACTTTCTCATTTTTGTGAAATTAGTTTATAAGGCAATGAACATAAAAGATATATTTTGTATTCAATAATTATTATCTAATAACATAAGGAGCCTTTTTAAACTACCTTGGAAGCATCTGTCCAATTCTTTGGTGTCGGGTCAAAGAGGTAGCGGCCAGCGTCTGCGTATGTTTCATAAACGAGAGGGGAGGGGGCCGCTTTGTTCTCCCCGACCGCCAGACCATTGGCGCAGGCGCACAACACCAGAGAGGAGACCAGGAGCAGCATTCTAGGACACATTTGTGTTTAAAGAAGTATCATGAATGCAAAAAATTAAATGCATCCATGTCACAATATAAATTAAACACCAAATTTATTTGTTAAATCTATCTTATATATTGTTTTAACTTACCTTGACATTAAATGTGAATTTTATCTTCTTAGCTGCGTCAACTTATGGAACCAAATCTAAATTGTTCATTGTCATTGTGTTGTTAAATCAACTGATATAGGCGTAGTAATCTCTTAAATCCATCACTCAACTTTGTTATAATCTTTTATTTTAAGAAGGTTTGTTTTTAATTTTTATAGAGATAAGCAAGGGAAATTTCAAATAGCCCAGTCATTGTAAACCAAATCGTTATTACGAAATGTACAATAATTTATACACATTACAAGAGAATCTATATTATGGTCAAGCAGTTCCCAGAAAAATTTAGCATCACTCGGTCTTGGTAAGTGGCTCCTTGTGTTATTAAGCTAGCGAAACGAGCGTTTCCATTTGACTCTGCCGGAAAAAATAGTCACTGGTTTTGTTTGTTTTGTTTTTTGTTTTTTGTTTTTATGTCTCGCCATAACGTTCGAACGGAGGCTCGGATCGAGTTGAAATTTTGACCATCCGCAAGCTTTGTTCTCGATGCACTGCCATAGTTGTGCAAATCTTCAAAAATTTAAAAGTTATTAATGTTAAACGAAAGTTTTTTTTCCAACTAACAGGCCGACAAATGGCGTGGAGTTCCAAATCAATTAACAGGTGTCCGTCCGTAAACGATGATGTAATCGTGATTTGGCTCGCGAAAGACTCTGAGTAGGCAAATGTTAACATAAATCAACGTTGCCCATGTCAACGGTGAGCACTCGCGCGAGTTCCTAATGCACTGTTCACCTAGCAACGAGTACAGCAACAAACTCCTCCAGACACGTGACTATGTTGACACCAAAGGGGTTGTTTTACTTATGTTCCAAGGAGTAGGTCCCTAATGGTGAGTGGGATTTGTTCACAAGTAGGTGTACACAGGGCGTTACCAAATACCTTGGCAATAAAAAATAAAAATGGAAACATGGCCCCGTGGACAGCGAACGTCGCAAATTTAAAAGTTTAAAAAAATGTGCAATGTGGGTCTAGCTATAGCACGTGCTCGCTTATCAACGCGTCCAACTGAGCGTTTCCTAGTAAGAACCTACATCCAATACTATTCACAATGAGAGGAAGAATATAATAACTCCACGTCTAAATCTCGATACTGTAAGAAATGGTAATACTTACTGTGAAAACCGAATTTCCGAGATAATTTGTGGGTTGAGGGGGTGGGGGAGGTGTACTTAAGTGTTTTATTCATTTTCTGTTTGTAAACCTTGCAAATATGTAACACCCATGGTGCCTGTTCCTGACTAACATTAAGTAATGACAATTATTATCCACCTCCTCCACGTAACGACAATTATTATCTACCTCTTCCATAAACCTTCTGAACCTTCATACTGCGCAATAATTTTAATTAATTTTTAATAATAATAATATTTATTACAATCCACAAATATTGTAAACAACGTGACTGGATTTTGAACCCGGGTCTCCCAATTTCCAGGTGCAATAATTTAATTGTTGGGGTAATTAAAGCCTTAAAAACACATTATGCTACATTATTTATAGGAAATAAAACCTTGATTTAGGGCGACGGTCGTTCGCCCGCAGCCAAGCGCACGCGACTGCTTAGGCGACTACGAACTCGCGGCCCTGTTTAGTGTATACACCTACCCAAGTTGAGGGGTTTTCAGCTATCTGCACACGCCGCCCCAAAAGATTTACAATCTTGAAACTCGGTATATGACTTGATATTATGTGGTCCATGACCTACCAAAAAACAAATCACCCCAATCCAATAACCCATTCTGTGTAAAAAAAAAGTGCCTCAACATTGTTGAAATCCTTCCGGCTGGCTGTTGGTTAGCTGGCTAGCAAGTTAATTCTCTGCGTGGATAAAAGAGCCTACAGAGATTGCGGTAAATCTTAGAACTATGAAACATGGTGCACACTTAGATGTACCTCAGACGCAGTGTATTTTGCTTTCAAAACCAATTTCGGGTAACAGGGACAGGAGAAAATAATTTTTTTATGATAATCAAAACACCGCATAAATAAGGCGTGGTTATTTGTACAAACTTGAAATAAAACATGCTCTTAACAATTATAAATATCTAGCATCCAAAACATAAGGGACAAAATTTGGGGGAACTGTGGGCCCAAAAATGTAAAAAATGAACTCGTTTCTTGCTGAATTTCGACGCTTTCCTCAAATATCGCTGTAAGTATTACACGCCTTGATAGGAAACAAACAGCAAAAAGATGTAATTTCCCCCAAAAATACAAAAATTTGAAAAACGGCAGCCAAGCTTACCTTCAAAAGTCTTCGGCTGTGAATGCTGTGAGATATAGAAGTTAAGCCAAGCTTTTCATTCTTCCTCCCTAATTTCGCATTGAAAAAAGTAACATCATTTGGCCTGTTGACGAGCGCCAAGCCAACCATTTGTGTGGTAAAAAAGTTGAAATTTTAAACTCAAAAGCATACAAAAATTGCGTGGCCAATTAAAGTTCTCGTAATGAACCAAATTCAATGGCCAAGCAACGTTTTTTTATGATTTTGAGTTTAAAATGTTACTTTTCTACCACGAAAGTGGTTGGCTTGGCGCTCGTCAACAGGCGAAATAATCTTACCTCTGTTCAATGCGAAACTAGGGAGGAAGAATGAAAAGTTTGGCTCACTTTCTGTATCTCACAGCAATCACAGCCGAAGACTTTTGAAGGAGAGATTGGCTGCCGTTTTTACAAATTTTTGTATTTGTGGGGGATTGTATTTACTAAAGCCCTTAAAATCTTTGCATAGAAAAGCATTACACGCTTACTGTCCCATTCTCCACCTCGAGTTCCAGCATGCCGATTAGAAGCCATCTTTAATTGGCCAGATTCAAATATACCCTCAATTTAAGTAAACCAATAATATGTACACCCGGCGTCAGAAGTAGATCAAGGGGTCTAGAAAACTCCTTTTCGCCCGACATTGTAGGGTACATATGTTGTGGTTCGCCGTTTCCGACCTAAACTAACAGAGTGATTACACCGCATCGATCTTTATCCAGCAAGCGGTGCTAAAACCAAGTAAACATTTCAAATAACGGGTTTTATTTTTTCTGTCAATTGAAACTTTTAAACACTCGACCTTGCTATCAAACATGTTGATTGAGTGTCATGTGAAATTGTTTATAGTCATTGTTTTGTTTTTCATTGTCATTGCCATTAGTGTATATTCTCGTAGAAGTTAGTTAAATATTTCTACCAATAGTATCTCTATCCTAATCACGTGTTCTAACAGAGCGTACGCACAATGGCTCTCAAGTTTATGCGATAACAAATCATGTACGATAAGAGCAAGGATGAGGATTAGACGACAGTTTGAACACTCCTAAAGATTTAAAATATATGCCACTTCCGTTAAATTGTTTCTTTAATTTTGTATATAATTATTTTAACATTTGTGGCCTGACTTCTAGTACAATATTGTGTTTGCTACTGACTTGATGTAGAATGCATTTGCAATGTCATATACATTTATTTTGATAATTGGTTATCCCAGACTCTAAGATATTATATTGGATATCGCTTTACGTCTCATATTTATGCAAACCAGACTCTAAGTAACTTTAGGGGACTTAACACAAATCAAGTATTGTTGAAAATTAAACATCGTCTTAGTTGGTGGGATTATATTCACAGACGAACATTGTTTGAACTTTCATAATGCCAAGGCCAGTAGCTCTAACTACAACGTAGGGGAAGCCAATGTTTGTCCCTAAAGGTTCATCTTCCGACCAAGTTGAGTATCCTGTTGACTCTAGAGGGTCGTCTATGAAAAAAGAACAAGTAATTATTTAATATTCAGTTACACAGATTTACAAAGGTAGAAACAAATTCATAGCAGTACACAAAATACAAAACAGTACAATGCAATACATTTTTTTTAGATTACACCCAAAAAAACTTAACTATTCTTACTTACCAAAGATCGTTACAAAGAGTCTGTCAACGGTTATGTGGTGTACGCCAACCCACACTGCGTATTGGGATGGAGACATATTAAACGTTTCGTAAACGATCCTGTGCTCTTCTTCAGAGTTGATAATCCACAGGTGGGCGCCGTCCTGGTAGCAGATCTTGAGGGCTTCAGGCCAAGTGACTGTTAACGAGACGTTTTTAAAGTAACCGTGACCTTGGATGTACGTGTAGTCCAAGAACCCATCACCCCCTGACCTAGAAGTAGAAATAGTTTCTTGGTCTATTTGGTTTAATACGCACAAAACTTTAGGTCATTATGTATTGCTGTATCAAGGGGAAGTGGAGTGAACCGACCGGTTCCGGACATAGCCACAAGTAAGAATGGAGGTGGGGTGGTTGCCCAGATGGATTGCCTAAGCTCGCAAAGTTTTGGGGAGTAAAATACACCCATCCATTCTAGCAGGATGTTTGAGAGATTTATTTTGTCTGTTTTATCGCCTTTAAGTATCAGCAGAGAAACAAACTTTGACAAAACTATCACGTGGTGAAACGCAGCTTTTCAACACTTACTATATAAGCTTAAGGGTTGTTCGAAGTCAATCACTCGGTTTATCTGTCAGTGGTGGAGTAACTTCTCAAAACTTGGAAACAAATTAACCCCCCACCACATTACACTCAAGGTCACGCGAATCCCATCGTGGATGCTCAATTTTTGTGCAAGGGATTTAGTTACCTTTAGCCGACTGTAAAGATTCAGCATAGGTCTTCCCCGCTGTGTGGATTCATCGAGCTTCATCATCACAAATCAGAGCTGAAAGTACATCGTCTTGGTTAGCAAAAGTGCATAACCATGAATTGTCCATCACAACATCAATAGGGAATTCACATAAGTTCCCGATATCGGTAAAAGTATGTGCAATATGAAGATATTCGTCTTAAAATTATATAAGCATTAATTTAAGGTTTTTAAAGTTAATCGTTCAATATCTGTTGAGGCTCAAATTTTGACTTTTAAATTTCAACACAATTATTTTGAAACGGCAGCCTACCTCATCGGCCCTCATGACGAACAAGGTCCTCTACATAAACGACTAAATTCCCTTCTTTGACCAAAGTCTTTGGTTCATACAAAAATGGCCAACAATAAACAACAGTTGATGCCCTTTTCCAAGTATAATAATCAACATTGTGATTATACTTTATTAAAATAAGGTTTAAAGCTAACGTTGTGATATACTTAATGTATAAAAAATAAATAAACATTTTATTAGAACAAGCTAAATGTCATAATGTGCTTCAACAGCCAAGATTTTCTCCGAAAGCGAGTAACTTGAAAAATCGTCACATGATTTGTTTATTGGTATCACGAAGACTGGTGACGTATGACCCGTTTTTTGCGCCAAAATTTGTAAGAAACTTTCACCCATATTATATAAGTAAAAATATCAAAAAAATAAGACATTTGTGTAAAGGAAGGTCGCCTTAACCCAGTAGAACCATTAAAAGATATCATGCAAATTCCCTATTAATCAACCAATTATGCAATCATTATCCTGTGAGTAACAATAGCATTAAAATTGCCATTTTATTTGTATTTATTTATTCTTATCTTTCAAGACTATACAATCTTATTGAAGAAAAATGCTTTGTCTCCCAATGTTCTGCCTATTGCCGTTCAAGGACTGAATAATTTTGTATGAATCAGAACCATACCTCTAAAATTCAACAAACTGATTATTAGTTCAACGTAAAGAAAGTACTAAACAACTTACGACTCATTCTCTTCACAGATGGACGGGAGAATTTCCTTGCAGGCCACGTCCACAAGACCATCACCTCTTAGTCCACCACAGTTGAGTGATGAGCCACCAATGGGGGCCCCAGACGACCACTTGTTGAAGGTAGTCTCCGTTATCAGCCTGCCTTTAGCGGTGTAATACTCGCCCTCTACGAACTGGTCGTGAAAGCCGGCGTGGACCTGGCTGACGTTGTATCGGCTCATGATACTCCACAACGCATCTGCCTCGTCTTGCGTCTTTGGATAGGCCAGGTGGCCATTGTACAACCTGCAAACCTGATAAAGTAAATTTATAATATGATTTTCCAGGGTTTAAATGCATTTTAATTGTGATGAATTGACTTACATAAAACAACTATTTTGTATACATTTATCATCATACATTTTTGTACCAACAAACAACGGGATATAAAAAGGTATATTTAATACCTTGGAAGCATCAGTCCAATTCTTCGGTGTCGGGTCAAAGAGGTAGCGGCCAGCGTCTGCGTATGTTTCATACACGAGAGGGGAGGGGGCCGCTTTGTTCTCCCCGACCGCCAGACCATTGGCGCAGGCGCACAACACCAGAGAGGAGACCAGGAGCAACATTCTAGGAAACAATTTTGTTTCATGAAATGTTTCACATGCTACAATCAAAATGCAACCCCGTCACTTCATTATTTTGACACCACAAGTAGTTTATGTACATAAAATAGTGTTTTACTTACATTGGCATTAAATGTGTATGTTATCTTCTTAGCTGCGTCAACTTATGGTTTCAAATCCAAATTGTTCATTGTTTTTAATCAACTGATATCGGCGTAATAATCTCTTAAATCCAACCCAGCACTCAGCTTGTTACAATCTTTATTGAAAGTAGTTTTTTTAATCCTATAGTTTTATAGATAAGCAAAGGAATTTAAAATAACCCAGTCATTGTTTACTTCTTCGGAATTAAAAATTGTGCAATAATTTATACACATAACAAGAGAATCTATACGGTCAAGCGGTACCCAGGAAGATCTAGCAGCACTCGGTCTTGTTAAGTGGCTCTTTGTGTTATTAGCACCTAAATGCAAAACTTTTCACAATGAGGGGAAGAAAATAACTCTACGTCTCATTCTGGAGGCTATAATAAGAAATGGTTATACGGACTGTGAAAACCGAATTCCCGACATAATAAGGTGGTGAAGGGATGATGAGGGTACTTAAGTGTTTTATTCTTTATCTGTTTCTAAACCTTACAAAAATGTAACATTCATGGTACCCAGTTCGGAGTTCCTGACTAATATTAAGTAACGACAATATTACTATAGCAAAAGAACACCACAATTTCATTTTATCTACACCATATTTTCATCTACCTCTTCCATATACCTTCTGAACCTTTATACTACGAATACTTTATACGGAATAATTTTGATTGATAATAATATTTATTTCAATCCAGAAATTTAGTTCACAACCCGACCGGTATTTGAACCTGGGTCCCCCACATTCAAGGTCAATATATAATATGAAATTGTTGGGGCTATTCAAGCCTAAATAACACATTACATTACATTATTTTAAGGAAAAATAAGTTTAATTGTATTTACGAAAACTCTTCAAATCTTAGCGAAGCAAAGCACTACACGCTTTCTGTCCCATTACTTCAATTCATTATTCAAATATACCCTTAATCTAAGTGAACGAATAATATGTACACCCAAAGTCAGAAATAAATCAAGGGGTCGAGAAGACACCTTTTACCCCCGATATTGTACGGTAGACATGTTGTGGGTTGCCGTTTTCGGCCGTAAGTAATAGACTGATTGCACCATTTCAATCTATATCCAGCATTTGGTGTGTAAAAATTTCAATTAATGTTTTTTTATGTCAATTGAAACTTTTAAATACTTGACCTTGTCATCAAACATGTTGTTTGAATGTCTTGATTAATTGGTTTGTCATTGTTTTTTTTTTCATTGTCATTGTCATTGGTGTATGATCTGCTATCAAGAGTTAAATATTTCTACCAATAGTATCTCTATCGTAATCACGTGTTCTAACAGCGCGTGCGCACAATAGCTCCAAAGTTTATGCGATAAGATGCCATTTATGACGAGGATGAATGACAGTTTTAATACTCTTTATTTTTTTTTAAATTGGTGACTTCCGTTTAATTTTTTTTTTTTTTTTAAATTATGTATATTATTTTAATACTTGTGGTTTATTTCTAGTAAAATTTTGTGTTTGCCACTGACTTAATTTTGAATTCATTTACAATGGCATATACAATTATTTTGATTGGTTATCCCAGTTTCTAAGTGAATTTACACAAATCTAGTACTGTTGCCAATGAAACATCGTCTTAGGTGATGGGATTGTATTCACAGACAAACATCGCTGGATTTTTCATTATGTGAAGGCCATTAGATCTAACTGCAACGTAGGGAAAGTCAATGTTTGACCCTGTAGGTTCATCTTGCGACCAAGTTGAGTAGCCCGTTGACTCCAGAATGTCGTCTTTGAAACAAAAACAAGTACTTTCTATTAAGTTACACAGATTAACAAAGGTAGAATAAAATCATACTAGTACACAGAAAATAATTCACTGCAATATTTTTTAGATCACACCCAAGAGCACTCAACTATTCTTACCAAAGATCGTGACGAAGAGTCTGTCAACGGTTATGTGGTGTACACCCACCCACACTCCGTAGGTGGATGAAGGGATGTTCAAAGTATCGTACACAATCCTGAGCTCTTCTTCAGAGTTGATAATCCACAGGTGGGCTCCGTCCTGGTAACAAGTCTTGAGGGCTTCAGGCCACGAAGTGCCACCAAGATTATTGACTTTCTTGTAGTAACCGTGACCTTGGATGTTCGTATAGTCCAAAAACCCTTCACCTTCCGACCTAGAAGAATATACAGTTTCATGTTTTTTTTGTTTTTTTAAGTGCGCACTGTATCAACACCCCACCCGTTTACACAAAGTCACGCGAAACCCAAAGTGTGCTCAACTTCTGTGTTAGGGATTCAGTTACCTTTAGTCGCCTGTATAGATTCAGCACAGGTCTTGCCAGTTGTGTGGATTCATCGAGCTTCATCATTAACTAATCACAGTTTATAGTACACCGTGTTGGTTAGCAAAAGTGCATAGCTATGATCTTCATCACAACATCAATTAATCAACCAGTCAAATGGAAAGACGATAAGAAGGAAGGAAGGAGGAAACAAACCTACCACTGACGTTAAAGTCAACTGTAGGGGAAGAAGACAAATACAAATACAAATGAAATCATTATTCTGAGGGTAACATTAGCATTAAAATGCCCATTTTATTTGTCTTTATTTATTTTTATCTTTCAAGACTAAACTATCTTATTGAAAAAAATGCTTTGTCTTCCAATGTTCAACATATTTACGTTCAAGGACTTAATATCTTCATTTAAATCAGAACCCTACCACTAAAATTCAACAAATTGATTGTAAGTTCATCGATAAGAAAGAAAGACAACTTACGGCTCGTTCTCTTCACAGATGGACGGGAAAATGTCCTTGCAGGCCACGTCCACAAGACCATCACCTCTTAGTCCACCACAGTTGAATGATGAGCCACCAATGGGGGCCCCAGACGACCACTTGTTGAAGGTAGTCTCCGTTATCAGCCTGCCTTTAGCGGTGTAATACTCGCCCTCTACGAACTGGTCGTGAAAGCCGGCGTGGACCTGGCTGACGTTGTATCGGCTCATGATACTCCACAACGCATCTGCCTCGTCTTGCGTCTTAGCGTAGGCCAGGTGGCCGTTGTACTGTCTACAAATCTATGAGATACCCCTTGGATATTATTACAATGGACTGGATTGTATGATAATGGACAAAACAATTTGAATTTTTTTAAATGTTAATTACAGTTTTTCAATTTGACACTAATTTTTCTTAAAAGTCTGTGGAATTCTAATTCAAATGTTTCTTTTCTCGTTTCAAAAGAACAAATTTTAACTTTTAGAGAAGATTGAAAAATAAATCTGCAAAAATGGTCACAAACAAGTTGTTTAGCAATTTTCCCGGAAACGTTTTATATTTCTAGTTTTTGTTGGTATTTGAGATACAGAAAATCCAAAATATGCCAAAAATAAAACTGAAAAATGTAGTTTAAGATATATGCACGTATGATTTCATTTGAACATATCCCATCGAAAATTCTCCGTTATTCTTTATAAATAACATTGGAAAAAAGACAAATTACAAAAAAACGGAATGTTAATTTTTAGCTTAAAATTACCAAATTTGAGCGAATTTAATTCAGGTCTGAATGGGTTAAATATACTGCATTATTTTTTATTTTCAACTCGCATTGTGTATTGACTGCATAACCTAATCAACATATTTTTGCCATAAATTATATTCATAATTGATTTAAAAGGCTATTATTTGCACTTATTATACAATTGTTTTTCAATGACCACGGCCACCATATTGAACACAAAAAATGTGCAACATCTTTAGTTGTTATATTACTTTGAATATAGATTTGTATTTTCTTGGTCAAATAACCCTTTAATGATCACACATATTCCGTTGCTAAGTTTTTTACCAGTTCTTAGAAAACTTCCACCATTAGGCTCATAGAGTGCGTTGTTTGTTTTCCTGGTTAGAAAACAAAACTACACATTTATGACAAATCCAGTTTGTTATATTGAAAAGCTATGTTTGTCGTTTATAACGTTAAAAGCACCATTACTTGTGACTTGTCCTATGATAACATTTTGAACATTCTTGCCTGTACCTGATTGTTAGTACCGGTACACAAAGTTTTTTTATCTACCTTGGAAGCATCGGTCCAATTTTGCGGTGTCGGGTCAAAGAGGTAGCGGCCAGCGTCTGCGTATGTTTCATACACGAGAGGGGAGGGGGCCGCTTTGTTCTCCCCGACCGCCAGACCATTGGCGCAGGCGCACAACACCAGAGAGGAGACTAGGAGCAACATTCTAGGACACAATTTTGGTTAATGAAATATTTCAAATGATATTACCTTAATGCACTCTGTCACATTAATATTTTAACACCAATTTTGGTTTTAAGATGTATGTATTTCAAATAGTTTTTGTTACTTACCTTGGCATGAAATGTGTGTTTTATCTTCTTAGCTGCGTCAACATATGGAACAAAATCCAAATTGTTCATTGTTTTCAAACAACTGATATTGTTTCAATAATCTCTTATTCAGCACTCAACTAATTACAATCTTAAATTGACAAGTGTTTATTTGGACATTTTAATAGATAAGCATAGGTATTTCAAATAACCCAGTCATTGTTTAACAATTAAAATAATAATCATGCAATAATTTATACTCATCACAAGACTATCTATATGGCCAAGTGGTAGCCAGAAAGATCTAGCATCACCAATAAATACTGAATAAAAAAATAAAAAATAAAAAATAAAAAATAAAAGTTAAAAAAGCAAAAAGGCAAAAGTGAAGAGAAAGAGTATCTTTATTCGAAGCATTTACACTAGAAACTCTTTTGAGCGAAACAAAAGCATGGGCGTGGTGTTTTATTCAGAGACCAATCGCGATCAACTGTTCAATGTCACTTTTCTCTCCACTTTTCTCTTGTCGAGCAGTGTCCATCAAATTGTGAGACTTTTTCTCTCGAGCTATCCGGTGTAAAATCAACGTGGAAAGACTTATAAGCCAAATGCCTTCTCTACTTAATAAAAGTTACTCTTTCTCTTTACTTTCTCTCTTTGACATTTCCAACTTTCCAGTATAAACCCCGCTTAAATGAAATGTAATTTACAATGAGGGGAAGTAAATAACTCCACGTCTAAATATCGAGGCTATAAGAAATGGAAATACAAACTGAAAACTGAATTCCTTGGATAATTAGTGTGGGCGGTACTAAAGTGATGTGATCATTTTTTGTTTGTTTACTTTGCAAATATGTAACATTCGTGGTTGCTAGTACCCAACTAGGAACCTTCGTAAATGCTTTTTCAGGCGCGTTGTTGTATGAACGTAGTTGGTGCATTGAGCTGCCATGTGTTATGCAGATTTTCTGTTTTTCTGTGAAAAAATCATTACTAAGTCGAAGAATTTTTTTAATGAATAAAATTAAATAAAAAATTAACTTTTTTTTATAAATCGTAATTTAAAAAAAAAGAAAAAATCGAAAAATTGCGATTTTCGTAAGAAATAATTATTCGATTACGCTCAAATTTCACACAAATATATTAATTCATAAAATTAAGGTCATGTAAAACAATCATTAAAATAGGATAAAGCATGTAGGTGTCAAGTCAAAGAATTGTTTTAAATAAGAAAAAACCGTAAAATGTCGATTTTCACGAGAAATAATTTTTCAATTGCGCTCAAATTTCACACGAATATCATAATTCATAAAATTAAGGTTCTGTAAAAAAATCATCAAAATCGGATAAAGCATGTAGGTGTTTTAAGTCGAAGAAATTTGTTAAAAATAAAAAAAAATCGTACAATTGCGATTTTCATTAGAAATAATTTTCCGTTTGAGCTGAAAAACGTGGCAGTTCTAAGTTCAGATATTTCAAAGGCCTCCAGAAAATTTCATCTTAATTGGAGTATCGGTTTAGCCGGAATCGTTTTAACAAACACACAAAAATACAAAAAGAAGAAAAAAACAAAACATTCCGGATTTTTTTCTCTTTTTATCTTCGCTTCGCTCATCCAATTAATATTAATTAACGACAACTATTTTTATTTTTTACAAACACTATATTTTCTTCTAAATAAACTTCTCAGTTTCTTCTGAACCTTTTCACTGCGGAATACTTTAGTTAACTAGGAAAACCGACAAAGACGTTGTTAGACGAGTGTCAAGCCATGTGTGAGTACCAGGTTACATTTGCATTTAAGTTTATTGATATTATAAGCATAGTTTCCCCGCCTATAATAGGCCTATAATAGGAAGCCTATAATAGGCTAGAGAGGTAATCCAGCTGTAGGTGGGCGGAGGAATGGGAATGTTATCGGGTACTCAATACATTGCTTGCTCACTCGTCTAACATCGACTTTGGCGTTTTACTTGTCTAGATTACAAGGATCAGGAAATTACGAGAAAATTGGGTACTAATTAGATTTAGATTTATTTACTAGCTTATAGGTAGAATACAAAGTTTTGAATATTAGTAAAGTACAATATTAACATTATAATATATATTAAAATATGCAGTTTCATATTACAAATTTTCAAATTTTCAAAAGAACTTTTTAATTGTATTATCTCATTTATCTGTACATTGCTTTCAGTTTTAGGTAACAAATCCCATTCAGATAATGTTCTATTAATAAATGAAATTTTTACTGCATATGTCATATCGTTTAAATTTCCAATCATGATCCCCCCCCCCAACCCCCTAACGTTATAAATGCCCTTTTTAAGGAAACTAATGATTTTCCTCCACCTGGAAAATCCCTACATGCCTTATACAATTTATAAAGCCTGTTTCTTTTTCTCCCCAAATCGATGGTATCCCACTGCAAATCATTTGTCAGCTTTCTTACACTTTCAAGTATGCTTGCCATTTAAATCCGTTTCTTCTATCCCCCATTTTTTTTTATCATTTTACATTTCTGGCTACCATTCTCTGTACCTTTTTCCAATTTTATAATTTCACATTCGAAGTAAGGATCAAAAACTGCCCTTGCATATTCTAAAACTGGTCTCACAAGGGTTTTATATGCTTGTACCTTAATTTCAAATGAAGCTCCTTTCAATATTCGCATTACAAAATTTAACACTCGTACACCCTTCTTCATAACGGAATGCACTTTCCCCTCCCATTTTAAAGGGAGGACACTGGTAAAAAAGAGGTGACAAAACGAAAAAGTTTTTTAACAAAATACAATATATATTTTAAATATTATATTTACATATATTTTTTTGATATATATTTTTTGTATTTAAATACAAACAGTACTTATAATATGTTATTGTTATATCGTTCATTGTTCATTCCGTTTTTTATTATCCTCACTTTTTGAGCTTTACCTTACGTCCGAATGGGCTGATATTTTATCAGAGCTCATGGTTCATAGTCTTAAAACCTATAGGTTATCGTTTTCTGCATCAGTTCTGATTTACTTTTTAAAGAAAATTATGTGTGGCATTTGTAAATTTCATTATTAAAATGTCACACTTCATGTTCAATAAAACACAAATGAAACAAAAACATAAAAACGATATCCTATGTTGTGCAATGGAATAACAGTCTAATAGACAATATCTGTATCCTTAGGATCTACTGTATCATGCTTTCTGGCTTGAAATTTTGATGAAATAAGCAAAGCAAATTTTTTTATCTACCTCAATTTCATTGTTAAATCTCTACAACCCATGAAAGTTTCAAATAAATGATATCAAAACTATAGAATCTTGTATTTTCAGCAACGTCCTCCCTTAAGGTTATTTAGTCATTTTTGTATGTGTATACCTTGGAAATATGTATTATTTATTTAATATTGATCAGCTTCTTCTAGAAACCTTTTGAACGTTTCGCTGTGAAATAATTTTAATAGATTAAATGATTAATTAAATCCATAAATTAATAAATTTAACCTAAATAGGATCCGATACCGGTTCTCCCACAATCTAGGTAGGCGCCTTTGCCAACGGTTACATCTATCTAAATGAAAACTTTTGACTTCTGAATTAATGTGCATAACTGAATTGATCTGAATGAATCTATAATGCACCAAACATTCAGAAGTTTTAAAGATACTGAATCGATTGTCCAGGTGGTTAAGACGCACCCATGTTAAATGTGGGAGACCCGGTTTTAAATCTCTGTCTGGTTCAATATTTCACTTCTAGATTGTAAACAATATGATCATTCCCACCTAGGGGGAGTTTCGCACTAAGCAAATCGATAAATAATGATTATAAATCAATACTTAATAAGAAAATGTTTAATTATTAAATACGAAAGATTTAAATGGACACTGCAACATCAAACAAAAAAGAGGTTATGGATTAATGTTATCTTAAGGTAAGAAAATGTTTTGTCAGACATACTTAAACAAGATATTCAATTTAATCATCTCTCGAGTATCATCGTTTGTAATTTTTAGTCACATCACCAGAAAAATCATGCCGTATCATGTCCAGTACCATATGTTTATATTAAATTGTGTAACAATTTAGTTTGTTGGATTATATTCACAAATGACAGCGTTAATTTCACCCAATGTCCTGAGTCCATCATCCCTGATACACACATAGGGATAGCTTAAATAGGAGCCAGCCGGCTCGTTAGGCCCCCACGCTGTATAACCAGTAGACTCTAGACTGTCATCTGTAATAAAAGAGGGCCACTCGTCAGTCATTACTATCATGGTCAGTATTACAAGTTTATAAAAATTAAATAAATATTAATTGGTATTTTGAGTCTTATCACAAAATCATAATTGAATTTTATTGGGGGATATTTAATTTTATACAGGTTAAGCAAACCCCGTCAGCGACGACGCCATCAAAGAGCAAACAATGTTAAAAAAGAGATCGCTTAATTTAATTATGAAACACCAACGAAACAAGTTGGTCATGATTTCACCCGAGGACGACGCCAGGATCACACAAACCAGAACAACCTTAGAATCAATTGTGTCCGTCGTTGCTTGTTCGGCTCCAAATCAAACGTTTACACAGACCTCCGCTAAGGATAATTTGATATCGACTTTCGTAAAATGCAATTCTTGTTCTCGACATAGTATTTCTCCGATTTGCTTGGCAAAAGTTCGCAATGATAGTTTAAAGTGTGTGTTTTACAATTGAGTATGGATATTTATCAAACAGTTCTTCATTAACAATCCAATTAAATTAAATAATTGTTAATTTCATTAATTTTTTAGCTGTAAACACCAGAACATCGAGTGTGCTCCTTTCTGCTCCCGCGACTCATTTATTTATTAATGTATTAAACGGCTATCATATTCAATTAAAAAACTGATTTCCAAAGAAAGACAATTAAATAAATCTAATGACAAATTAACAACAACCACACACACAACACACACACACACAATAATAAGGTTATTTAAGAAAATATTGAAATAGTAACATTACAACAACAATGTATTAATATTACAAATATTTTGGAAACACATTCGAAATAGAGAGTAAATAAAATTAGTTAATTAACTTTATATAAAAAAGGGAAAAAAAGAAAAGGAAAAAAGGAATAAAGAAAAGAAAGAAAACAACAGATCAGAAAACTAAAACAAAAAGAAAAAACTGATTCGACCCCACTTAAACAAATATGAGGTTTGACAAAAATTAAGAATTCTCTTCAAATCATGATTGAAGATTGACTCTGATATATAATATCAGCCATATAATTGAATCCTATAGTGAAGTTGACTTACCATTAATCGTAACGAAATATTTGTCAGCGTGTTTTTGATGCACCCCGACCCAGATATGAGTATCATGACTTGTGATGTTGAACTTGTCGAACACTGCTACTTTCTCTTCCTCCGAGTTGATGATCCACAAGTGGGAGCCGGCGTTGTAGCAAGTATGCAGACCGTCATACCAGTAGAGCCGGCTTGAATAGTACTTGTAGTATCCGTGGCCGGCTATGTACCAATAGTCCAAGAACCCCTCATTACCAGGCCTGTAATAGGCGATGATGAAGCAAAAAAAGCAAAAGATGTAGAAGTAGTAGTGTATCTATTTATGACTTGGTGCCTCTTTGCTTTAAAGGAATCGATTTTGATTCAAAGAAATCATCTATATGGCCAAAGCAAGAAGTAACAAGTATAAATCAGTATTTGTTATTTTTATACTTCACAAATCATACTTCTTACTTCATTTTTCACTTCATTTCATTTTTTCATCATCTGTAACTAATTTTACTTATTGCTAAACGTAATTTTTAAAAATTTAAATTAATAAATTTTTGTTATTCTGTGTCTTTAAGGCAACCTTAATGTAAAGGCAGAGCTTTGTTTTAAAAATGAAGTTGTACTACTACTAGGAATATTTGCTCAAATACGAAGTCAAATTACTTACGGCTCGTTCTCTTCACAGATGGACGGGAGAATGTCCTTGCAGGCCACGTCCACAAGACCATCACCTCTTAGTCCACCACAGTTGAGTGATGAGCCACCAATGGGGGCCCCAGACGACCACTTGTTGAAGGTAGTCTCCGTTATCAGCCTGCCTTTAGCAGTGTAATACTCGCCCTCTACGAACTGGTCGTGAAAGCCGGCGTGGACCTGGCTGACGTTGTATCGGCCCATGATACTCCACAACGCATCTGCCTCGTCTTGCGTCTTAGGGTAGGCCAGGTGGCCGTTGTATTGTCTGCAAATCTGCGGTACAAAATAGCATTGTGTGAACCTACAAGATAGACATTAACAATCTACAGCTTGCATAATCAAAATTTACCAGGTTACACTTTTTCCTAGTCTTAACTAACCTTGGAAGCATCTGTCCAATTTTGGGGTGTTGGGTCAAAGAGGTAGCGGCCAGCGTCTGCGTATGTTTCATACACGAGAGGGGAGGGGGCCGCTTTGTTCTCCCCGACCGCCAGACCATTGGCGCAGGCGCACAACACCAGAGAGGAGACCAGGAGCAACATTCTAGGACATTTATTTTAACTATTTACCCTTTATAGGACAGTAGGATAAATATTTCCGACCACGTTTCAAAAGCTACATAGTTATATCGACCAGTTTTTCATACTTTTAACCCGGGTAAAAATATATCTGATTTATTACTATATTAAATATCTACCAAATTTAATTAATCACCTGAGGAATTGCAGGTTTTCGTAAAACACAAAATGTGTAGGTACAGAATCCTTAAATCGGCAGTAATGTAATTCGGATAGAATGTTGATAAGAAAGTCTGACAAACCAACTTGTTTTAGTTAACAAGTTCTAGTTAACAATATCATTATTTAAATTTTGCTATGTGTCTGGAGGGGAGAGGGTATAAAAATGTATTCACATTTTAAAAATGAAATGTGTGTAGTTTGTTTGTGTAGGAGGGGAGTGCGTGTATGTTAGTTGGTGAATGTAAGTGACTGTCAAATATATTTACATATTGATTATTACCTGAAAATTGACAGTGTTGTAGATGATTGGCCGCGAATTCGACTGATCCACCTGATACCTATGCGAACCTACACCTTTGAAATGACAAACAATGATAAAACTTTTCAAGATACTAGCAGGTTATCAGTTCGATTCGTCACTGTCAGAGATACGAGTAAATGTGAGATTACAACAGAGTATCAACAACAAGTAAATAAAGATGCATGATTAATGATTGAATTTAAGTTGATAAAGCCTATTACTTATGTATGTCCTATGTACTAATCAAATAGATGAAATTTAAAGAAATTAAAAATGTATATGTTCTCAGCGTATTCAATACATTACCATAACTATGTATTTTTGGCCACATTCTTATAACTCAAATATAAATTTTCAACTTAAGATTAAGTATTAAGTTTCCATTTAACACGATGAAATACTTCGTCTAGAAGTCAAGTCGTGTAAATCTATTGTCATTAAAGTAAGGCAAAATGTTAAACTTGTGTATGATTATTAGATTCAGAGTAATGAAGTGTGTTGATCTTTGATTTGTGATCACCCACACATTTTTTTTTATATAGCACCAGAACTAGTTTTAACATTTTTCTCCGCAAGCGGCAAAGGGTGACAAAACACAAGGATCGTTTATGGTCGGGGCAGACTCTGGCGATCCTCGTCACCCCTCTAAAAGTACTAGTGTTACATAAATAAAATAAAAAAACAAGATGAGACATTAAAAACATAACAGTTAGTTTACAAAGGACGACTCTCAAATTGGGCATTCTGTTCCCGAGCAGACCAGTACATGGAAGCCAGGGGCTCATCCCCTTGCTTCCCCGTGCACCCACACATGCACTCATTCCTCCTTTTCGGACACATTTCCTTGGATTGGATTGTCCAGCAGTTCTGAACATTTTTTTATTTTATTTATTTATTTAACGTCTATCCTATTCAGTTATAAAAACTGATTTACAAAGGAGGACAACTAAATAAATCTAATTACATATGCAGAAACAACAATAAACTACATTTTCGTAAATATTTGAAATAGCAGCATTACAACAACAACAACAACAACCCATTGTTCTGAAATGTCATTGCTTTATAATGTTTGAAATTCAAAATAACTGGTACAAAGAACAAGGTTACTCACATTTCAAAATAATATTATAATAAATTTTGAAGTTTTAGAAGACAAAGTGAATGTTTTAAACGGACGAAAAGCATCCGTTGAAGTGGTATAATTACGCTAACACTCTTCGTAATTCATCTGAAGGGGGTAAATCCTACATCTTACAGAAGAAATAACAAGCTAAATAAACTACAAAATTATCATTATCATGATCATGATGAAGCTATTTGGTGGCGTTTCACATTGGAGTACGTTCACAGTACTTCACATTTATCTCTTCACATTGTGTTTGCTGTCATTGTTTTATTGATATATTGATATTGATTATCACCTAATGATTAACTTCAGTGGCGATTTGTAATAACGATCTGTAAAATATCTAATCTTGATATTGCAATTCTTATTAATATAATTTCAACCTTTAAACACCGTACATCGATAAGAAAGTGACATTAACAACGTTTCAAACGGCTCGAGACAATAACGACTTCGAAGGTACGTTGAATAAAATAACTTTACATGTGATGATTAATGACTAAGGAACTAAGTCTGTCACATATATTTAATTTATAATTTTACACGTAATGTCATATTATTGTTCGATGTTAAAAAGTTAATATTAAAGTTACAATGAATAGTGTACCATAATAACTGATATGATAAATAAAAAGCTATTTATAACATTTATTTTGAATTATTTTGTCATTGTTGTATTTGAATTTGTAAACTAAGTATTAGTGTTATTCGCTACAACAGTAACAAACCATTCATAATTTTAGTACCCTACAATGTGGATATTTGCATGAATTTTAAATGGGAGGGTAATAAACGGTAAAAATTAATATCGACACATTAACACTTTATTCGTACTCACCAATAAACAATACTAAACATGGTTCTGGCAGTAAAACTAGAAAAATCGTAAGTTCGATTGGTCAATTAAATTGCATTGTAAGTTAGAATTTACTAACAAGTATCTGCGTAATTGACATTCTTACTTGTCCTAGAATGTTGTTACTGGTCTCCTCTCTGGTGTTGTGCGCCTGCGCCAATGGTCTAGCGGTCGAGGAGAACAAAGCGGCCCCCTCCCCTCTCGTGTATGAAACATACGCAGACGCTGGCCGCTACCTCTTTGACCCGACACCGAAGAATTGGACCGATGCTTCCAAGGTATTAATTTTAATTGTGCAAAATTTATAAAAACTTATACTATACAGATCATAGAGTGTTGCTGAAATGCGCATATTGTTCATTGTTTAATCAGATTGAATACCACCCCACAGGTATGTAGGATGTACAACGGCCACCTGGCCTACCCTAAGACGCAAGACGAGGCAGATGCGTTGTGGAGTATCATGAGCCGATACAACGTCAGCCAGGTCCACGCCGGCTTTCACGACCAGTTCGTAGAGGGCGAGTATTACACCGCTAAAGGCAGGCTGATAACGGAGACTACCTTCAACAAGTGGTCGTCTGGGGCCCCCATTGGTGGCTCATCACTCAACTGTGGTGGACTAAGAGGTGATGGTCTTGTGGACGTGGCCTGCAAGGACATTTTCCCGTCCATCTGTGAAGAGAACGAGCCGTGAGTTGGTCTTGTTAGATATAATAGGTTCTAAGCAGTTGCCGTCATTGGCTGTGTCTTTATTTTTTGTTGTTTTGCACTGTAAATAACCACTCACATGAACAGAGTATTTTTTTAAGGAATTGTTGTCCAAATGCACGAACGGTTAAGGAGCAAAACAAGATTCAGTAAATCTTGTTAATATTGACGGATAAGTAACAATGACAAATGTAATTAATAAATATTTATGTTATGATATTTTGTATGGTTTCTACATATTTCTGCAAGGGAAGTGGCAATTTGAAGTTTTATTGCAATTTAGGACCAATGGAACGATTATATTAAATATTTCTCTTTCTCCATCTTTACATTCTATGAATTCCTGATCCAGTAGAATCTTCTGAACTCGCTCAGGTCCGGTCACGACAGTTGTATTTTTGGTAGAAATTCTTTCTTATTCTGAACCCCTGATCTCTCTTAGGTCCGGTCAAGATGGCTTCCTCGACTACGAGTACATCGAAGGGCATGGGTTCTACAAGTTGGTCATCGTATTGACCACCTGGAAAGACGCGTACAAGTTCTGCTACGAGGAAGGTTCCCATCTTTGGATCGTCAATTCTGAAGCGGAGTTTGAAGCCGTTTACAACAAGTTCAATATGACCACCGGCTTCACCGGACTATGGACCGGTGTACACCAGTATCACGCGCCCTATTACTTTGTTACAATATTTGGTAAGTTGAATGTGCGAACTGCGATTCAAAAATGATCCAAATAGCTTATTTCTCTTTTTACTTTGTTTGGACTTTACCACCAATTACCACTTAAACTCTACATGGGCACTAGGTCCTGTTTAAACCGTACGGACAAGGAAAGGTATGTTGCATCTCTATGGGCAACTTGCTCGTGCATACTAGACAAGGGAAACCAAATTTGGCTTTGGTTAGAAAGACAAGTTTATGGGGTTGTATTGTTTTACTTAGAGCATATTTAAAATATTGTTTATCAAAACTCCAACGTCACACATCTAAAAATTTTTGCCAAGGCCACATGTAATTTCCAACGCCAGGTCAATGTAGTGTTATGACTAGAATGCACTAATCTTGATGGCTGCAGTCCTTTCTAGTAACAGTGGTGCTAATTTAATAAAGTCTGAACTAAGTTAAAAGTGCGGAATGAAACTTCATCTACAAGCTTCAGGCTAAGTCTAGTTAATGTGATGCGGCTGACCCCATTCAATGACTGCCATACCGACAGTGGTGGCTCAAGCATAAAGCGCGAGACTCTGATCGGGAGGTCCAGGATTCGAGTCCCGCCACGACTAGAACTTTTCGAGGTTTTCTTCAGTCGTTAATGCGAATGCATGGGATTGAGACAGCACTCGACCATCTCTTCACAATTGTCCAAATTCCAAAATACCTAGTATAGTTAATATCGGCATGCATGGCACCCTCGGCAGATTTCACACCAGAAATGTAATTCAATGGCTGCCAACCGCTAAGCATAAATTGGAAATCCACAAGTTGAATTTCTTTTGTTTCAGACAATACTTTGGAGTCTACTGGGTTTTCTAGATGGGCCAGCGGAAGATGGTATACTTTCCCAAGTGTAGCGACCGTATACCCCTCAGGACTGATAGTATCCTACGGCGGGAGCAAATATGTTTGTGAATATAACCCAGCCAATTAGGTTTTAACCATTATTATGGTACGATGGTATTATGGTATTAATATGGTATTATTATGGTATTATGGTACGACAAGTTTTTTTTATTTGTATTGAAGTATGGTGCTCAATTATATTCTTATATGCAATAACATTTTGAAGGTTTATTTTACCGGCGAGGAAGTTCCAGAGTCCATACTCTCGAATAGTGGAGATAATAAGCTAAGGTTTATTTTACCGGCGATGAAGTTCTAGAGTCCATATTCTCGAATAGTGGAGATAATACGCTAAGGTTTATTTTACCGGCGATGAAGTTCTAGAGTCCATATTCTCGAATAGTGGAGATAATACGCTCCAATACATGTTACAATAGTGCAAATCGTACTAATAAAATGACAATGAATCCAGAAATCGACGGCCCCAAGTAAAGATCTCGTTACTTTAAATTTAATTATGTTAATTAAACTAATAAACAAATTAACTTAAAATATATTTGGGAAAGAGACTACATATTCGACATTGGTATCAAATAAAAGCTATTCTACCATTTATAAATACCAGAAAAAATATTTTAAATTAATTAATTAATCGTTTTATTAATTTGATTTTAGTTATTTTTGTCATTTTTGACTTATGTATGATTATGTTCATCTATAACTCATCCGATTGTCAATATGTTGTCTCTTTATCTAACATATTTTTTAGTAAATTTGTTTATTATTAATAAGCAAGTTACAGGATCTCAACTTGGGGACATCGACTTTTGGATTCCTTGTGACCATATTAGTAAATTCACTATTTTTTTTTATTCCTACTTCACGATTTCCACGATTGTTAGGCTTAAAGCCCCCACTATGTTAGAACCACGAGTTCGGTCTATGCCTTTCCATGTTACAACTAGCGGTTGGCCTCCGCCATCCCAAGCAACTGTAGATCATAAGCTCCAGCACATATAACAATCATGAAAATCGTGAAGTAAGTATGAAAATTGGCCAGGTTACTTATTATAATCACACTTATTCCGGAAATTGAAGCCCCAAGTTAAGATCCTGAAATTTTCTTATAAAAGGGGTATTCACCCGCTGAACTCAAAAAAAGTATTTCGTTCTAACTAACTAGTTATGAATTAGAGAAATCATCAGAAAAATTATTGAGTCCACCTTGACCTGGGAAAAAATGTCGAACTTGGTATTTTTCGAGCTAGGTCCCATCGGCAAAAATCTCAAGAAATAACGTGGGAACGATCATTATGCCCCGTGACCTTGGAGGAATTTGATCCGAAAAAACACTGGACATTATTGACGTACTCAACAGCTTTAACTGTAAATCCTCTATATTTTGTTTTGTAATTTGGGCAAATGGTTTGGTCAAAATATGCTGATTACCAAGTACGGGTTTTAATGCATATTTTTGCATGTTTGAGTGTATATTTGTGCGCAGTTTCAAGGCACGACGTAACAAAGGGCCATTTTAGATTGGTATGATGCTCTAGCTAGTATCTATGTGGAACAAAACGATTTAAGAAATTTTTCAAAACGCCAATTTCGCAAATTTCATGATTTAAAAAATTGAAAAATTGGTGTAAAATCACAGTTACAAGAAATAATATTTTAAACGGTCATTTGAGTGTAGTTTTATGCTATAGGTTATGGGGTAAAAAATATTTTTTGGGGGTAATAGCCCCTTTGAAGTAATTATTATCTAAAAAAAATATTAGAAAAAGAGACTACATATTCGATTTTGGTATCAAATAAAGGCTTATTTTACCAATTAATAAATATCAGAAAAAAATATTTTTATTCTAGGAAAACGCTTAAGTCCCGACGCGTTGTTGGATGAGCGTATTGGTGCATTGAGCTGCCATGTGTTATGCGGATTTTCTGTAGTTCTGTGAAAAAATTATTACTAAGTTCAAATTTTTTCAATTAAATTAAATTTAATAAAAAAAAACTTAAATTTTAATTTTTTTTAATTAATCATAATTTAAAAAAAAGAAAAAAAAGAAAAAATTGAAATTTTAATAAGAAATAATTATTTGATTGCGCTCTAATTTCACAAGAATATATATATTAATAAAATTAAGGTTTTGTGAAAAACTAATTACAATAGGATCAAGCATGTAGGTGTAAAAAGTAAAAAAATTGTTTAAAAAAAAAAAACACAAAGTTTCTATTTTCATTAGAAATAATTTTTTGATTGTGCTCAAATTTCACACGAATATCTTAATTCATAAAATTAAGGTTCTGTGAAAAAATCATTAAAATCGGATAAAGCATGTAGATGTTATAAGTAAAATAAATTTTCAAAAAATCGAAAAAAATCGTAAAATTGCGATTTTTATGAGAAATAATTTTTTGATGGCGCTCAAAAACGTGGCAGCTCTAAGTTCAGAGATTTAAAAGGCCTCCATAAAATTTCATCGCAATTGGAGTATCGGTTTAGCCGGAATCGTGCTAACAAACAGACAAAAATACAGAAAGAAAGAAAGAAAAAAAAAAAAAAACATTCCGGACTTTTTTCTCCAGTGTAGTGAAATGGAATCTTTGCTTCGCTCGCTACGCTCATCCAATTAATTTATCATCTTATAATTTACATTTTAGTAAAAAAATCACCTTTGACTTGTGGTTATTATGTATAACTTAAACTAAACCGATTATTATTAAATAATTCCACTTTAATAACACAATACCAATAAATCCAAAATTGGATAGGCCCAAACGAAATTCCTAAGAGATTATTAGTTTAATTAAATTAATAATTAGTTTAATCTCAATTAATTATCGGAATTTCACAAACCACAGTCAACTGGTATATCAAATTAAAACAATGCGAAGGAGAAAAATGATGGCTTCAAATTTTTGTTCTTGTAACTTTGCCATTCCTTATGTAAATTGAATAAATGACAAACAATCAATAAAATCGAAATATTGTGCAAAATAAACACAACATATAGTCGACTTGGGTATCAAATAAAAGCTAATTTTAGGAGAAAATAATATGTGAAAAAATATAAGTTATAAATTAGTGAATCATCTAATTATTTACAATTTAGCTAAATTATCACTTTTTTATGTAATTGCATATAACTTAAACTTTACAGACTTGCCAAAGGTTTTCCCACTTACTAACATATTGCCAATAAATCCTTAACTTGAATTGAATTTAAAATATCTGATGATTAATTGAGATTTAGCTAATTATTGATTTCATTAATTTATTCTAATATAACTAAATTATTATTAATCACATGATAAATTAAATTATTAAATTATTGAATGATTAAATATATTTTTCACATATTCCGCTCAATATTTTTTGTGTACAATAAACAACTTACGTACAATATAAAAAACATATTGGATAAAGAATTAATCGTTTTACTATTTTCCAAGCTGAAATAGTATTGACCTAGAGGGGTTGTATTCACAAATGAATGCAATGCTATTTGCAAGCCGCCTGTTCTGACAGCCACGTATGGAGTAAGGGTATTGGACCCAGCTGGCTCATGTCATCCCATGCGCTGTACCCAGTGGAGTCCAGGGTCTCATCGAGAACAAAAAATCTGAATTAATGGTCTTTGTCGACATTCAGAAAACAAAGGTCGGAAGATTGTGACTATATTATCCATATCATTTCAAATATAATTTATAATTTTAAGTAAATGCTAAATTTATCAGATCTTCTTTAATCTTCTTCTTCTTCTTCTTCTTCTTCTTCTTCTTCTTCTTCTTCTTCTTCTTCTTCTTCTTCTTCTTCTTCTTCTTTCTTAGATCTTCATTCTTAAATCATAAATATAATTTTCAACTTGTGGTAAAAGACTTAGTTTTCATATAACATGATGAAATACTTTGTCTATAAATCAAGTCGTGCAAGTCAATTAGATTAGGACAAAATGTTAAAATAATGTTTGATAATTAGATATTGAGAGTAATGAAGAGTGTTAATCAACGATTTGTTATCACCCACACATGCACTCATCCCTCCTTCTCGGACATATTTCCTTGGATTGGATTGTCCAGCAGTTCTGTAAACATATTACACCCATTGTTCTGAAATGTCATTGCTTTATTATGTTAAAATTGAAACTTACTGATACAAAGAACAAGACAATTCACGTTTCGAAATAATATTATAAAGTGATGATGTTTTAGAAAACATCAAACGGACGAAATGTATCCTTTGAAGTGGCATAATTACGCTAACACTCTTAGAGTTTCATCTGAAGAGGGTTACACCTAGTAAAACTGAAGTGAATCCTGCATCTTACGGATAAATTAATAACAAGTTAAACGAACTGTGGAATTATCACTATCATCATCATGATGAAGCGATTTGTTGACATCTCATTTTGGGGTGATTTCACAGTACTTCACATTATTTATCTCTTCATATATTGGCATTGTTATAACTATCAAGAAGATATTGATTATCAGCAATGATTGACACCAGTGACAATTTGTAATTATGGTATGTAAGCGAATCTGATCTTGATATTGGATTTTAGTCAATCTAATTTCAACGATCGTTAAGAAAGTGAAAATCACAACGTTTTAGACAGCTGGAGACATTGACAACACTTCCAACGTAAGTTGACTTAATAAATTATGCAAGTGCTGAATCGTGACTAGGTAACTAGGTCAATAGCATACTTGTAATTTTACACGTAACTTTAAACAATCGTTCGATTTAAAAAAGAAAGATAAATGTTACTTTGGATATGTAGTAACCCATAATCGTAATTTTGGTGAAGCACAATTTATATATTCGTATAATGTTAAAATGCGAGTACTAATGTAAAATTAACTGCTAAATTTTAAGCGACTTATTTCCACTTTATTGGTACCCACTGATTAATAATACTAAACAATGGTTTTGACAATAGTTTAATATATAACTGAAAAACCATCAAGATCGATTGGTGAAATACAACGCATTGGAACCTTAGAACTAACAAGTGTCTGCCTTATTGACTTTCTAACAAACATGTCCTAGAATGTTGCTCCTGGTCTCCTCTCTGCTGTTGAGCGCCTGTTGAGAACAAAGCGGCCCCCTCCCCTCTCGTGTATACTAATATAGCGAAGTATGTTCTAGAATGTTTCTATTGGTCTCCTCTCTGGTATTGTGCGCCTGCGCCAATGGTCTGGCGGTCGGAGAGAACAAAGCGGCCCCCTCCCCTCTCGTGTATTCAACATACGCAGACGCTGGCCGCTACCTCTTTGACCCGACACCGAAGAATTGGACCGATGCTTCGAAGGTATTAATATGATGTTAACGTAATTTTGAAACAAATTATCAACACGTCATTGTAACAAGTTGCTGTATTGAGCATATTGTCATATGTAAATAATTTTAAATGAGACACAGATTTGCAGACTGTACAATGGCCACCTGGCCTACCCCAAGACGCAAGACGAGGCAGATGCGTTGTGGAGTATCATGAGCCGATACAACGTCAGCCAGGTCCACGCCGGCTTTCACGACCAGTTCGTTGAGGGCGAGTATTACACCGCTAAAGGCAGGCTGATCACGGAGACTACCTTCAACAAGTGGTCGTCTGGGGCCCCCATTGGTGGCTCATCATTCAACTGTGGTGGACTAAGAGGTGATGGTCTTGTGGACGTGGCCTGCAAGGACATTCTCCCCTCCATCTGTGAAGAGAACGAGCCGTAAGTTAGTCTTGTTAGATATTATATTATAGGTTCAAAGCAGTTGCCGTCATTGGCTGTGTATTTATTTTTGGTTGTTTTACACTGTAAATACCCACTCTCATAAACAAAGTTATTTTTGAAAGAATTGTTATCTGGGCATGAATGGTTAAAGAGCAAAACATGATTCCGTATGTCACATTAATATTGATGGATAAGTTGCAATAACAACTGTTATTAATATAGGATTAACCCATTAAAAAAATAATAAAGTTTAATGCAGTTAAATTCTTTGGTTAAAGAGTTTAACATGACATGTGTTATTACATTTTTGATGGTAGTACATACCTGCACGGGAAGTGGCAATTTGAAGTTTTATTGCAAATTTGGGACCAAAATAACGATTATTTTAACTATTACTCCTTCTCCATCTTAACTTACTATGGATCTCTGATCCAGTAGAATCTTCTGCACTCACTCAGGTCTGGCCAGGAAGCCTTCCTCGACTACGAGTATATCGAGGGGCACGGATTCTTCAAGTTTGTCAGCAGATATATCACCTGGCGGGAAGCGTACAAGTTCTGCTACGAGGAAGGTTCCCATCTTTGGATCGTCAACTCTGAAGAGGAGTTTGAAGCTGTTTACAACAAGTTCAATGTGACAACCGGCTACACTGGACTATGGACCGGTGTTCACCAGCTACACGCACCCCATTACTTTGTTACTATATTTGGTAAGTTGCGAATACGAACTGGGATTTAAATATGATCCATATAGCTCATCTTTTCACTTTGTTTGGACTTTACCACCAAGCAGCACTTTAACTCAGTTAAGTTCAGTTAATTTTTTTATTTCATAGAGATTTGTTACAATGTTACAAATGATATAACCTTTCGGGTGTACCAGAAATGGTCAAATTTTGGGAATACTAAATAAGAATGCAACAAATAAGTACAAAGTAGAACATAGCAAACAGCAAATAGCAGAAGAAAAAAAAAGTTTATTTAAAAATGTGAATGACAAACCACTATAAAATAAAATAAGTAGGCCTAGGAAAAACACTTGGGCACTAGGTCCTGTTTTAACCGTACTGGCAAGAGAGCCTTACTACATGCAAGGTATGAAGCATCTCTATGGGTTGGTAGCATGGTAGCATAGTTTTACGTGTATACTAGGCAAGGGGACCAAAACTGGTTTTGGTTAGTTAAATTAGTTTATTTCTCGATGTGGTTGGTCAGGGAAACACTCCCGTAGGTGGAATTGTTAATATTTAATACCATTCAGAACGTAAAAACTTGCGTAAGGTAATGACATAATTAATGTTTGTTTGGTCAGGTCAAAGGCAACAGATATTTGTGGCAGTACTATTCCATCTATTCAAATCTATAATGCAACTACAATTATTCAGAAGTTAAATAGTTACCGTCTCGGTGGTCTAGTTGGTTAAAGCGCTTACCTGGAATGCAGAAGACTCGAGTTCGAAACCCTATCGGGATGGATTTTTTAAACTTCTTAATTGTATTGAATATTAGATTAGTTTGTGGGGTTATATTGTTTCACTTAGAAACTATGTTGCCAGAGGGGATCATATGTGGAAGGATGAGAGGGGAGCATGGGCAATAGACGTAGGCTGAAACTTATTTTTGGCAAGTATGGTGGTGGATTGGAATGGACTACCAGGGGGATTAGTTGGGGAAAAGACTGTAAATTGTTTTAAAAAGCAAATGAAGCTGATGCCGAAGGTTAATCCAGAAAAAGGGTGAGTGAGCAGGCAGGACTAGATCGTGCCCATGAAGAGGGATGAGAGATGGGAAAAACTAACGACAAGATGGGCCTAAAGGCGGATGTGATAAGGGAGCAGAGCAAAATAAAAAAAGAATGAAAAGGGGAATGTAGAAGGGAATGAACAAAGAACAAAAGGAAGGATGACAAAAAGGAAGGAAGGAGGAATCAAAACCTACCACCGACTAATAGTCAATTGTAGGGGAAGAAGATAAATACCAAATACCAAAAATAGTTAAAATATTATTTTTCAAAACACCAACGTCACATTATTGTCAAGGCCACATGTAATTTCCAACGCCAGAATGAAGTGTTATGTCTGAAATACACTAATCTTGATGGCTGCGATCGTTTCTAGTAACAGTGGTGCTAATTTAATAAAATCTGAACTGAGGTAAAAGTGTGGAATGAAGCTTCGTCTACAAGCTTCAGGCTACGTCTAGTTGGTGTCATGCGGCTGACCCCATTCAATGACTGCCATACCGACAGCGGTGGCTCAAGCATAAAGCGCGAGACTCTGATACGGGAGGTCCAGGGATCGAGTCCCGCCACGACTAGAACTTTTCGAGGTTTTCTTCAGTCGTTAATGCGAATGCATGGGATTGAGCCCTCTAAACAGCCATCGAACATCAATTGTCTAAATTCCAAAATACCAAGTTAGACCTGAATAATTGCATGCATTGCACCCTGGGCAGATTTCCAACCAGAAATTTCATGCAATGGCACAAAGAACAAATTGGAAACCCACAAAATAAATATGTCTTTTGTTTCAGACGAGACTTTGGAGTCGACTGGCTTTTCCAAATGGAAACCGGGGGAGCCCATCGGGTCATGGACCGATTTCCCATATTTGGCGACCTTGTACAAAGTAGGGTTGATAATATCCTCGAGCAAGCACAAATATGTTTGTGAATATAACCCAGCCAATTAGGTTTTAACCAATTATATTTAACATCTATAGTAGGCTAGATCTACAGTCTCCAATACGTCCGCACAGGCGCGAGCGTAGCAAATTGAAGCGTCAATTCAATTCTGACCTTCAAGATGGCGATTTGCGTTTCAAATTATGCTTTACCATTTGTTTTAAATGAAGGGTAAATATTTTTCTGTATTGTTTTGATATGGTTTTAAGCTTGTGCAGTATGGGAATGCACAAACAGAAACAAAAAGAAGTTATTGCATAAGGAAATTTAGATATCATTTGGTGTTAATGGCTAATATGCTCACCACCCTGTCGACCTGACAGCCATATTGAAAAATATTTGGGCTACAAATAGCTAAAACTTAATTTAAAATAGAAACTGACCTATTCAAGATGGCTTCTAATTGTCACGCCAGTGGACCAATGACTGGGGTTCTAGCCTATTATAGATGTTAAAGATCATTACATTTAACCATTATTATGGTATGCCAAATGTAGTTTTTTGTATCTGTATTGAAGTATGGTGTGCAATTATATCATTATCTGCAATAACATGTTGAAAGTTTATTTTACTGGTTAGGAAGTTCTAGAGTCCAGACTCTCTAATAGTGGAGATAATAAGCTCCAGTATAATGTAACAACCGTACAAATAGTGGAGAAAGCATGAAAATTAGCTAAGTTACTAGTACGATCACATGAAATCCAGAAATCAATGGCCCTAAGTTAAGAGGCAGTATTAATTTAATTAATTTAATTAAGAAAATTAACTTTAATAATATATTTAACAAAATACCACTAATTGATAAATATCAAAAAAATGTTTTAATTATTAATCATCTCATTAATTAAATGTCGTTAAAAATCACTTTTGACTAATGGTAATTATGTGTAACTAAAATTCAACCAATCATTATTAAAAAATTCTACTTAAATTACATGATACAAATAAATCCATTATTTGATAGCCTCAAACGAAATTCCTGTAACTTACAGATTAATAGATTATGATATTTATAATAAGTTCAATCTCAATTAATAATCGGAATTTCACAAGCCACAGCCAACTGGTGTATCAAATTAAAACAATGCAAGGACAAAGTAAGAGAAAAATGATGGCCCCAAACCTCGTGTTCTAGTAACTTCCTATTAATTAAGTTAATTGAATTATTGACATTCAATCACTAATATCTCAATGTTACATGCAAAATTAACAGAACATAGTCGACTTGGGTATAAAACAAAGCTTTTTTTATGAGTAAATAATACAAGAAAAATAAAGTTCATTTATTAGTTTATCATCCAATTAATTACAATTAAGTTAAATTTTCACTGTTTTGTTGATAATTGCGTGTACCTAAAACATTCCCGACTAGCACAAGTTTCTCCCACTTTACTAACATTATGTCAATAAACCCAAAATTTAATTCGAATTTACAAACATCTCATGATCAAGTGATATTTAGCTAATTATTGATTTCATTAATTTAATAATCTATAAGTTACAAGAATTTTGTTTGGGCCATCAAATTGTTGCTTTATTGGCATTATGTCAGTAAAGTGGGAAATTCTTAAGCCAACCGGTAAAGTTTGAGGTGAACGTAATTATATTTAAGTCAAAAGTGGAAAAATTGAACCTAATTATAATTAATCACACGGTTAATTAATTAATTAATTAAACATATTGTTTTACATTATTTACTCCTAAAATAAGCATTCTTATATATTTTCATTCATGATGCAGTCCTGACAATATTATAGACTTTTTAGATGAACTCATGTAATTTCGCGCGGTTTTAATATTGGTGGGTAGTTCCCACTCGCCCCCACCTCAATAATTGAGCCCAAACATTGCTCACAGAAAAGAGTCTGGTTGGCAAACGGTTGTTGGTTTTAAGGTGTGGTTTGTCGGATAACGAGACTGGAAAATGAAAACCAGCAAGAATGGAACAGGTAATATTTTCTAATTTAAAACGTAGCCTATTAATAATGTGTGGTATGATGAACGAAGCTGAACAGGGGTTTCTGAGATTAGATGATTCCATTGGAAGGGAAATATCTACGCACAAACAACTAGAACGACGTAGGTAAGGTTTGGGGGTTTAGAAGAGGCAGTGTTGGAAGAGCAGAATTAAAGTTAAAGTTGAGTATTTTCGAAGGTGTTTTGTTTAGTTAGTTGGTATCATGTCAATTCCTCCTTCACCTCAATTTCTTCGCAACAACCTGTGCTACCTTATTTTGTCCTCCTATAGTTTTCCTGCTTCAACTCAGTCCCAACGCTCGACACTTTTTTTAAGAAAAAAATTAATATCTTTTTTCTTAATCAAATTGAAATTATTTTAATAAAATATAACCATCCACCAGACACAACATAAAAGCCTTGATCTTTGCTAAAGACTTAATCTTTCTTCTGTTTTCCAATGTGGCAACTTAGCATTTACAAAGAGGGGTTGTATTCACAAATGAATGCTACAGAGCTTAGTGCTATTTGCAAGCCGCCACTTCTGACAGCCACGTATGGAGTGAGGGTATTGGACCCAGCTGGCTCGTGTTCATCCCATGCGCTGTACCCAGTGGAGTCCAGGGTCTCATCTGGGAACAGAAAAGTTTAATAATGGTCATTTGCTAACATTCAGAATAAGATTTATTATTTAAGTTTACATACCTACCTACCCGACTTAGTTGGAAATAGGGTTCGATATTAATTAATTAAGTTAAGTTTATGCTTATTTTAATAAGTTCTAAACCAGCCTAAATACTTACGGTTTACTACCACGATAGATATAACTTCGACGCCCCGCACCGACACTTTTCTCTGCCTTTAACAACGAGAGATGTTCAGTCAACTCACAAAGTTAAGGGAAATTGAACGCCACGAAGTATGTAGCTTCCATTACCTTTATCGTTCACATGATCTCAACTTTACAAGGTACTGAGATGATTTAATGTCGAAACATATAATTCTTCAATAGTTTCATGCAAAACAAATTGCATAACAGCCGTAAGATTCACGGAATGCAAAAGAAATAACGCTTAAAAATTGGTGCTTGTGTTACACGCATTTACACGCATCAATGTTACATTCAAGTTGAGGTTTGAGTAATAATTAGGAGAACTATATATCTGTATTAAATAAATAAATAAGATATGTATTTAGAGTCTTCTGACTCAAGTCACATAATTGATTTTCAGTGATGGGACAATAAATTTATAGTAGACCAAGCCAACCATGGAGGCGCCGACACCATCGACGAGCGACCAACTAGAGACCGGCATATTTAAGTACGAAACACCGATCAATCAAGCTGGACACGATTCCACCCGCGGACAGCACCAGAATCAACCCAGACTCATTCAGGACAACCTTAGAATTTAGTATGTGCTTCGTTGCTAGAACGGCTCCAAAGTCACCGTTTACACATTCCTAAGGTAAGAACTGATGGTCTTAAGTCTAAATCAGAAGCCTAAATCGGGAATCGAATCCGATGTTCTACATTAGAAGCAGAGCCTCCACACAGGACCCACACATAACGTATTAGATAATAATCTCCGAAACGCTATCTTTGCTCAACCACTCATGTCTCTTACCATTGATGGTAACGAAATATCTGTCGGCGAACAAGTGGTGTGCCCCGACCCAGACGCTAATGAGAGGACTCGTAATGTTGTAGTTGTCGAACACGCTTGACCTCTCCGCTTCGGAGTTGATGATCCACAGATGTGAGCCTTGTCTGTAGCAGGTCTTCATGGCATCGGGCCAGGCGACTGTCGTCCAAGTACATCTTGTAGTAGCCATGCCCCGCGATGTAGTCGAAGTCTAAGAAACCCTCATTGTCAGATCTGGAAGAGATTGTGGTTTAAAACCAACAGCATTGACTACAGATTTATTTGTAAGCTACTTGTTGACATGAAATCAACAAATATTAAAGCGATTTATTTAACATCACCAAGGACATTTTTATTTAAGTTCGAACATTTTGCTAGTTCACTTCGACTCTATTCTATAGTCTCTTGCAATTGTCAAGCACCACCTATGATTTTATTAGAACAGACACATTTAAATGACATCATGAGTCTTTAAAATACTATTCTTAAAATTAAAAATCTGTAATGAAAAGCTGGCATAACGGTTTAAAAAAGTCATTCTCAAAAATAAATAATGTGCGAATTTGATACACCTCTATTAATTTTTATTTTAAATTTATAAAATACTAGTCAATTAAAAGATTATAAAAAATGTTTGATTGTAGTCTCGTACTGGTCAAGTGAGTATTCAAGATAAAAAGTCGTATAATTTGCGTAACGATAAGGTTTAAAAACTTACGGCTTTCGCTTGCTAACCAATGAAATAGTGTTTTGTTGAAAGTCTAAATCCGCAACCCGAATATTGTAAACATTATAAAAGTAACAAAATGATTAAGCACAACTTTAAGAAGATGAGAGATAACTTACGGCTCGTTCTCTTCACAGATGGACGGGAAAATGTCCTTGCAGGCCACGTCCACAAGACCATCACCCCTTAGTCCACCACAGTTGAATGATGAGCCTCCAATGGGGGCCCCAGACGACCACTTGTTGAAGGTAGACTCCGTTATCAGCCTGCCTTTAGCGGTGTAATACTCGCCTTCTACGAACTGGTCGTGAAAGCCGGCGTGGACCTGGCTGACGTTGTATCGGCTCATGATACTCCACAACGCATCTGCCTCGTCTTGCGTCTTAGGGTAGGCCAGGTGGCCGTTGTACAGTCTGCATATCTGTAGTCCAAACAAAACTATAATATGAATTCACAATATTTATTACCTAACCTTCTATGATCCACTGTTAACTTTAGCATAGTTAGCTAGTTTTCACTATTGTATAATCTAAAACTACCTTGGAAGCATCGGTCCAATTCTGCGGTGTTGGGTCAAAGAGGTAGCGGCCAACGTCTGCTTTTGTTTCATACACGAGAGGGAAGGGGGCCGCTTTGTTCTCCCCGACCGCCAGACCATTGGCGCAGGCGCACAACACCAGAGAGGAGACCAGGAACAACATTCTAGTACAAGAAGCGTTAAATCTTTTAATATTTATGAATAAGATGCAACATATGCTTAAAGTTTCCTATTTTAATTGTTGTTACAAAAAAGGAATGCGTTATAAATTTGATAATTACAATGAAGGATTATTTAAAAATTCATTCAATTTTGACTTTTTATGTATTGAGATGTTAAGGTTGTGTTTATGTTGAATCGTTACCTTTAATTCCTTTCTCTCGAAACCGGGATCCGTGCGAAAGATATAAAGAAAACGTGTAATGTAATATTTATTTATCTTTGATGGATATTAACACAAATCACACATATGGGCGTATACTTATCTCTTATAAGGCACGTGGCATTGATAAAGAGATAGCCATCAGCGGAATGACATGACAAACTGTTGTTTACTAACAGTCATTAATTTAACCTTGATTTAGGGTCAAGTGTAAAAACACGCATGTAACGATAGTAATCTCAATTATATTTTGATACACTAGGCCACAATGACCTGTGAAACTTGAGAAGTCGAAACACAATAACTTTGTTGACTGAAACTCATATCAGGCTATATCTATATCAACCTTAAATTTGATATAAGCCATTATTTAAAATTGTCACGATAATACTTGTCACGTTAGTAATATTGTGACGTTTCTGGTGGGGGGGGGGGATTTATTGGGGGGGATGCAAAATAAGACCTGGTCTCTAAGAATATTGCAATTTTTCATGGGGAAACAGAATCTTAACTCAACACGTATTGCAATAGATAAGATTATTTGAATTTGGAAAATAAATAAAAAAGAAGAACCACAACATGAAAAAATATTTTAGTAACCTGTTTTATGTTTTCAGTTGCTGATGTAATCTTGTCACACGTTGTAAAATTTAGAGATTAAATTGATACACATGTAAAACTAGATTTATGCAAATCACTTAAATATTGCAGAAACCCCCTAAACAGATTAGTTATACTCTAAAGATAACTTCAATTTCAATACCACACAATAACACAATCAATCATTTGCATCACCTGCAAGATACAACAACAAAGTACAACATTAAAGGTAAGATTAGAATATTAGTTACTGGTTTTTGAGAAGAGTTTTCAATGTGAAATCCATAAATTACCCAAAGTTCAAGTTCAAGTTCTTTATTCATCCGTGGATTCATATAGGATACAAATATGGATGTCGTAATTACAAATATGGATGTCGTCATGGGGTCAAATGAAAATCTTAAGAGAACCTAAACCACAGAGTAAGTTCCGTGACTCTTTCAGAAATTAAGGTCACATACACCTTATTTCAACATGGTTGTTTATTTATTTATTTATATAAGAGTATAGTTCAGCACAAGTACCATTTTACATAGACAATCCTAATATAATATATAAATAAAGTAAAATTTAAATATATCAAAATAATAAGTGCAACAAAACATAAGAGTAAATAATTATATATTTAAAAAAATATATTAGATAAAAATAATAGCTTTTTAGTTGCAAAATACACTCCGATAACTATTGATTCGATTTAAAAGCTTCATGACAATATCAGCAGTAGACACGAGTGCTAGATCAAATACCTTCGCAATGTAATGTACGTGAACGTGAGAGAGACTGGTAGAGCCTTGTTTTTATGTAAGATCAAGAGAACATCCAGGAAAACAGATAAATGCAGCATTTATTGGTTCAACATGGCCGAGAGCTCAAGCAAGAACACAAGTCAGGCCACGTTGGATTAATTGTTTGCGAGGTAGTTGCAGTAATGTTTGTAAGTCATATGTTCTTATAAACGTGCTAATCAAATAACATAACTGCAGATTAAGTATTCTGTATCCACAAAATTAAGTAATTATATTTTGTTGTTTTATTATGCGTTTTGAGAACGGTGAAAAAATATGTATTTGAAGATATATTAAAGTTATAAATTAATGATATTTGATCCTGATTAGTAAAAATAAATGTCCTAGAATGTTGCTCCTAGTCTCCTCTCTGGTGTTGTGCGCCTGCGCCAATGGTCTGGCGGTCGGGGAGAACAAAGCGGCCCCCTCCCCTCTCGTGTATGAAACATACGCAGACGCTGGCCGCTACCTCTTTGACCCGACACCGCAGAATTGGACCAATGCTTCCAAGGTAAGAGTAGACCAAACTTTTGTGTTTACATGCAAACCATGTTTGTGTAAAGTATTAGTTCATAAACTTTGTTAATTCAAATAACTATGATTGTACCGCAGATTTGCAGACAGTACAACGGCCACCTGGCCTACCCCAAGACGCAAGACGAGGCAGATGCGTTGTGGAGTATCATGAGCCGATACAACGTCAGCCAGGTCCACGCCGGCTTTCACGACCAGTTCGTAGAGGGCGAGTATTACACCGCTAAAGGCAGGCTGATAACGGAGACTACCTTCAACAAGTGGTCGTCTGGGGCCCCCATTGGTGGCTCATCATTCAACTGTGGTGGACTAAGAGGTGATGGTCTTGTGGACGTGGCCTGCAAGGACATTCTCCCGTCCATCTGTGAAGAGAACGAGCCGTGAGTTCTCTCTCATCTTCACATAACATTATACTTAATCATTATATTATAATTAATGTTGAAGATGCCGGGGGATATGATAGATAGTTTGTAACGGTAGAGGTTGGGCACTCTCCTCTAGCTTTGGAGCAAACCTGACTCCCCGCTGACAGATCAAACACCTTGAGGGTACAACATGGACTTGGGACTCTCAAGATAATCTTGTACGTTCTTACTTTTTAACCAGGTCGGGGGGTGAAGGGTTCCTGGACTACACGTACATCCGAGGCCATGGTTACTACAAGTACTTCACTCCGCGTATCTCTTGGCCTGAAGCCTTCAAAAGTTGTTACCAGCAAGGAGCCCACTTGTGAATTATCAACTCTCAAGAAGAAAACACAGCCGTATTCGACACGTTCAATATCTCATCCTTCATCTACGCGGTGTGGGTCGGAGTACACCACATTACCGTTGATAGAATGTTTGTCACGATCTTTGGTAAGAATAGTTCCGTAAGCTTGGATGACTTTTTACTACCGTATTTAGTTTCAGAATTTTTTTTGTTAACTTACATAAAGATTTTCTTCGATAGTTAAAGAAATGTCAGAAAAGATTTGCTCGTAATACATTTTCAAATTTATTTACTAAAACATATAGGCAAAATTAGGAAAATTGATACTGATCACGACGTAGACTCTTTCTTTTGCGGCATCCCTGTAAAAACCACAACCACAACGATTTAGCATTTTCCTATCGAATTTATTTATTTTGTTTTACGCTCGTTGGTCTCATATCTAGAATCCCGCAAAAGTGATTTTTTAATTTCTTAAAATGGAATAGGGAACTGTCCTTCATTACCAAATTTGAATATGTCCCTACTAATAACCTCAAATACCGACCAGTTAAGTTTTTTATGCGTCCGGCTTTTATTAGCGCTAACTGTGAGCGAGGAAAAATTTGAACCAGGCTTCGCGCCGGAAAACGGCCATGCGCCATTGCAGGTGGGCGTGACGTCATCGTTAGGTTCGCCGAGGCGGCGAGCTGACAGTTCTGCCAATCAGCTTCCCCTCCTCACCTCACGATTACGTCACAACCAAAAGAGCGCGTACTTAAGTCTTTGTGTGGGAAGTCAAAACCCAGGAACTTTGAACATGCATAGAATCCACAGATTTTATTTTTTATAGTTTATTTTAATTGCGATGTTTATTAAATTGAATATTTCAAATTACTAAATACGTGTAATATATATTTGAAACCAAGGACAGTTCCCTATTACGTTCATTGTTGGCCTAAGAATGTGTAAACAGTGACTTTAGAGCCATTCTAACATCCAGGCTCATAATAAATAGTTTCAAAAATGGTTCACAGTTTTCTTTGGTCATTCTGGCGTTGCTCGTGAGCGGAGTGCTGTTCAACTTGGTTGGTTGGTGAGTCCTATTTGAAACATCAATCTCTAGAAAGTCTTTGTTTACTCGCCGAAGGTGTCGTCGTCGACTGATTGATTTATGTTCAAGTCTGTCACTGAGAATCAGTTAATATCTGACTGCATCAGAAGGCTAAACACAACTTTTTAAAATTTATCTATAACAGGTATGAAGAAAATTGTTTAATATAATATTATCAAAAAGTTTATTTTTATAAAAATATATTACGTTGTAATTTATTTTATCTGATTAATTAAATAAATAAATAAAATAAATAAATTTATTTAGAGTCTACCCACTCAGTTATATAACTGATTTTATTTTTTAAATTAATTAAATTATTAATTAATTATTGAATTAAATTGTATATAATATGTTCTTTCTAGTTTAATGTTTTTACAGCTTTGTAAATCTGTGTAAGTAAAAAGGATTTGTTCTTGGTTCGTAGACGACCTCTTGGAGTCAACAGGCTACTCTACTTGGCGGTTAGGAGAGCCAAGAGGGTCAAACATTAACTTCCCATTCGTTGGAGTCAAAATCACTGGCCTTGGAATTTGGAATGGTCCAGCAGAGTACATGTGTGAATACAACCCCACGAACTGAAATCATATTTCATTATCAACAACTCTCGATGAAGATAAAGTGTTAATGACTTGAGTTACTTATTACCAAAACAAATTAAATTTGTAAACGCATTATATATCAAGTTGGTGCCATTTAAATATTGAGCTAGAAATTGTATCACACATACGATAATAACAATATTGAATTAGCTTCAGTTGCAGCTTAGTTGATTATTTTAAATATTCAGGAAATAAATTTCATTTCAGAGGCAAAAAAACAACTTTCTCCTTGTTTTCATAAGGGTAGCTGAAGCTCGTAAATATCGAGTCGAAGCATAAATTTGTACTTAAATGTACTTCTAAAATTATATAATATATATGTTGTTTTAGTTATTATAAGAAATTATTTAATAAAAAATTTATACATATGAATGTCATTATATCTACGTAACTAACGCATAATTAAGATGATCAAGCATAACGATTTTTTATTTCTTTGTTCTTCAAAAATTAAATACATATTGTTATAGATTTTTTGTTTTTGGAAAATAAATAGGAAAAAATAACCTCAATACACAAATTCGCAGTTATTGTTTTTCATGTTTTAGAATACTGAAGCATCAATGACACACATAATATCATTTAGAGATTACATTGATGTTCTTCAAATAACAATAGATTTATGCTTGTCACTAAATACCAGAGAAAATCCCAAAACAGATTAATTTTAGTAAATAGATAACTTCAATGTCAATGCCAGATAATAATATATAACTAACTGTTTGATAATATTATCAAACATTGGCATTACTGAAAAGACACCACGACAAGGTACAATTCTAAAGGTAAGACAAGCATATAATTTAATCACTGGTTTATGTGAAACAACAATCATGTTTGATTGAACCTGGAAATGTTTGTTGTTTTAACCTGTGTATCTCACAGCAAAATATAGAACTAATAAGGTACCCTGAGAGATTTGTTAAATTAACAAATCCACGAAGTACCTTAAGGTCACAGTTCATTATCAAATATAAATCATAAAGGATCAAAAGCATGAAGTTTGAGTCAACAATCTCCAAGAAAGGGCCTTAAAGCAACATTCAAAATCAGAAATGTGTTTCAGTCCAGCAATAATCTCCGATATCTTATGACTAGAGTAAAGCTGAATGATAGTCAGCAGAATGTGGTAGATCAATAACCTTGTCAATATGTAAGGGTGTATGTGGGACTCATGTAGAAACCTCGATACAGGCTAGGTAAACTTAGCAATAATACTGTTAGTGATTTGTTGTTATTGGTTCAAGATGCCTAAGTGACCATGCAGATAACAATAATAAACTGTGAAACTTTTAGAAGATAAGTATTTGAACAGTTGTTATGTGATAAGTGGAGGCTGCTTTTAGACCAGATAATATTTGGACCATGCGACGTTCGAATTCAACTTTCGATTGAGAAACGTGGAGATTGAGATTTGCTTTGTCAAGTACAAAATACTCATTTGATAAGGATGCGAGTAAGTGAAGGAACCAGTTGGCATTTGCCTAATTGAGTATGAGGAATTCACAAGTCCTGTCCAAACTATCAAAAGTTTGTCAAGGCCTTTGTTAAAGGTAATTATTACGTATTTAAATTGTTCCAGGCCAATAAGCACATTCATGTAAAATTAACATTTTATAAAACTATCATAAAAATATTTTTTATTTTATATTTAATTCTGTTGTTAAAGTCCAAGCTAATATAAAGATAAAGTGAAAATTGTAATGGTTCTTCAATAATTCAAAAGTTGTAAATATAACTTTTATTTTCTATTGTCCACATAACGTAATAGCAAAACTCAATGTGTGTCCTAGAATGTTGCTCCTGGTTTCCTCTCTGCTGTTGTGCGCCTGCGCCAATGGTCTGGCGGTCGGGGAGAACATAGCGGCCCCCTCCCCTCTCGTGTATGAAACATACGCAGACGCTGGCCGCTACCTCTTTGTCCCGACTTCACAGAATTGGACCGATGCTTCCAAGGTTAGTACCTAGCAAACTATATTTCTGTTACCGTAAAGTGGAAAAGGTTTGTTGATTGATCTTGTAAATTCATATATTTCTCATTAAACTTCAGGTTTGCAGACAGTACAATGGCCATCTGGCCTACCCTAAGACGCAAGACCAGGCTGATGCGTTGTGGAGTATCATGAGCCGATACAACGTCAGCCAGGTCCACGCCGGGTTTCACGACCAGTTCGTAGAGGGCGAGTATTACACCGCTAAAGGCAGGCTGATAACGGAGACTCCCTTCAACAAGTGGTCGTCTGGGGCCCCCATTAGTGGCTCATCACTCAACTGTGGTGGACTAAGAGGTGATGGTCTTGTGGACGTGGCCTGCAAGGACATTATTCCGTCCATCTGTGAAGAAAACAATCCGTAAGGTCTTGCACAACTTTCTTAGTACATAATCTGTGTATTATTAATGTTTAATGTTTCAATGTTTTTGTTTTTGTTTTTTTGTTGTTTTTTAACAATATAAGAATGACTTTTAATCATACACGTTCAAAGCTTACAAAAATGCACAAAAATATGTCGTCCTAGCAACGAAGCACATAATAAATTTCAGAGTTGTTCTGAATCGGCCTTGTTGATTCTGGTGTCGATTCGCGGGTGTTCGCACTGTCCATACCACTGATTGCTGTATTTCCTATTAGAAATATCGATCTTTGGTTGGTTATCGCTCACTCGTCGATTGCGTCGGGGCCTGCATGGTTGGTTTAGTCGCTTTGATTTAAAGTCCCCCACTGAAAATCAGTTATATAACTGAGTGGGTAGACTCTAAATAAAATTTATTTATTATTTATATAAAAAAGGAGTAAATGTTTTAGGAAAAGTATAGGAAGTAGTTAATTAAATACAAATTCTCATTTAGAGTCTACCATTCAGCTACAAAACTGCATAAAAGCAATTTAAAACCAAAGTTCAAGCGTCCCAGCAAGACAAACAAATTTAAAATACCAATTCTAGAAGAGAAAAGTATATAAAAACGACATATTTTCAATTTATTCACGGTAAACATTGCTCTGTGTCTCAAATGTCAAACCACTGAGGTTACGCGATGGACCACTAAGATGACGTATTCGATTTCAACTTCCAGGTTTGGTGTTGACGGGTTCTTGGACTACACGTACATCCAAGGTCACGGCTACTTTAAGCACGTCAAGATATCCACCCCGTGGCCTGACGCCCTCCAGGCTTGTTACCAGGATGGGGCCCACCTGTGGATCATCAACTCTCAAGAAGAGCACACAGCGGTGTTCAGCACGTTCAATGTAACCGATACCTTGAACACGGTGTGGGTGGGTGCACACCACATAACAGTTGACAGACTCTTCGTCACAATCTTTGGTAAGTTGTTCAGGATAAGCCTTGTTTATTCTGACGTTGCTCGTTTTTATTATTATTATTATTATTATTAAGCCTTTATTTGCAACAGAACATACATTCCACTAGCGCAAATTTAATATATAGGAATCGTGTTCAACCTGTCTAGTTGTCCATTGCTGTCCACTCGTCGATAGAGTCGGCGTGGACAGAATTTGCTTTTAAGGGGTATCACCCGCTAAACTAAAAAAATATTTCATTCGGGCTAACTAAGTTATGAATTTAGAAATCAACAGAAAAATTATCGAGTCCACCTTGACCAGAAAAAATTTCGAACTTGGAATTTTTGAAGCTAGGTCCTATTGGCAAAATTCTCCCATAACCATGAGAAATAACATGGGGACGATCTTTATGCCCCGTGACCTTGGAGGATTTTGATCCGAAAACGTACTGGCTATTATTGACGTACTCGCCAGCCTGTTCTGTAAGTTCTTAATATTTTGTCTTGTAATTTTGGCAAGTGGTTCGGTCAAAATATGCTGATAACCAAGTAGAGGTGTGACTTTAAAATGCTTATTTTTGGTGTTTGAGTGTATATTTGTGCACAGTTTAAGGCCACGATGTAATAAAGGGCCATTTTAGATTGGTATGAAGTTTAAGTATCAATGTGGAACAAAAAAGAAGCGAGCTAAAGCCGATTTTAGAAATTTCTTAAAACGCCCATTTTTTGCAAATTTCATTAATAAATAAATTGAAAAATTCGTGTAAAATCACTGTTACCAGATATAATTTTTTAAACGGTAATGTAAGTATAGTTGTATGGTATAGATTATGTAAAAAAAAAAATTTGGGGGGGTAATTGCCCCTTTATAAGTACAGTGACCATTAAAAGTCGGATAGTTTATCTGGGAAAAGGATTTTTGTCTCCTTGGATTATTGGAAAACCCGATAAAAGAGGCAGTCTGGGTGTCACCCTCAAACGACATCATGACGTGACTGTAGACCACACAGGTAGCTCGCATGCATACTAAATCACGTTTTACACACCCATTTCTATTCAACAATCATCGGAACGTGTGGGAGACCCGAGTTCGAATCCCGATCGGGATGGATTTTTTAACTTCTGAATTGTATTAAATATTAACAATTCCACCTACGGTAGTGATTCCCGACCAACCAAATCGAGAAATGAAACCTCCTTCATACCTGCGTAAGGTTATGAATGACATTATAAATAATGTTTGTTTGGTCAGTTCAAAGGCAACAGATATTCGTTGCAGTACTGTTCCATCCATTCAGATCTATAATGCAACTACAATTCAGAAGTTAAATAGTTACCGTCTCGGTGGTCTAGTTGGCTAAGGCGCCTACCTGGAATGTGGGTGACTCGGGTTCGAACCCCGATTGGGATGGATTTTTCAACTTCTGAATTGTATTAAATATTGACAATTTCACCTACGGGAGTGTTTCCCGATTTATGAAATTGAGAAATAGTACATGTAACTAATAACTACGAAGTGATATTATTTATTTATTAAGCACGAATCTATCTTTTCAAATCAATACTAAATAGGATATGTCTTTGATTCCTAGACGACCTCTTGGAGACAACAGGCTACTCTACTTGGGGGCCAGGGGAGCCTTCAGGAACTAACGTTCGATACCCCTATGTTGGAGCCAAAATCACTGGAATTCGAACTTGGGGCAGTGCAGCTGGATACTACATTTGTGAATACAATCCAGCAAACTAAAAACATGTTTCGTTCAACAATTCTTCATTAAATCTTAAAGACAGGGATAACTACCTGCGAAAAACATAAAAATTACATTTTGTAATTACCTAATACATCAAATTGGTCAAAAAACCTCATACACAATAATTATTGTTAGTGGAATTGTGTCACACGCACGATAATAAAATGTTTTCGATTTTCTTATGTACAGTAGAACAACTAATTTGTTTACTCTTTCTCTTCCTTCCTCTGGTCACCATGATTTGTAGCGTTCACATTGGACAGTCGCTATATTTCCACTGGCCATGTACACACTTGATGTTCAAACTTGTGATTTGGAAAGTTTCTAAAGGTCGAAATATTTCAATATGAAAACCAGAACATTCAACAAAATTCATTATTTCAAATCAATCAAACTCTTCTTTTATGAAAAAAAAATACAAAACGATAAAATTCTGGGATAGATTTCGTGCATGTTTTCATTTTTAATTTAATTTAAATTTTGAAGAAAATATAAAGAAACAGCAAACTGAAAATTGAGAAGGAAATGATGATACAATGCTGATGGATTTTACTGTTCTTCCACAGCACAAGTTTAATTATGTCACCTCGATTTTATCGTATATTCATTTCCTTGTAAAAAAAAATTATTTTATTGAGAGTTTATCCCGGATTTCTACCAGTCGTGTCAGAACTTTCAACGTCGACAGGGAACGGACTCGGACTGAAGTGGAAGAAATTCATGGTAACCATCTTCCTCGCAAAGCTTTTCATAACAGCTGTAAGAACGGAACGGTCTTGATATAAAAATAATGACATAATGTTCACGATTTCACGAAAATGTTCAAAACACTTTTTAACTCAACCGGAAAAAACTTCCGGTACTAACACCTCCCTGTGAAGGTTGCAGAGACTCCATGATACATACAGACTAAGTTTGCACACTCGACAGTGACACACAAAGCTGATGTTTTTTGGCTGCACATAACCAGAGTTATGACTTTTTTGTGGCCACATCACAACAGTACACATGTCTCACAAGTGCAATACACCATATTATTTAACAACGATATAAAACAACACCAAATACAATACATATAAAATTAAAACATAAAGATACTATATTTTTTTTCCGTATTTAGTGTGTACCAACTCAAGTCATATAACTGATTTTCAATGGAGGACAGTAAACCAAAGCGACCAAGCCAACCCTGTAGGCCCCGACGCAATCGACAAAAAAATAGTCTATTCTCCATAAAAATTAATGTATATTATATTGTGGTGTTAAAATTATGAAATTCAAAGTGCATAATTGTGTGAGTGAGTGTGAAAAATGTAAAGATAACTTGTGTGTATAAATAAAAAATAAATAAATAAATTTTATTTAGAGTCTACCCACTCAGTTATATAACTGATTTTCAGTGGGGGACTTTAAATCAAAGCGACCAAGCCAACCCTGCAGGCCCCGACGCAATCGACGAGTAAGCGATAACCAACCAAAGATCGATATTTTTAATAGGAAATATAGAGCAATCAGTGGTATGGACAGTGCGAACACCCGCGGATCAACGCCAGAATCAACAAGGTCGATTCAGAACAACTTTAAATTTATTATGTTCCTCGTTGCTAGGACAACTCAAAAGTCACCGTTTACATATACCTACGATAAGAACTGATGGACTAAAGTCCAAATTAGAAGTTTAAAAACTTCTTACTTCATTGGGAATCGAATCCTGGACCTTCTGCATTGGAAGCAGATACGCTAACCACAAGACCAACGAGCCACACACAAGACCAACGAGCCACACAACAAGACCAACGAGCCACACACAAGACCAACGAGCCACACATGAGAGACCGAAGACTAGTGAAGATGATTGTCGGTTATTTCATTCCAATTTTTCACCTTTGTAATGATTACTTACTGCAAATAATGACGAATTTCCCAAACCTAACGCGACCAACAGTTTGGGAAACGCTGCCCTAGATGGTTATTACAAAACACAAAGAATATTTCACCAATCACGGTCACTTCTCGCTATGGAAAAAGACTGAGGATATTATTGAAACAGTTAATAAAATAATTGTTAGTAGGAAACCTGGCCCAGGGTGCAATGCATGCCCCTCTTCAGGTGGTGTCAAACAAGGTATATTGGAGTTAGGACAAATGTGAAAGAATGTCAGAGGACTCAATCCCTTGCATTTACATTAACGACTGAGGAAAACCTCGGAAAAAACTTCAGTCAGGACTGCCGGTTTAGACGGGATTTGAACTCGGAGATTCGCGCGTTTCTGGTCATTTATCAATTATTGTTACATAAGTTTAAGATATGGCATACCTCAAGAATTTTCTGCTCTTTCTTGTGAACAAAGTATTTTCTGCCTAAAACTTTTAATTTTGTTTTGAAAGTGCAAATACTTTGAAGATAAGTTTTATTTTATAAAAAACAAAGTGTTGGCATATAAAAACAAATAATGTTAAAAAAAATTAAAAAATATATTGTTTACGAGAAATAGCAGAAAATTGTTGAGTTGGTGCCACATTATCTTAAACGTGTGTAATAATTATTGATAAATGACCAGAAAAAACACTCAGCCCTCGAGCCAAAACTGTCGGCATTGAAAGAGTTTAAAACTAGACCGCTTCGCGAACGCTTTTTCCAGTCGCGTTAATGGATGAGCCTTTGTTTTAATATTTCTGTTGAATGATTACGTTTTTTAAGTCGGATCTCAATACTTATTCTATAGTTACTTGATATTATTTGTTAATTATTCACCTGTAAAAGGATTATTTTAAAACCATTGTTTCTTTAATTTTTTGACAACCTTTTTTTAACTTAATCTTTCAAAAGGCACTACATCATCATAATCTTTACGCCGACGTAAAATATGAACGTTGTAGTCCCACCCGTTTGGTCAAAATTGGCCCAAATATCACAAAAATATTGTATTAAAAACCAGGGGGGAGCATCGATAAAGTACTATTTCTATGACAAATATTTCTTCAAATATCTTTAAATCATGATATATATCATTTCTGTGATTTAATACGTTTCCATAAAGTTTCATCAAGATCAGAGTAGCTATTTGCCAAATATCACGAAAATATCTTCATTAAAAAACGAAAAGAATCGTAAAAGTAAGATAATCATAAGAAATATTTGGTCATTTGTACCCAAAAACAAGGCAAGTTTAAGGTCAAAGATATCGAAGGTCCCCTCAAATTTTCATCAAGATCGCATATGCCGCTTTCCCGGTAGAGCACGAACAAGACAAAAATAGAGAAAAAAAGGCAGATTTTTTGGAGGGTCAGTGAAATTGAAGTCTTTGCTTTGCTGCAAAATTATGCTTACACAAACCAGTTTATTCGCCAGTCACGGTCTTATCTCCAATGTTTATGGACTACTTCTTGTATTTGGAGATTGTTACTAGTCAAGTACTGATTTCAGAGATTATAAGAACAATGTAAGGTGCTTCATTGGAAAGAAAAACATCGATTTCACAACAAAAGTTGAACCTGTGAGGACGCTTAAATACAGATTTAATACCAAGGTGAGTATTGACAACTACTTTGGTATCAAAATTTAATTTTACAAAAACATACTGTCAAAGGTACTATACAATTAATTAAATATTCAACAACTACACCTATATCCTAGAATGTTGCTCCTGGTCTCCGCTCTGGTGTTGTGCGCCTGCGCCAATGGTCTGGCGGTCGGGGAGAACAAAGCGGCCCCCACCCCTCTCGTGTATGAAATATACGCAGACGCTGGCCGCTACCTCTTTGTCCCGACTTCACAGAATTGGACCAATGCTTCCAAGGTTTGATTTTACCCTAATGTAACCTAGCAAACTATGTTTCTGTTACTGTAAAGTGGTAAATTAAAGTAAATTCGTATATTTCTCATTAAACTACAGGTTTGCAGGCTGTACAACGGCCACCTGGCCTACCCTAAGACGCAAGACGAGGCAGATGCGTTGTGGAGTATCATGAGCCGATACAACGTCAGCCAGGTCCACGCCGGCTTTCACGACCAGTTCCTAGAGGGCGAGTATTACACCGCTAAAGGCAGGCTTATAACGGAGACTCCCTTTAACAAGTGGTCGTCTGGGGCCCCCATTGGTGGCTCATCATTCAACTGTGGTGGACTAAGAGGTGATGGTCTTGTGGACGTGGTCTGCAAGGAAATTCTACCGGCCATCTGTGAAGAGAACGTGCCGTAAGTTCTCGCACAACTTCCTAAGTACTTAATCCTGTGTATTATTAATGTTTTGCATAAACATATTAGGACAACTTTTAATCATACACGTTCAAAGCTTACAAAAATGCATAAAAACGACTCTGCTTTTTTTTAAATAAGCGAGTAAATGTTTTAGAAAGAGTAAAGGAAGTAGTTAATTAAATACAAAATCAAATTTAAAGTCTTTCAGCTACATAACTGCATTAAAGAAATTTAAAACCAATTTCAAGCGTCTCAGCAAGACAAACGAATTTGAAATACCAATTCTAGAAGAGAAGGGTATATAAAAACGACAGATTTTCAATTTCTTCACGGGAAACATTACTCTGTGTCTCACAGGTCAAACCACAGAGGTTACATGATGGACCACTCAAGATGACATATTTGATTTCAACTTCCAGGTTTGGTGTTGAAGGATTCTTGGACTACACATACATCCAAGGTCACGGTTACTTCAACCATGTCAAGAGCTACATCTCGTGGCCGGATGCGTTCAAGGCTTGTTACCAGGATGGGGCCCACCTGTGGATCATCAACTCTGAACAAGAGCACACAGCTGTGTTCAAGGCGTTCAATGTCACTGGTGACTTGTACACATTGTGGGTGGGAGTACACCACTTAACCGATGACAGACTCTTCGTCACGATCTTTGGTAAGTTGTTCAGGATTGGCCTTGTTAACTCTGGCGTCGTCGATTTCAGGGAATCGTGTAAACCTGTCTTGTTGTCCATTGCTATACACGCGTCGATGGCGTCGGCGCGGTCAGAATTTGCTTTGAGTACAGTTACCGATAAGTCAGATATTTTATTTTGCTAAGGGGTTTATTGGATCTTTGGCTCATCGTAAAAGAGGCTGTCGGTGTACATCCCGCCAACAACATCATAACGTGACTGTAGACCACAGGGGTTGATCTTATCCATACTTAATGACTTTTTACACACCAATTACTTTTCACCTATTTTGTACTTTTCTTTGATAGTCAAAGGAAAATGGTTGGAAGTTGGTAAAATGAAAGAGGAACTTGAATAAAAAAGGCGGAAAAAATACGCAACAATAGATCTTTTTTGATTATTATATGCAAATTTTGGGTCGACAAGAAAAGTAAAGTTCTAGGTACATTACTCAATTTTGAGCTAGATTCTTTTATTGTTTGAACCCACCTGTGTCTCCAACACGAGTATAAGGGCCTATATAAGCCTGGCTATCAAGCACTGGTAAGCCGTAGCCCGAGAAAATGTTGACTCGTATCCCCCGACCCGACGCATGTTGGAATAGGGTTCTGATATTATGACGTTTGATGTACGATTTTTTTCGTCCACCGGTTCAAAACTCTTATATGTGCTTATTTGAGCTCTGGAATAACGAATGAGCCTCTTTGTACTCTAAGCTTCCACTGCCGTGATCGTAATTGCTTTACAGGACATATCTACCTCGGCAATGTTTTGCAAGATAATGGACCTTGTGCTTATTGTTATTTTTCGTATTTTAAATGGCTTTATATGTGAGGCGTTAAAAAAAGCCATCTCAGCGGGGTATCGAGCCCCGGTCTCCCAATTGCCAATCCAAAAATCAAGATGTTTTGAAGTTAACCGTCTCGGTAGCTTAGGGGTAAAGCAATCGAACGGCAATTTGGAGACCGGGGTTCAATACGCTGCTGAGATGGATCGATATACATAAAATCAACTTCACCTATACGGGAGTGTTTCTCGATTTCGATTTTCTCGAATTGCTACGAAACGATATTATTTATTTATTCAGCACGTATCCACCTTATTAAATCTATGAAACTAAATTGGATTTGTTCTTGGTTCCTAGACGACCTTCTTGAGACAACGGGTTACTCTACTTGGCGGCCAGGGCAGCCTTCAGGAACTAACGTTCAATACCCCTACCTTGCTGTCAGAACAACTGGACTTACAACTTGGTCCAGTAGTAATGCATACTACATATGTGAATACAACCCCACAAACTGAAATCATGTTTCGTTCAACAATCTTCATTAAATCTTTAAGACTGGGATAACTAGCTGCGAAAAACATAAAAATTAAATTTTGTAAATATACGTAATACATCAAATTGGTCAAAAATCATAAAACACAATAATTATTATTATATACCTCAATTCAGAAATTAAAAAAGTCCGCCACAACCGGGAATCGAACCACGGATCTCCCGCATTCCAGACAGGCGTCTTAACCACTAGACCATCAAGACGGATATATTTTAACTTCTTAATTGTAGTTGCATTAAACATCTGAATGGAATGAACTTCATAATTATTGTTTATGGAATTGTGTCACACGCACGATTTAATTGGTAAGTTAAAATAAAAATGTAAAGTAGCCTACTTGCCACCATGTATAATACATATTTGCAAGGTATAAATAAATAAATAAATAAATAAAATAATAACATGTTTTCGTTTTTTAGAGAAACAAACTGTAGAACAACAAAACTATTCACTTTTTCTCTTCCTTCCTCTGGGTAACCATGATCTGTAGCGTTCACACTGGACTGACGCTATGTTTCCACTGGCCATGTACACGCTTAATGTTCAAACTTATAATTTTGAAAGTTTCTAATGGTCGAAAAATTTCAATATGGAAACCAGAACATTCAACTAAATTCATTATGTCAAAACAATCAAAGTGTCTTTTCATGATAAAATGTAACACTAATATAGACAGCAATATAATAAAAACTAAATTGTATTAAACTTCTCAATTTCTTGGTCGGGAAACACTCCCGTAGGTGTAATTGATTTGGTGGAAATCTATCCAGAAATCAAATACTCCATCTCAAGCATCCGACCGACAGTTGGGTAACCGGGGTTTGATACCCCGCTGAGACGGATTTTTTAATTCTAGGGTATGATTTCCCACTAACTTAACATACATTGTATAAAAGTATTCATAATAAAAACATAGATTTTGTGTATGTTTGTAGTGTTTAATGGATTATTTTTAGTACCAAAAATAGTTGGCAGGCAAGTGGTAGTTTATGTATTTTACCTGTCCCATAACGGGACAAGACGGGCATTGTAGGGTTGGTCCACACCTTCTGCTATAGGTAGCTTGGTTATACCCCTTTCATGTATTTTTATCAAGATTAGTCCAGTCGTTGAGGCTTTATTGTATTCACCTATTAAATGTCTTTATAACACAGTGTTAAAAAAAAACTGATTGTCAAAGGAAGACAAAAAATACTTTGTACGTAAATGCACACAGAATAATATACTGTAGTTAAACGTTTAATGAAAGAGTTATTTATGAATCCAAATGCAAATATAAAAATTAATTAATTTACTTTAAATTTAGAAGAAATAAAGAAACAGCAAATTGAAAATTTAGAAGGAAATAATGATGCAATGCTTATGGTTTTAACTGTTCTTCCACAGCACAAGTTGATGATGTCACCTCGAATTTAATCGTATCTTCATTTCCTTGTCAAAACAAATTTGTTTATTGAGAGTTCATCCCAGATTTCTACCAGTCGTGTCAGAACTTTCAACGTCGACAGGGAACGAACCTCGGACTGAAGTGGAAAAAAATTTATGAGAACCATCTTCTTCGCAAAGCGTTTCAAAACAGCTGTAAGAACGGAACGGTCTTGATATAAAAATAATGACATCATGTTCACGATTTCACGAAAATGTTCAAAACACTGTTCAACTCGACCGAAAAAGCTTCCGGTACTAACGCTTCCCTGTGAAGGTTGCAGAGACTCTATGATACATACAAATAACTTTGAGAACTAGGGTCACAATACTGCTGTTGTTTTTGGCTGCACATAACCAGAGATATTATTTCTAGTTTTATAATTATTATTTTGAGGCCACATCATAACAAAACACATGTCTTTCAAGTGCAATACACCATATTTAACAACAAAATTATAAAACAACACCCATTACAATAAAAAAGGTATATTAGTACTTCAGACAGAAATTAAAAAGGTGACTTCACCGGGGATCGAACCCTATGCTCTTACCAACTGAGCTATGCGGCCATTAATTTAAAACTGTCAATTATTGGTCCGTTTTGTATATTGTACACATAGAGCAAACAATAATCACTAGTCACTTTTTTAATTTCTGTCTAAAGTACTAACATAACAGCGTCATAGTCGCCTACTATAAATCCAAGGTTAAACATGATATATTTAATAACAAAAGGAGACAATAAAAGTTAGGCTATACATTTATTTTATTTTATTATGTTGTGGTGTTATGATTATGTAAATGAAGTGCTTGATTGTGTGAGTGTGAAAAGTGTAAATACAACTTGTATGTGCAAAAGACTAGTGAAGCTGATTGCCGGATATTTATGTCCTATTTTTCACCTTTAATGGTTACATGCTGCAAAAAAGGACGTTTTTTCAAAACATTTCGCTACACTGCCCTAGATCGTAATAACACACACAAAAATCAATATATTGTAGCACCACGAATCTGATTATTATTCAAATCAGAACGACTAAGTGTAAGGCAAATCAAAATAATCACGGTCACTTATCGCTGTGAAAAAGACTGTGGATATTATTGAAACAGTTAATATAATAATTGACATTTTTTTATTTATCGGGTTGTTTCGTAGCGGCGGTAGTGATATCTTTCTGTCGACGTTTCGAAGACCATGTTATCTTCTTCTTCAGGACATGAAAATTATGATATGAAGTTTGTGAAATTTCTCTTGTTTCTTGTTATTGTTTTTTTCTATTGTTATTATTAAAGTTTTTTGATTGGTTAACCTAAATAAGCTTCCTAAATTCACTGCCAGATTAACTTTATATTATTATATTAAGAGTAATATCGATCACAAGCTAACTCGGTTGGTTAGGGATTATTAAGGGTAACACAGTTAACTAGAATCTAGATTCCTAGCCATTTTCATGGATGGGTTCAGGTATAGTAGTTTAAAAAACTTTATATTATTATATTAAGAGTAATATCGATCACAAGCTAATTCGGTTGGGTAGGAATTATTAAAGGGAGCGCAGTTAACTAGAATCCAGATTCCTAGCCATTTTAATGGATGGGTTCAGGTATAGTAGTTTAAAAAACTTTATATTATTATATTAATTAAATTTAAAAAAAATTCAACTTAGTAATGATTTTGCCACAGAACAACAGAAAATTCGCATAACACATGGCAGCTCAATGCACCAATTACGCTCATCCAACAACGCGGCGGGACTTAAGCGTTTTCCTAGTCTAGATAAAAAATAAATTATCTAGTCACAACACTGCCTAAGCTTAGATGCCTGGCCGAAAAATACATTTATAATTTTTTATTTCGTTTCCCCTCATCTTATCCGAAAACTACGTAAGAGCTGCATTCTAGACGCTGATAGTCCAGACGACGAGACGCGACTCACGACAAGTAAATGACTGAGACCATCAAGCTGTGTTATTACTATCACCTTGGAGTCGAGACAGTAATTAGTGACTATCAGAGGGCTCTAAACTACAGACAAGGCCTAATATGTCGGCTAAGATATTGATTGTCTTATAGGACATGCGTTTTAGACAAATTGCCGTTCGCTCGCCTAACTGACACCATACACCACAACCGGCAGTGATGGCTGATTCGGGAGGTCCCGGGTTCAAATCCCGTCGAGACCGGAAATCTTAACTGGAGGTTTTTCCCGAGGTTTTCCTCACACGTTAATGCAAATGTAATGGATAAATTCCTCGTAAACAGCCCTCGGACATCCCTTCACAATTGTCCTTACTCCAACATACTTATAGTTATAGATACATGAAGAGGGGCTTGAATTTCACCCTGAGCAGGCTTCCCTAAAAAATATTAATTATTATAACTGGCACCACAGGTGTTTGAAATTTTAAACATATCTCATTAAAGTGGAAATATAGGACACATTTCTAAATTTTTCATTGAAATAACTTATAAAAAATAAATAAATTTCATGAATTTCATTTTGTAAAAAATCCAAAATTGACTTTACTCGTGAATTTTTTTTCTGGCTGATCAAAACAAAATTTTGATAATCTACGACTGTAGCGCTGTCTATGTTTGCTTCCTTGGCAACTATCTAAAGTTTCATATACGTCGGATGCTTCTTTGTTCCTGGCCGAGCGAATAACTATTTGCTAACTGACAAACGTGTCATGTTCTCTCGAAAGTTTGTCTCAAATGGCGAGAAATGGATTCAGCTCCCTCCTTGACGGCTGAAGGGGGGGGGGCGAGTTTGTCTAGGATTTGATTAACTTTTTTCTTGATAGACGAGGGTACCCATGTCTTATGAGGGATTCGAACCAGCGTCCTATACGCTTTTCAACAGCGCCCTTATCGTATATGAGCCACAGCGGACGTATGTGCGAATAACAATGATAACAATATGTGATAATATGTGATAACAATTGTAACACGGATGTAGGTAAACTCTCCTTTCTTGTTTTTATGTAAATTAAAAAATCCATCCCAGCGGGGTATCGAACCCCTGTCTCCCGATTGCCGGTCGAGTGCTTTACCCCTAAGCTACTTACATCTGGCTTGTTGGTGCATTGTTGATCTGAATAGGTAGATTGATTGAATAAATTGAATGAAAAGCAATCTGCTGGGATGGATTTTTAAAATTTCTGGATTGATTTACATAATATCTATTACACCTACGGGAGTTGTAAATAAAAATCATTGGACTTTCCATTAATATTTTTATTTAAAATGTGATATTTCGACTCCTTTACATGAGTCATTAACAAACTAACAATTAAAAAACCACAACAGACAGGACAAAAAACATTTCACAAAGAATATAAATATACAAATAACCTACGGGAGTGTTTTCCGATTAATGAAATTGACAAATAAACTCCTTTCTTGGTTCTGTGACCAAGAGTTGGAATGGTTTGGATGAAAGAGTTGGAAACCCATTGCCTAGAAATGTTTCTGAATTCAAAGGGCGTCTAAGAAAATACCAAGGTTGTAATTAAAACTTTTGTCAGTGCCCTGCATTTGTGCAGAATATGTGGTTATTGTTGTAAATGTTTGGTAACCGAGTTGATGAACTCAAAACTGAACTTAATAAATTTAATCTAATCTAGAACCAATTTTTCAATCACAGTAATTATTATACTAGCAATCAGAGGCGTAACTAGACCTGTTGTTTTTGTGTGTGTGGAGGGGGGGGGGGGACGTGCATTATTTTTTCTAACCACAGACGATCAACGGAAACGTATGTATTCTGGTACAATGGGGGGGGGGGTTTGTAGAGGATGCCCCCCAGCTAGTGCAGGTCTGGGGCTCACAAAGCCACAGATTTGTTTAAATTTTAGCATTGCAAAATGTAGGTACTTTACTACGTTATCCCATGGTTTCCTCGACAATTTAAAAGTTGTGAAGATTTTTAGTTTTATTGTCAGTTTACAAAATATTGCCAGGAAATTGTGCCCCCCTCCCCAGCCCCCCCTCCCCACACCCCCCCCGGTTATGCCACTGCTAACAATATGATACAAATAAACATATAGAAATAATTCTGAAGGTGGGACTGTGAATATTGTTCATTAATTTTCAAAGAAGAGCGCTAAGCGCTCGACTCTGATTCGGGAGGTCTCGGATTCAAATCCTGTCGAGACCGGCAATCCTGACTGAAGATTTTCCCGAGGTTTTCCGCAGTCGTTAATGCGAATGCAAGGGGTTGAGTCCTCTTAATCAGCCCTCGGACATCCCACAAATTGTCCTAACTCCATTTCCAATATACCTATAGACACTTTAGGAGGGGCATACATTGCACCCTGGGCACTGGGCAGGTTTCCACACACAAAATTATTCAATTATAAATGTATTTTACTTGTAAAATTTTATTTTATTAAAGTGTCAATCAGCTGGTTATGGGTTGCAGACATGCCCCCCACCCCCTCCCTTGTGCTCCCGCAATCAACAAATACGTGTGGTATGGTCCGTGCCCCCCCCCTCGTGTCATAGGTCAAGGTCGCCTCCCCTCCCTCCCCTCTCTGCTTGTGTTTCTACATCGCGGGCTCACTCGGTCAGTGGCAGAGCAAGACTCGTAACACTTGGTCACGCGGACCACGGATTATATAGGACACCAGGTAACGACCATTTACATTACTAATTACTAATTATTAAATTATTAAAAACAACGATTAATTATTTAAATCATGATTTGCTTACAAGAAGCAAGTCTTTGGGCTTTGAGATATTTTACATTCTATTGTTAATTGGTATTAATATAGCAATTAATAATACTAAATAAAAATTATCCAAATTTAACAAAAATGATTTTGCAATGGGACTTGAAAAAGTAAAGAGATCTCACGTATACTAAAACTTAAAAATGCTCATTCATCAACGCGACTAGAAAAAGCGTTAGCGAAACGGTCTAGCTTAATTATAAATTTTGCTTTCGTGCGTCAGCAATTTATCATCGATTAATTTTATACAGACTGGGCATCGAACTCAGAAATGTCGTTTCAATTGAGCTATCGGAGCTACAACATTCCTCACATAAAAGGGAAACTAGAAATCTAGTCAGATGAAGTGTCGAACAAAATCAAAGTCTAGGAAAGATGTAGCTGCAAAATAGTTAAAAACGAGAATTATATGTATCGGAAACAACCTTCAGTCAGGATTGCTGGTCTCCACGGGATTCGAACCTGGGACCTCCCGAATCAGAGTCGCGCGCTTAGCGCTCGAGCCAACGGGCATTCCTGTCACAACCACCTCAACACCCTAATGACCTACAGGTCCCTACCGGGTAAGATTGCTGAGTGAGTCCCCTAATAACATAAAGTTTTTATCGTGTAACGCTTGAGAAATTCATAAGGGGGGGGGGGGGGTTAACTAATTAATTTATATATATACCGAAGGCTAAGTGGGGAAGCCCCACGGAAAATTTTCTCCTTCAAGATCATTGTAGTGAAAATCTGTGCGTTTTAAAGCATCACCAACTTTGTATCTACTAAAACCCTGTATTAACCAAAAGTTTTTCTTTCAAGATCATTTTGGTGAAAATCTGTGCGTTTTAAAGCATCACAATAACCAACTGTAGCTACAAAAATCCTCTTTTGGTCATATGGTAATTTGCCTATTGTATTGCGATGAAACAGTTTTTCTATATTCTCGGTTGAAATGGTGCACTTTCACACTTTATTTTGCATGTTTTGCCCTCTTGGATACGCCACTGGCTACTTCTAACGGTTTAGTAGTCAACTTGTCGTGTGTATAATAGTCGTCTCGTAATCTCAGCACTAACTACGTGTGGCCCGTATCATTGTTATCTTCTGCTGCAACCATTAGGTCGGCGCATGGCAGGTTTCTTTATCCTATGGTTTTTCCCAGCGGGATGATATAAGGCCAAGATTATTAACTGAAGACTGTTTCTAGTAAGCCAGCGGTTTAGCCGCGGTCGCTTAGCCGGTTCCCACTCGAACACCGAAGTTAAGCAACCTCGGGCGTGGTCAGGGGTAGAGTGGGTGACCGCTCTGTCAAACTCACGTATACCGCTGGTTAGAGCAGACGGAGAGTTCGAGAGCTAGTGTAACGGCTTTGTTCTCCTCGACGTCTGCTCGGCAGTCCGGGTTAGTGGAGGAACCTATATGACTGTCAAGGTTACACCGTCCTTTCGGATTGGACGTTAAGCCTTTGGTCCGCTTAGTACTTTTCGAAAGGAGTAGGCTACGTGCTGGTACCGGGTTTCCCCTCCTCCCTTCTATTCACCTTTCATCCTCATCTATCACTTCATCATGTTCATATCAATTAGATCGTCTCGAATAGCCTTATTGCGTTAACATGAGACGTTAAGCAATACTTATCAATGTTGGTTTTCCTGTCATTCCTTCCTGCGTATCTTTCCAAAGCAGAAGATCCAATTGATACCAATCACCTTTCAGAAACTGTTTTTTAACTTCTATAATGTCCATTAATCTATCTACACGATACTCAACCTGAAACGCTAAGTGTACGTCCTTAGGACCCTACGTATTACCACCTCGTGCGGGATTCGAACCCCGATCCGTGCACGACTACTAAAACACAGCGGGTTCTGATTGCCTTGATCATACGATTAGTGCGCTGGTCCGGAGCGTATGACACTAGGATATCGTGAGTTCGAAGCCCGCATAAGGCTCGGGCTTTGTGTGACTGTCCTTCACCCTAATCTATCACCACTAATCGTCTCGAATACCAATATTGAACACAAGAATGAAGATTCACGTTCGGTGATTTCTTCCGCGAAAGTTTGATTACTCCCTGATTTGCTGTTTCTGATTTTTGGCAAACACCTCTTATTCGTTTGAGTGGGATCGTCTAATAAATCAGTTTTTTTCTTTTCGTTTTTCTTTTTTGATGATTTTTTACGTTTCTTTTCTATCTTTTTTCTTTTCTTTTTTTTTACCACCCTATTTTTATATTTGATTCATTAATTAATTGCATTTAATATCCTTTTTGAATATGTTACCAAAATTGTTGTGTTTTAACACATTGTTGTTGTAATATTACTATTTCAAATATTAGCTTAACTGTAGTTTATTGTTGTGTCTGCATATGTAAATAGGTTTATTTAGTTGTCCTCCTTTGTAAATCAGTTTTTTAGCTGAATAGGATAGACGTTAAATAAGTAAAAAAAAAACGTCTGCCCGCGAATGATCATACACTGTTTAATCGAGCTTTGACTGACTGGCTCCTATAGTTTATTGACTTCAGATACTGTTATTTGGAGCTGGTGAATGCTGTGATATTGGTCATGTTTTGTGTGGCGTACGCGTTGATTGATTCGCTTTGTTGTTAGGAATCCGGACACGCGTGTTACTATTTCCTGGTCACTTTCATAATAGTGTTATGCGGCACACGCACTCTCTCTCTCTCTCTCTCTCTCTCTCTCTCTCTCTTTCTCCCCACTCTCACACATACGCACATGTCCACAAACACAAGCGCACTCTTTCCATTTCTATTTAATAATATTATGTACATTTTTTACGTGTAAGCCTGCCCAGGGTGCAATGCATAGGTGTCTATAAGTATATTGGAGTTAGGACAGTTGTGAAGGGATGTCCGAGGGCTGTTTAAGAGGACTCAAATCAGCACCTTCGTAAGCACTCAAATTAAGATGTACAACGCTCTGGAGAAAAATTGAAACGTTCCCGTTGCGTCGACTTCATGCGTAACAACGGTGTATAGTAGGGTTTATTACATACATCAATTCTGTTTGTTGTATGTTCTTCTGCATAACTAGGCCGCTTCGCGAACGCTTTTTTTAGTCGCGTTGATGGATGAGCCTTTTTGTAAGTTTTTAGTTTGCGTAGGACCATTTTTCCTTTGCAAGTGCTTTTTGAATGCATTGTAGGTGATTGTTGTCAAGTTTCTATTGTTACTTGTAAATTGTTATTGTAAACCTAAAAAAACTCATATTAAAACCTTTATTCTATTGCTTCTGGCTAACTTTTTCAACTTTTTCTTTCAAAAAGCAATACATCACCATTACCTTAATGTCCATGTAAAATATGAACGTTGTAGCCCCACCCGTTTGGTCAGAATCGGCCCAAATGTCACGAAAATATCGCACAAAAAATCGGAAAAAATCGTAAAAGTACGATATACATGATAAATATTTCTTCGATTGTACCCAAAAACGTGGCAGGTCTAAGTTCAGAGATTTCGAAGGTCCCCTCCAATTTTCATCAAGATCGCATATGCCGTTTGCCCGGAATCGTGCGAACAGACAGAAAAACAAAAAACAAAACAAAAAACAAACAAACAAACAAACAAAACAACATTTGAGCTAAATTTTTTGAGGGGTCAGTGAAATTGAAGTCTTCGCTTCGCTCATCCAACAAGTGGCTTACATACGCTGTGTCGGCGAAAAAGTCGAAATTCGTCAATGTAAACGGACGAACTTACACCCATGGATCTGCAGTGTCTGTACTGCGATGACTCCACAGTTCACATGCCCCAGGGCTGTGGGTTATGTCCGACGCTTGAGATGTTTGCGAGTGAAAGCTGTGAAGTGATATTGACACGACGTGCGACGCATATACAAGTGCGCGAGCTTCATTGAGGTAATTGTTGTGAGCACTTTACTTGCTTAGCGTGGGTACAACACGTACGCGTCGGGAAGACGAGAGTTAGGGAGTTAGCGCGGGTGTGCGGGAGTAGCCAGAACAAGGAGACAAGACAAGACGAGCTAGAGCCAACCTTGATACTCCAGAGCACTCGAACCGATATTTTGTAAGTCAAAGGAAAATGACTGAAAGTTAGTTGAATGAAAGAGGAACTTGAATAAAAAAGAAACAAAAAAACCTTTTTTTTTGATGGGACAAAAGCTCCATTTTGGCCATTATATGCAAATTTTGTGTCAGTAAGAAAATGAAAGTTCTAGGTGCTATACCTAATTTTGAGCTAAGATTTTTTATTGTTTCAACACACCCTTGTCTCCGTACAGAGTATAATGGAATATAATTTCCTTAATAATGATGACGATTTTTTTGGCAAATGGTACAAAATAAGAGTTTTTACCGTTAGAACCACTTTTCGACTTTCAAATCTTCACCCAAAATATTTTAATTTTTGGGACGGTGTTAACAAGGGATGAGCGCATGTCGCTATCGGAGTACATTTTTTCGTTTCAATTATGTTTCCCCTACGCAAGCTTGCGAAATTACTACAATTACCTTTTTAATGGCATTTTTACGGTCAGTTAAAATCAAAAGTGAGCAATGTTTGGAAAATGTGCTCTGATGGCGCAATTCTAACATTCTTACTTAACATTTTTGTGCAAACCACAACTCGATAGGGGAACAATATAGCTTCCAAGTGATCCAGCCTTTACCTCTGCGTGTTGCGAGCGTAAGAACCTAGATATCGAGGAAGGATACAAAGATTAACCCAGCATTGAAATCTCTCTGTGTAGGTGATGGGTTAAATAAATGTCGCTTTGGGTGAGGATAGCCCCATCTCCGGACCAAACACAGTATTTGTCTTTCTCGTTGAAACGTACGGCTAACGGCGGGTATGTTCGGTTTTTATCGTGAGACGTGACACACGCACAGACGGACGGACAGCTTCGCTTTCCAACCTACATGTCTAGTATACCTTCGAACATTAGTAAATCATCCCAGTCTGGGCCCGGGGTAGAATTGGCCCAGAGCATGGCTCTGCTAATCGTAAAAGGCGATTCAAGAGAAAAAGTCCACCTCGCAAACATCAGCTAGTAAGAAGGGTAGTATTTTACTCCCAGAAACTAGAGGCGAGCTCTGGCAATCGTCGTCGGGGACCTTTCCCCCTTCCCTTGACGACCCCTGACGACAATGACACCACGAACGATGACAAAGACAATGAAGACCGCGACGTGAGAACCCCCCTTTCCTCCCCTTACTCGTGGCTGGTTCTGACCAGCATGGACCCACCCCATATCCCCTAGACTGTAGAGTGGTGCATTATGACCTAACGGTTGCCGCGTCCTTAATCAAAATAAACCAAAAATTTAGTATATCAAGGGGTAACTGTTGTATCTACTAAGTCCTTGATTAACTTCTGGTTGAAGGTGTGCATTGCATTGAAACCCAAAATATCAGTTTGACCTGATAAAAACATCACTTAGGCCGCGTTCACACAACCGTGTTTTAGTCTTAAGAAAATTGTTATTGTTATAAGAAATCAGATATCCTGATTGGTTAGTAATGTTTCAGTGGCCTGTCATTCTGAAGTTACTCCTTTTCATTGGTCGTCGTAAGGATTATTGGCGTCTGATTGGTCCGTCGTAAGAATTTTGTTATTGTTATAACAAATTTCTTAAGACTAAAACAATAATAATTTAACACGTATGTCCTATCCCCTTATAAGTAAACCAATGAGTGTGAACGCGGCCTTAAGTTAATACGCGTCTAATGTAACGAAATAGTTTTAAATGACCTTGCGAGTATATTCCCACTCTCGGCTTCAACACTGATTTGTTATCGAGAATCAATGAAATGTGTTGTTTTTTAGAGAGTGCGTTGTGATAAACATCGGAATAGTTAATTGGGGGACATGCGAGGAATGAAACACAGTTTTGTCATTAGTAATTTGAGTCTAGTTACTCGACAATGTTTATTAGGGCTTATATGTACGTCACGCTACGTTGCACACGCAAGTTATTACGTTATTTGGACTGTACCTGAACGACTGGAAAATACCCGTTTTATAACTTTTTTTTACTTTAACTTTATTAACCAAAATGAGCTTACGCTATTTACAATCGCAAGACATGGTTAACATAATTTAGGCATCTAGGTTAAGAAGGCTACATAAGTTTGCATAGGGCCTATTTCAACTATGTATTTATAACACAGCTACTCTGTATTCAGCTTGGCAGTTGTAGAACACTCTTGTATGGAATAGATTAGCTACTTATTCAGGTATAGACTTAAGATATGTGCAACTAACTTAGCAAGATTTTGTAATAGACTGTTTTGAAATATAAACTCTTATGATATAAATTATATACTAAAACTAAAAGTAACAACATTAAAAGTAGCACATTCTTACATGAAGCAAATACAATTACAGCTTAGCTTATTATTGTTATGTCAGCAATCAATTTACTCGAAGCAGTCTCCCAGTTCGTTTAGTAGTAGCTTATTGTTTACTTCTTTTTTAAATACATGTTACCTTAAGCATGTTGTAGACCAAGGAAGCTTGTTGTAGAGGGCAAACCCATAGTACGACCAAACTTACTGGTATTAATGTGCAGTCGGGATTGTCTCTAGCGGGTGTGTAACAACTGACCAACCAAAAGATGCATGTGCCCATATCAAAATCACAAACGAACATAAACGTAACGATTAATCGATATCGAAATCACGATAAATCGTAATCGTAACGACTAATCGATATAAAAAACTCGAAATATCATAATCGTAACGACTAATCGATATAGAAAAACTCGAAATATTATAATCTTAACGACTATAAACGATATCAAAAACTCGAAATGTCATAATGGTAACGACTAATCGATATAGAAAACACGAAATATCATCGTAACTACTAATTGATATCGAAATCACGATAAATCATTATCGTAACGACTAATCGATATAAAAAAACTCGAAATAACATAATCGTAACGACTAATCGATATAAAAAACTCGAAATATCATAATCGTAACAACTAGTTGATAACGAAACTCGATAACATAATCGTAACGACTAATCACTATCGCCAGCTCTCTACTTGTCTCTGTCATCAGGCTGGTCGAGATGATGGCGTCATGGGCGTGTGTGCTGATGTTGCTGACCTCCTGCCTGGCCCGACCTGACCGGCCACACATAGTTTACATCATAGCAGACGATCTGGTGAGTGGAGTGGGCCGTAGCCTCGGGCGCCGCGAGCTGTAGTCCAGGAGCAAAGAATACTTTTTATATTGCAGTTCTCAAACCTACCTCTACGGAGTTTTCAAGTGTTACTCCCTATGTATTTAGTTTTAACTGTTCTAGCACACAAATATAAAATATAAACTCAAGTGGATCATCTATAATTAATTATTTATGAGTGTAAGAGCTTAATCATTTGATTTGTGACTCAATTTTGTTGTTTAATATAAATCAATATAGTCAATTAAGTAACTGCGAATTTGACCTATGACGAATCCTTAAAACCACAATATAAAATGGTTAAATGGTGCAGATTTTTTAATATTAACTAAATTGAGAATCAAAATGTAACCCTAACTGTCCAAAAAAATAGATTCAATTTTTTATCCCAAATACTTTCAACAGTGAATTTTGTATTTATTTTTTATTATTATTCAATGGTCATTTGTACGTTTATGTATTCATAACAATATACCAACATTTTGTCAAATTAAAAAACGCGTTCTTCTATCGTGTATTGTATAAAGCAAAGTAAAAGAATGAACGACTGAAGATCGCGCTCTTCAAGTATCGCACAGGTTGGTTTAGTAAGAGGAGAGGACGAGGTCGTGGGTTTCGTGATCCTCTCTCTCAAACCTTGAACCTCGGGAACAGGATCTTTGACACGGCAGCCGCTGTTTTCGGGTTAATGATATTCCCCAAGGTGAAGTCGACCATTCAGATAATACAACCTGTGTTAACCGATGTATTTAAAAATAGTATTAAATCGCATTAAAGTATCGGATATTTTTATTTTAGTAGAACCACATGAAACTTCATTCATTTAAAGAAACTGTTTATGTCAGTTGACCAATATGACTCATTTATCACTATTATCACATTTTCACCAGTTTTGTATTTCATAACATCAGTTCATTTTTCATTCATTTTGTCTTTTCAGCCGTTTTTTTATATTTATTATTTTATAATTCAATTTTTTCTTATTGTATTTGTTGTATAATTTTAATTTCACAGTATACTTGTTTATGTATTTAATGAATTTGTATAATGTATTTGTATTTAGTTTCAATAACCTGACACCTTGGGGGTTAATACCTGTTAGAGATCAATACATATAAGTTGGACAGGAACAATTGTCCATAGATATATTTTGAAGTGAGTAAAGTTTGAGCCGCGAAAAAGGTCAATTATTATTTTATATGCCACATTCTCCATTTGAATGAGGAACTTATACTTATCACTCGGATAATTAGGCGCCACTGGGGGCACCTACAGCTCATTCACATAAATATACCTAACAGATGTTATACTGGCAGTCTTAGAGGTGGGAAGCCCAGACTAATAGCACAGACACCTCGGGTAGTCGTGATGTGAATTCAATCATCTGACCTTGAGTTCCAACTTCTCACGACCGCGAGAGAGTGGAGGAACATCAGGCGCGTCTTCGTGCAAGGTGCAGACACTCTCGCTTTGGTAGCCACTTCGCTAGGTGCACTCGGATAATTAGGCGCCACTGGGGGCACTTACAGCTCATTCACACAAAACGACTTAGATTAGCAATATGATTTTAATTAGGCTCGTTTGTTAAGCCCTGATTGTCTCTTACTAAGAACTAACAATGTAATGAGAAATTAAGAAGTTCATAATCTTTCCATCTTATTTACTTATTGTGAATTCATAGTAACAGCCAATCAGGGCACAGTACACAAAACACGAGCCAATGAAATCAGTTGTACAGTTTGGAGCTTAACTCAGGCAACAAAGATGTTAGTCCATGCAACTGCCCAAGAAATAAAGTACCTATGCGCTGCTCCCTCCAAATCGATTTAATGTTGGATGACGTTGATTTTTGTTACTTAGCGTCTCTATTATTGCACTATGGCTATTCGAGACGGGTAATGTTGCATACGGGGTCAAGATATTATTATGTAATATCAATTTTGACAGGAATAATTATTTGGTCGAAGCTTATTTGAAACACTATTCATAAAATCTATGTCGATGACAAAATCGTTTGTTTAATGTATGTAACAGGAAATGACCTACATATTTTTATTCAGTGCAAATTGAATGGGAGGAAGTATTATTAAAATTCTACATAATATTATTATAGTTCTATGTAGCTCAACTTACATTGGAAGTAAAACGCTATTGATTGTTATATAAATCGTTGTGTGTAAACACTGCGTATTTGACCACTAATGATGGCTCCAACATTTTAGTCGCCTTGAATGACAGCCAAAGCTACCAATATGAAATACCGTCCAATATGTTTTCCCTCTGACTTCATCCTCTAGATATTTCATTAGCTAGACATAAACGTTTTTCAGTTGAATGACTGTTTTTCATATTACACATTACGTTACTTATAAGAAAAAATACAACAACTCTAATAATTGTTTATTTTGATCCCAGTTTCAATGTTAGTCATTCTGATCGTATATAACCTTCACCAGGGGCTGGGAATGCCCTCGTTCCATCGTTCCATCAGATTCCGACGCCGAACATCGACGCCCTGGCTTACGACGGCATCATACTCAACAACTACTATGTGTCTGCTATCTGCTCCCCCAGTAGAAGTGCCCTGATGACTGGAGACTCCCATCACAGGAAGCAGACAAAGAATACTGTGACATCTGGTCTCCTGTGCCCTGTCATATCTTAGACCCTGGCTTATAAGTACTCAAACTTGACACAACGATACACAAAAATACACCCAAACTACCGCTGGATAAGTGAAGGGACTTAAAAAATATTAAAATGCACCTGTCTTTGACATGTACAATATATTAAGCTATCCCTTACTACACTACACAGACTACACCACCTTGTTTCTTTATGTGCAGGGTTGCAACATGGTGTCCTCAAGGGAGCAGAGCCGAGGGGTCTACCACTGAACGAGACCCTACTACCTCAGTACCTCAAGAAACTCGGCTATAACACTCACATAGTCGGCAAGTGGCATCTGGGAATGTACACGCAAGACTACTTACCAACCAAGAGGGGGTTCGACTCCCATCTTGGTTACTGGACGGGGCACCAGGACTACTTCGACCACACGGCCGTGGAACTGGTGAGTGTTGTGAGGAGAAAGATTAGATGGTCCGGGTCTTTGCAAATAGGCAGGACGTTAAAACATATTCATGTTTGATCTACTGACTGGCATCATTTAATCTTGAGAGACTATCAGGGTGCTCCAGAAAGCATCCTGATTGCCGATTTACATATCGAGGACGGATCTAAAAATTCCCTACTTTACTAAAACGTTTTTGTCCCTGGATGAGGAAAATGGTAGGAAAAGGAAAATCGCATCAAGTTATGGATTATTATTAGTTATAAGGGTGTACCCTTCTTTTTCCCGTATAAATTCCAATATGCCATCAACTATCCAATAAACTTGATCCATCTCCACTTAATTCTGTCACTGGTTTGTTTGTTGGCAACCCTGATCTTCATCCTCGTTACCACGAACTCGCAACCTTAGAATTTACGAACAACTTTTCCATCGGAATGAGCTGAAACGGCAACCAGGATGATTTTCCGAACACACTGATAATGGCTTCAAAGTGATTGCCATTTTAGAGAGAATGGGACACATTTAGAACCATGCATGGACAGCCCTGCGGTCATAGATTTTCAAAATTTTGTCTTAATTAGCCCAGAAAAAAATCACGGAATATTAATATTGGAGTTTTTATCAAAATCAAAATTCGTGAAATCTAATTTATTTTTGATAAATTATTTTAAACAATTTTTATTAATGTGTTACTGTAAAGCCCTATATTTAACAGCAATTTGCCTAAAACGCATGTCCTATACTCTCTTGTTATGACATCTTGTTCCTAGCCGTACTGGGGCCTGGACATGCGGCGGAACATGGAGCCCGCCTGGGACCTGCACGGCCAGTACTCCACAGACATCTTCACCAAGGAGGCCGTGAGATTGATCAGAACCCACAACAGCTCCACGCCCATGTTTCTCTACCTCGCGCACGCCGCTGTCCACTCGGGGAACCCCTACAACCTGTTGCCCGTGCACGACGATGACGTCATCAAGATCACGAACATTGACGACTACCACCGAAGAAAGTTTGCCGGTAAGACATTGATTGAGAGCCATAAGAACAAACTTCAAGAACATTGATGATATAGTTCCAAATTCCGCAAAAACTTTAATGAAGTCACACTATTAATTTTATAACAACATGCCCGAAAAACTTGCAAAATGAAGAACCGTCTTAACGCAGTCTGTACAAAAGCTTTGGACAGATTCATGATTGTATTGAAGACTAGTCACAGTGTTCAAACCTTTTCAAGGCTGACACTGAAGCAAAAATGATCTGCACAAGTGTCACATATATACCTCAAACTTTAAACGTATACATAAAACAAAATGCATTTACATTTTTCAGTTTATAGTCCAATCATGTGATTACCGGGATGTTAACAACAGCAATTTGTTTCTTCTTACTCAACGACTGGATTTTATGTACCCAACCTTCATAACTCTGAAAAGAGGATAAATACATCTATAAATCAGATGACTCCTTTTCTGTAGGAACAAGGATCTGTTAAATGCCAATAGATGACTTTCCTTATCTATAGCACCATCTATGTCGGACGCAAATCATTATGGGAGCAAGAGTGGACACTCTTTTTCTCCCACAATGCTTTGAGCGCTATATAGATGGCATTTGTGATAATAAAAGTAATATATTTCCCAATAAATGTGTTCTACTCCACCCTGATATCTTTGCAGCGATGGCGACGAAGCTGGACGAGTCAGTGGGGAAGGTGGTGAAGGCCTTGAGCGAGGCAGAGATGCTGCAGGACAGCATCATCGTCTTTACAACCGACAACGGAGGTCCGGCCGCCGGATTCAACCAGAACGCAGCGTCTAACTGGCCGCTGAAAGGGGTAGGGAAATAGGCTAGTTCAATGGGATGAGAGATCATCCATACAAGTTAAATTTCTGCTGGGAATTGGGAATAGTCCCAGTAAACTCAGTCCCTCCGAAGTCCCTCCTTTTTAAAGACATTGCGTCCTTTAAAGGATCTCCTAAAAAGTACGTATCACGCACAGACTAAGCACATCCTTATTAGGCCTTCCTTAACGGGATGAATAAAGTACATCTGTTTTACATCTTTTACAGGCTCTGTTTGTTGCGAGCAAGATGATGCTTGATTTTAATTTGGCTTTGTGTTGCATAACATAAACATTATTTTTTTCTTGTTCTTCCATTCAATCATGAATATAATTACGTTTAAATAGAAAACCATTTTTAGAGACCTTTGCATCCTTTTTAGGAGCTCCTAAAAAGTATATATAAAGGCCCGCGTAAGAACGCCTTAATAAGTCCTCCTTTTAAGGCTCTCTTTTCACTTAAGTTTAACGTTTAACGTTTTACAAGTCTATCTGGCCACTGAAAGTGGTAGGGAAATAGTCTGGTCCAATGGGATAAGAGATCATCCATACAAGATGGAATGTTTTAACGCTCTAATGGGAATTGGGAATTGTAGTATCTGAGGATGTGATCAATATGTAGTGGTAAATATTTTGTGTAATTCACAATCACTGGGTAAATGAGCAATTTGTAGGAATTCAAAGGTTTTGTATATGGTGACCTCCTTGATTTCAACATGGGTAAACAAGTATTTCAAAGTACAATGACCAGTCAAGCATCAAAAGGAACTTTTCACGATGACAACCACCAATTCTTAACTTTAAATCTTCCTTATTTAGCTTATCTGCAACAGACAACGTAATTATAGTTCGGCCGTTTATATTTGAGACGAATTTCGGCTTTTTCGACGGCTCAGCGGGAACATGTAAGCCACTTGTTACAATCAATTACAGGGGTTCTAAATTGAAATTCAGTCAACGCTGACCGTCGTTAGTTGATACCCGACTGAAGTTTCTTTGTGCCCTCTTTGGCAAACCAATGAAGCGCAATAATGGCAACCAAACTAAGTGGTTTAGCGACGGGTTTGCGATTCATTAAAAAATACATGCTAATCACTGGGGATCTCTGAGACTATTTCCCGGTGAACTAGAGAAAGACGATCTTCTCAAGAGGTGTAAACAAATCTGGTCTTTTGTCCCTTAGAGGAACTCGAAATTCGTCAACTATAAACGGACAAACTATAATACAAGATAGGGTAATACTGGGAATAATAAAGTGTCCACGTGTGTCCAGGTTAAAGCCACGCTGTGGGAAGGAGGGGTGCGGGGAGTGGGGCTGGTCTGGAGTCCACTGATCAAGGTGTCTCGTCGCGTCGCCACTCAACTGATCCACATAACAGACTGGCTGCCCACACTGTACGCGGCGGCTGGGGGCGACGTGGGGTATGTACGCTGTAACATAGAGGTTAAAGCATAAACTATAGGCTCGTCACATTAACTCACTGCATAGCACGAAACGATACGCATAAACTCGCCTATAATAAGTAGCAAATTATCAAAAATAAGTAAATTGGCTTTTAAAATTTCCCAAAACTTACATTTAATAACAAAATAAAAATTTAGCTTCGTGCTTCCTATATTTGGAAATACCATTTTCAGACACGGAGATAATTGAAGATTTATTGTTTTTATTTAAACATAAAAAGAAGTACTTAAAGAAAAGTTGAGTTCACAATGCTCTAAAGTCTAAACTCTATAGCATCCGTTGATTTTCAAAGGAAGTAATAATAAATTTGAAACCTATAACTTATTTCAAAATGTGTAAAAAATACCATTCATTACATTTCATTGACATTTATGACAAGAGTCGGTAGATGAACGAGGAATGACAACCTCAGGTGAATCAGTATTTCAAAGAAGTTGTTTCCCTTGCAGAGAACTGGGACATATCGACGGTATCGACTGTTGGTCAGCCCTCAGTGAGGACGCAGCTTCCAACAGGAGTCAGGTGCTGCACAACATAGACGACATCGACCAGATAGCAGCCATCACTGTCGGGGAGTGGAAGCTAGTCAAGGGTGAGAGAGGGGCAGTTCTACCGGCAGTCCGGTGTACTCATTGATCTCTATGTACTTACGTGGACTGCGTATGCAATATTGTAACCTTGAAGCCACCTTGTGGGCCGCCATCTTGGGTGTCAATGTTATTTCTTGTGAGGCGGCCATGTTGGAGGACAAAACTTTACATTTTTACGGCAAACATGCCTTTGTGCGTAAAATTGAAGTGCATAAAACGTTTTGTCAATGCGGAAAACCTAATTGAAACCCTAATCGTGTTGTTTATTTAGTTCTACAGTAAGAAAACCAGCTTAATTAGGAAATCAGAGGGTGTACCTTAGACGACCTATGGCTTTGACTTTCAGTTGTGTCATGGGGGGGGGGGTATACGCGGGAATGGAATACAGTGTATAACCAAAAGCAAATATATACCTCTCAGTATACCTTATTCATGGCTTAAGCTGTACAGTGCACATTATGTCTTGGTACAAATGAGGAAATCCAATGTCAAGTCAAAGAACAACAGTTTGCAATAACGTGCCTCCAACTCGTTAAGAAACTCTAATAGTGCAATGGTCAAACAATTTGAACCACCAGACCGAAGTACGACCGACGTTTGGTCATAGTTGCTTGGAAGTTGTTGAAATACGAATTTTAACAACATCCTTACGGCACTGCGTTGTAGGTATTTGTGTTACGCTGGAACTCCGAATCATAATGTAAAGAGTCTTGTGACCAAACTTTGATCATGCGAACCTGGTAGAGATTTCGGAAGAACAAGCTTCTTAGCATTGGCCTATCACATTCTAAGAACAGTTTCAGGACAGTGCGCCCCAGACCCGTATTAGTTGGAGGACTCTCCAGACCCCTTCTGTACTCAACAATACTTTACCCAGGAAAGAGCGTGTACCAATAAATAATTTTTGGAAGACACCACTGCTTTGATTGTCATGTTGTATAATATCGTAAGGCCTACTTTTATATTCTTTAGATTCGATCCACTGCCAGCTTGATACTGACCATCTCAGCCAATGTATGTGCACTCTTCTAGTCAAAGATATGATAAACGACTGTATGATGGTTCTCCCAGATAACGTAGGCCCATTCTATGCAACATGGCCGATATTGCATCAGTGTTTTGTGAAACAGGAAACAACATTTTCAACGTCTCTACAAAGTCCCCTGTATCTACTCCTGGCGGAGGTCTTGCGAACTCGCAAAGTCCATCGGCCTGTGCGCGGCAGCGAAGCCTAGCGGAAATCTAGGGGACCTTGACGTCTCTAAAGTCTAAAGCACTGCGAAACGGGACTTTTAGAAGTACTATTTTCGCCAAAGGTTGTCCAAATAAGATTTCTAGACATCAAAAGTCATTTTATCCCCATAATGAATTAATCACTATCTCTCTACAAGTCGTTTGATGTAAAATTTGTAATTATTCTGCTATCATTCATACAAAAAGTGTGCATAGCATTATAAGTATGTACTTTATTATTTTTCAAGGCTAAACATGTACATAAGATACTCGGTTTTTTAGTTTTAATGCCACGTATTATTTCGTTGGGCCGACGTTTCAATGAGATTACACTCATCATCTTCAGGGCCAATACAACTTAAAATATTAAAAACGAAAACAACATAACTATTTATAAAAATACAGAACAAAACTGGAGATATATATGTATAGAATTGATGGTATTTGGATAAATGTTAAATACATACAAACATTAGGCCTAACATATAAATAAATTTGTTCCTGCAGGTACGACGTACCAAGGAAGGTGGGACGGATGGTACGGGCCCCTCCGGTCGAGACTCTAAGCACACCTACAACATAGACCACGTGTTTACATCTCGCGCCGCGAGAGCGCTGGCGTCGCTCACCGGAGAACACTCGCACGAGCATGTCAAAGCACTCAGAGACGCGGCGACCATAGACTGTTCCACGCCCGACATTGTTGATCTCTTGAAGGACTCTACCGAGTGCCGGGCGCTCCAAGCTCCTTGCCTCTTCAACACAAAGTCGGATCCTTGCGAATTATACAACCTGGCTGACAGGTGAGCGTTACGTAATTAAATATTTGGGTTTGTCTTGTCGTCTGGGCCCAGAGTAGAATTTGGCCCAGGGTGTTCCTTTGCCTCTGAAACAAACATGAGCTACTAAGTATGGAAGAAGTTTACTGCCCGAAACTAGAGGCGAGCTCTGGCAGTCATTGTACCGAACATTCCTCTTACCCTTGAAGACCTCTCCGGCGATGAAGACTACGACGAAACGAACGCCGACAAAGATGACAACGACATGTGAATCCCTTCCTTTCCTCTCTTGTGGATGGGTGTGTCCAGCACGGGTTACTCCTCTCCATATACCCTTGGTTAGAATAACGTAAAATGACCTAACGGTTGACGCGCCCTAAAAACGGAATAAACGGTTTTGTAGAAAACTTCTTCCGTTAAAATATTGTCCCTCTGCAGGTTGTGAGGATAGACGCTATAAGTGTGACGTCACGGCCCCCTGAAAAATCACTGCCTGACTCCAAACAATCGTCGATACGGCTATATGTGATTGGTCGAGGCCGGCAAGGGACGGGCTCGGATTGGTCAAGTTTGTTTGGACTCGGCTCTGACGTCACCAAGCTAAAAGTGTCTATTGTTGAGCGGAAAATCACGGCAATTTTTTACATTGTACACTGTACACACTACTAAAAATTTTTGCAGTTTATGGCAATAGAGTCCTCTTGCTTTGTGTCACGACCCTCCTAGAAAACCCCTGCTCCCTCTCGCAAGGTACTATTAGGTAAATGACGTGGTGTTCTAGTGAATGCTCAAGGAACTCAATTTCATCATTCTCATGTAGACTTTACAAAACTTGGGAAACAATCTTGATTAGATTGCTGTTTGCATGGATGGAACTGGCTTGTGTGCGCCCTCACCAAAAACTGTTGCCATTCTCTCGCTCTCTCTCCTCAGATACCCCGAGGTGCTGCAACGTCTCGAGGTGATGTTGCAACAGTGGAACGCGACCGCGGTGTTGCCTAACAACCTGCCAGAAGATCCGAGGGGAGACCCGGAACTCTGGGACCACGTGTGGACAAACTTCGGCGACTACAACGTGAAGCAGAACGACGTCAACTAAACCAAGATGAACACGAAATACAAAATTCACAAAGTGTTATAAAGTGGTGTCACTTGTTTTTTTGTGGGGGGGGGGGGGCGTGCGCCTCCCTAATCGCAATCCGCGCCCCCTCCAATTATTTCCCCGTTTTCCTTTTTTCCCCAAATAACAACCCACAGTTGCTCATTCTTAAGAGGCACAGTTTCTCACCGAAATGACCTTGCAGGAGAAAACTTTAAGATGAAAAAGTGGATTTAAGTAGATAAAAAATTGATCATTGAGATGCTTTAAAACACACAGATTTTCACCAAAATGACATTGAAGGAGGTCGTTTGTCCGAAAGCAATCCTTCCGGACCCCCCTTAACCATCCATCAGAGCATCTGTGAATTAACTGGTTGAATCCCCCCGCCCTCTTAATGAATTCCTGGTTACGCCACTGCCCACACTGCCCCCCCTCCCTAGCCAATGTTTGTATTTGCCATTGCTAGATGTGCCCCCCCCATGTCCAAACTCTAGTGACGCTCCTGATGAAAGATCATCGTATCGATGATGAAAGATAACCAGCAACCTACAAACACTAACCTCTGATACTCTTACTAGCGTTCGACACGAGTTGGAAGTTCAATCCTTGTTGCTACCTGCGATCTTTACTTGACATATTTTACATTCGTAACCCTCCAACCATCGCTAACTGATAGTTATATATAAACGGAGGAGGCTCACTGCGTTTTCAAAAGCATGCACTCAGCAGGGATGCCATTTCAGTCTGTCTTCATTTGAATTATATTATATTTACCATAAATAAATAAAAATATCATTAAATGGCTTCACATAATATGCTCATACCTTGTTATTCGGGCACAAAGTCAGTATCGGAGCGCCAGCTTTGAATAATAGAATATCCGACTGTCGTATGTATGGCTGTGTGACGAGGTAGACAAGGAATCACAAGCGTTGGGTGTCTAACCTACAGTATATACTCAATGGTTTAATACGAAACGTGTTGTATGTGGACCTTCTCCACACAAATGGTAAGCTCATATCATGCTGAATTCATATTCACACCATTTCTAAAAGTAAACATACTGTACTTAGATAAAAAGTAAAAGATACGCCCATTTCTTTGAAAGTAAAATTTAAGAATTACAATTATATTTTTTCAAAGAGTTTCGCAAATGTGAATATATGTGTGGGTGCATCATGAAGTAAGAAATGTAATGTGTTTTACATATTTTTCATTATGATAATATGAAAGTATGATTAATGACTTCTCCGTTCTTCTAAATCGAGCCTACAACATTCTTATGTCCATGCCCACTTTGCTGCCATTTCCAATCGATTAGACTGAATTAGTAGAATAGATTAATTTACGTGTTTAAATGAGTTATATTGAGAGGGGCGCGAGCATAAACCGTGTAACTGACTAATGATCGATCTGAGATACGAGAGTCGCGCGCGGCCGGTGAGGCTAGAAGCCACGCGTAGAATACTCCAAGCTAATACATATTCGTTCACTGTGGCGCTATCTGTGTGCAGATTGGTGAACTCGAGGTGTATTATGACTTCAAATAGAACGGCGGGACCACGGCTGGCCGTGCGAGCATAAACCGGGTAACGCGCGTTACACGGTTTAAGTTCGCGGCCCCTCGCTTTAACCTTCTGGATCAATCCTACATGATAGGATAGTAAGTGTGTAAAAGATAATATATTTAGCTGGGTCGTTTTAGTACCCGTACCTTATTAGTTACCTCTTTATAGATCTGATTTAGTTTGTTATTTGTATTTAATTCTTTTTTATGGATTACACATTGTAAGTTATTTTGATGGTGGCCTGTATATAATACATTTATCATCAAACATATTTTGGAGCAGGTGAATTCTTATTTCTACCATAAAACCATTTTCCAATTTCCAGCTTGGGTGAAAAGCATCATTTGAGATGACTCGCCGCCAAGGTGGATGTTATTGGCAAAGCTGTTCATTCATAGCTTAAAAAAGGTCCAATTACGAATTTCTCAGGAAAAATTATTGTCAATACTGTAGGAGTTTTCAAGAGTGTTACATTTGATCCAATTAATCTATTGCTTATCTCCTGATACATAATTAAATGAGCAAAGCAAAGACTTCAATTTTACTTATTTTAAGAAAAATAGCTCGGGTGTTTTTATGTTGTTGTTTTGTCTGTTTATCGCTCTCTACCTGATAATGGCATGCGATCTTGATGGAAATTGGAGCTGACCTTCGAGATATCTTAACTTTAATCTGTCAAATAAATATTTCTCACGAATATCGTTCTTTTGGGGCAAAAATTAGTCAATATGATATTCTTCGACAAAAGTAATCAACCATAAAACTCATCCATCAACGCGACTGGAAAAAGCGTTCGCAAAGCGGCCTAGTGTTTAACACGTCAGGAGATTGAGAAGAAGAGCAACGCAAGAACACACTTAACGAGTATAAGCGACAAAACACTTATTATTAATATTAAAAACGAAGCTCCACGATGCAAAACTTTTCAGTCAATCTGTTAACTTGTTATGTGATACGTCTCACGATGAAAACCGTACACGATTACAGATAGACTAGCGTTTTATGTGTTTGTATCAAAAAGCATGGCACAGAATAATAAGGTGATACTTGGGGCTAGATATTTGTATAGTACTTATGTACTTGGGACCTTCACCAAAACTTTTCAATGCAGGAGAGGTTTATATAGTGGTCCCAACGAAAGAATGCAGGTGGCTCGAAATTGTTTTTCCAACATAACAACTTTGTCAATTCTATACACGCTAGATTAGCATGGATCTTAAACTTGGAGAACTCTGTGATCTAGCACAGATATTTTTTGCTTGCGTTGGTAAAAGATATTTCCCTTTCATACACAAAGGCGACATGCCATTTACCGTGCATTCATTCTACCCCCACCACTACCAAGCATCTGCATTCTTTCGTTGGAGCAAGTATATTAATATATTGCCATGGGGATAAAGGGTTCGGGTTCATGTTCGCTCGGCCGCCTGACACCACAGGTGTTTACCCGGCACCACCACACACAAGATCAATGCTCTGTGTTATTTTATGTTTACTTTTATTTTTATGTTATTTATTTATTTATTTATTTATTTATTTATTTATTTATTTATTTATTTATTTAACGTCTATCCAATTCAGTTATGAAAACTGATTTACAAAGGAGGAAAACGAAATAAATTTTATTACATAGAATGCAGACACAACAATGAACTACATTTAAGTAAATATTTGAAATAGTAATATTACAACAACAATTAATTAAAAACTCGAACAAATTTGATAACAAATAAAAAGGATATTGAATGCAATTAATGAATCAATCAAATATAAAAAAGGGTGGAGAATGAAAAGAAAAAGAAAAAGAAAAAGAAAAAGAAAAAGAAAAAGAAAAGAAAAGGAAAAAGAAAAAAAGGAAAAGAAAAGAAAAACTAAAAGAAAAAAAAGAAAAAATTAATATTTATTCGACGATCTGATGATTTAGTAGCTTCACTCCTTGTTTTGGGTATTCCCAGACCCGAGCTTATCTGGAAATAATGCGCGTTACGTGCGTTCAAAGGGCCATGCATGCTTAGTCGACTAGAATATAATGTAAGAAAAATTCATTTTTACTGTTTGTCACGTGAACCCTCATTCTATTACACACAGTGACAACTTGTCACGTGAACCCTCATTCTATTACACACAGTGACAACTTGTCACGTGAACCCTCATTCTATAACACACAGTGACAACTTGTCACGTGAACCCTCATTCTATAACACACAGTGACAACTTGTCACGTGAACCCTCATTCTATAACACACAGTGACAACTAGAAAATGCAAGTAACTTCACCATTGTCTTTCTGATCAGTCATGTTTATTCATACGTCGAATTATTCGCAATCAACAGTGAAATATACTCGATTGATTTGATTTGAACCGAGCGGTGGCCGAGAAGAGGAGCCCGTCAGCAGAGCGCAGGTGAGTCCACTGTTAGATGTTGACCATGTCCAGAGAGATTAAGATGTCGCTGGAGTTGCTGCTTTATGAACTTGTAAAACATAACATGTAGACAAAATTATGGAAATTGAAATCCAAGGGTTAAAAAGAGCAGGTGAGAAGTGACATATTTATTTTAAATGAAGCAGACACAGGTAGGGAATACCAAAGTAGGGAGCAAAATTCAGAATTCAGCTCTCCTTTGGTGGCGGTCCCTGGTTCATAAGCCCCGCCCATTTTAACAAGGTGTCACTAAAACATTCTGTTGTAAGAGGATAATGTACCTAAGGTCATGTTCTGTTTAAAAAAAGTCCATAATAAGCCAACATCTAAATTCTTTACATTACAGTTGATATTATAAGCTTTTGACATAAATCAGCCATATGAGTCATTTTTACCACTTGAATATCACATGTAGCGTTTTCTTTCTGCGTTTAGTCAATTTATTTATTAGTTAATTACTATATCGGCCTACATTCATTTAAATGTGCATTTTACTTTTTGAAACTTGTAACGGTCATAAGAATTTGTTTTAAGGGTGATTGTAGATTAATCGGCCAATCCACCCCCACCCTTTTAGTGAATACTTATGGCCGTTACAAGGTTCAAAAAGTGAAATGCATATTTAAATTAACGTAGGCCGATAAAGTAACTAAATAATAAAAGAATGGACTAATCGCAGAAAGAAACTGCTGCATGTGATATTCAAGTGGTAAAAAACACTCTCGTGGCTTATTCATGTCCAATGTCTAAATAAATTAATTATTCTTATGGTAGCAACTATACGTTTTATTTATTTTTCAATTGTTTAAAGTCTTCATCCTTAATAATTATACATAATTTAACATAACTAGGAAAACGCCAAAGTTGTTGTTAGAGGAGTGAGCCAGCCATGTGTTGAGTACCCGGTAACATTCCCTTTCCTCCCCCTATCTAAGGCTGGTTCAATCATGGTTCTTTCAGAGAGGCGCATTATGATGATCTTAGACCATCTATACCCTTATTATGATCCTTACAGTTGACGCGTCCTTATATCAACTTAACTCAAAATCTTATTATTTATACCTCATATATAAATCACCTTAAATGCTAATATTCCCGGGCACTCAACACACGACTCGCTCACTCGTCTTACAACGACTTTGGGGTTTTCCTAGTAATAATGAGTGTGTTTCTTTTCATCATGTTGAATTATGACCATTGATTGCACTTCTTTTACAAGCTTGTGAGTTGAATTAAAAAACGTGAATATATTAACAATTGAATTTTTAATGCAGGAAATGTAGTTTTTTTTTAAATTAAACTGGACATTTTTTCAAGATAGCTAAAGTAACGTGACCATCGATCTTAATTTAAATATGATGAAATATGAAATGAATGAATATATTATTAACAATTTGCATTGTTCAAGCAGGAAATGTTCGTTAGCAACTGAAAGACTGCGTTACTTTTCAATGCCATTAAACTTGTATGTTCACAACCGTTACTGTAACCAGCTCTATCCAAATCTGCTGGATGTTGTTAATTAAGTTTGACGCCCAATCCGCAGGATTCACAACAAAAAAGCGACGGCTGTTTTCTCTCAATTGACCCGTCTCTCCATCCAGAAGAGATGGGGCCAGGGTGGAGCGACAAACATAACAAACTTAACTACCAATTTTTGTAACAAATTTTAATACTGGTAAATTTGTTCCCATTTGATTGCATGAATGTTAATAGTATAGACACAAATAGCTACTCCAGTCAGGGTGTTCATTAGACTGTTAACAAACACTAGCAATGATCCTTGGAGGGTTTTTCAGTAAAAAGATTAATGTAGTGGGTAATGAAAATTGATAGTTTGACCACAACAGCTGTTCTCTTGACGATAAACCTTGGGTATGCCAACTTAATTGGTGAGAGGCGATTTGTCATTTGGAAAAATTTCTTGGACTTTTTAAACTTCCTTTTTGATCAATTAATATGGTTACAGTTCGGTGGTTTGTCCGCCAAACAAGCAGAGACCGAACCTCTTCTGAGCTATGTCGAGTCCTCACGAACATCAGCGGAGTGAGCCGATGTCGTCGTCGTTCTTCGGAGACACGCCCACCTCATCCGATGCTCTACGAAGCGTGCCGACAATACCCGAGTTCTTCCGAGGTAGAAACGTGTTCGTCACCGGAGGTTCGGGTTTCATGGGTAAAGTTTTGCTGGAGAAACTGCTGAGGTCTTGTCCGGATGTAGGAAACATCTACGTCCTGCTTCGAGCGAAGAAGGGGAAAGATGTGAGCGAGAGACTCGAGGAGATCGTCCGTACCCCTCTCTTCGACCGCCTGAGGTAAGAGAAGAACAATTTTGAATTGACGCTATTGACACTTTGTGCGAGTGGAATTAGTGGAAGTCACTAAACCATTAGTAACTTTCAGACATTGAAATTTGGAAACATTTCCCACAACCTCAACCCTCAATTAATGCAATAGTTTTTCTTCTGCCCTTTTTAGATTTTCTTTAATTTCCTTCCTTTCTTCCTCTCTCCACCAATAACAAAACAAAAAGAGTCTCTTTCAAACATATTATTATCAATTTTCACAGTAGTATTAACATTATGCCTTGGAATAAAATAAACATCGTATCATTGTAAATATTTGCATTAGTTTTAGCAGTTAAGTGATAATTTTGGTTTGAGAATCACTATTAGTAAGAATACATAATATATATGATTAAGTATTATTAGCATGGACTTAATATTTGTATTAGATTTAGTACATTCTCATTCATAACTCATCTAGGTGCCCGTTAGGGCGCCGCAGCCAAGCCGCGGTGCGCTAAGCACTCAAGCACCTTATACACCAAGCAGAGTTGGGGTGATTTCGAGGTGTTACCCAGCCGTCATGTAACGTGATGTGAACTTGAAAACTATCACAATCGAGGGGATTTAGGTACCTGACAACACATGCCAAATTTTATTGGGGTACGATTATTCCTTCTTGGTGAAAAAATGGCTTGAAACATGCTCAAAATCACTTTAAGGATGTTAGCTACTGCTACTGCCTACTACTGCCTACTACTGCTAACATAATACGTCGGCCCGCGATTCTGACCAGACGGGTGGGACTACAATGTTCATATTTTACATGGACATTAAGGTTATAGAATGATAGTCTCTTTTGAAAAAAAAAGTTGAAAAAGTTTGTTGGAAGGCTTCCAAATAAAGGTTTTAAAATAAGCCTTAAACACTTGGCATACAATCAACAAGTAACCATAGTTACTTGACACTTGTTGACGGTATAAGCAGAGTTAGGCGGGAAAGTGCGATACGTAAACAAATAGCGGACATTTAAAATTTTTCTTCTTTGTGTGGAACGAGAAAAGGTGTCATTATACTCTCATAAAACAAATCAGAAACCGTCCCTGGCCTAGGCCCAGATGTGGAAAATTATTTATAATGCAAAAGTGTAGGTCTAAAGTTCCATTTGGCTATAGGACTAGTAAAATTCATACTTACATTACATGTTTGACAAGCCTAGCCAACCCTATGCCAGCACAACATTATGAACTTGCTCAACTGTTTGTTTACATAATTGCAACAATCAAATCATTTCATACAACTTGTCTTTCGATTGGCCGGCGTTTATGAAGGCACTGCCATCTAGAATAAATATAGAACTTTTTCGAGCTCTTTGCTATACGCAAATCTTTTTAAAGTGTTTGGGATTTCGTGATACTCTTTCAACCATATAGGGGTTTAATATCAATGCTTTCAACTCACAACCCATGACGTTTTCCACGATACCGTTCAAGAATACCAATTCCTTCGAAAACGAAAACGACTTCGTTTTCAAATTGCGTTTTCAACTCATCTCCCACGAACTCAAGAATTGGGGTCCAGTCCTTATACCGTCGTTATACCATGGTTATACCACCTATACCCAGGATGTACATGAATCCGGGTCTAGATATTTTACATCCTATATTGTTACTGCTAATACCATAGAATTTAAATCAACTTTGATAAAAATATTATATTTTAGCAAATAATTTTGTAATGGAACTTGAAAAAGTAATGAGATCACACACATAACAAAAACTTGTAGAAATACAGCCAAACCTTACACACTCAAAAGAAATGAGATCTAAAAAAAGGGCCAAGCTCATCTACCCTTCCACATAAACGTACAGTGTCCCATAACAGCATCCTCGAAAAGCTTGGCAAAATAGAATTTGCATGTTATTACGTTTAAATTAATTAGAAAAAAAGAACTTGGATAAACTATTACGTTAAATTAATATCGCAAATTCTATTTTGCCAAGCTTTTCGAGGATGCTGTTATGGGACACTGTACGTTTATGTGGAAGGGTAGATGAGCTTGCCCTTTTTTTAGATCTCATTTCTTTTGAGTGTGTAAGGTTTGTGCTGTATTTCTACAAGTTTTTGTTATTGTGTATTGTCATACTGTGTACCAATACATGTTAATTATAGAGGTTGGCTACACTTAAAGGGGCTTCATAGCCCTATGTAGCACGCCTTTAAGACTATAAATATCAAATATCAAATTCCTGTTAACCCTTTTTGGAACTAATCTGAATTAATTTTAAGCCAGTCCTCTAGTAAGTCAAGTGCAAATCAATTATGATAGGGTTTTTGTTTAATTGTCCTTTGCTTGGGAATAAATTCTCTTTCGGTCTAATTTGCATCTGCAAAACAACACTCAAATAATCCTTATTAACTCGACCACATACAGGGGGATCTGTAAGTCTTAAATCTATATTCATGGGGTAACAGGCGCCCCTTGTCGCTAAGAACTTAGTTTTACATGGGAAAGAACGTACAAAACACAAATGCATTGCAACAAGTGGCTCCCATTACCTAAGTGACGACTGTGAGAATGGGCATTAATTTAATGACGTTATTATTCTAGAGAAGAAATCCCGACCGCGTTCAAGAAGTTAGTGCCGATTTCTGGTGACGTCTGTGAGCTGAAACTGGGCATGAGCAGTGAAGACCGGGCAATCCTCCAAGAGACCGTGTCTGTAGTTTTCCACTCGGCCGCCAGCGTGCGCTTTGACGACCCGCTCAAGAAGGCCGTGATCATCAATGTTCGAGGGACGCGAGAAGTTATCCATCTGGCACTGGGAATGAAACTACTGAAGGTAGGGCACGGTTAACAATCTCTTCATCACCGAGAAAAGCTTTTACATGAGATCATAACAGTCTCGCGTGTCCTTTCTACTTAGCCATATTTTGTTGCTGGATGATTAGAAAGTATTTTAATTCGGTATCCATTGTGCTCTTCCATTAATTCCAATACAAATTCCATGCAAATGCAGGGTTGGCTTGGTCGCTTTGATTTAAAGTCCCCCACTGAAAATCAGTTCTATAACTGAGTGGGTAGACTCTAAATAAAATTTATTTATTTATTATTTATTTAAAATACTTATGAAGATAAATAATTAGCTTCATTCTGTTGTCAAATGATTTGATTTATTTATTACTATTTGACTTTATTTATACTACAATATTTCAACATGTATCATTAAAAACAAATGCGAGAATGACAGAAAGAGCATCTGCCCCATAGTACGTGAGTACCTGTCACTCTCTAAAACACCAAAATTTGCCAGGTTTGAGCATCAAAGGTCGTTCTTCCACCTAAGCAGTGGATCAGTTCCAATGAAGACATGAGTAATAACTTAAGTATTACCCTTTAACAACTAACAATAAAACTTACTTTTTATTTTATTATTATTTGTTCCGTAACACATTCATTGATAAAATGTGTCACGAGGATAAAACACTATATTATGGTAATGCAATTTAAGGTTTTGGTGCAATTTAAAGAAATATAATAATATGTTTCTAGCCAAAATCAGGGACATTTTCTGATACAAGTCAAAGAATGAAGACAAATAGTTCATGGTTGACATGGGGCTAGAAAGATTTGTGCAAACCAAAATAATACTGACTGTATTCCAGAAGCAAATGTTTATTTCTTTCCAGGCATTCGTCCATGTCTCTACAGCGTATTCCAACTGCGACCAGGCGATTGTGGGCGAGAAGATGTATCCACCCCACGGTGACTGGAAGGCGATGATCCGGCTGGCGGAGGACCAAAGACTGGGTCAGTCCTTGTGTCTGCTAGCGCCCAAGTAAGTTTATGGAGACTTGGTTTGAACGTATTCATCTCTGGTCAGAAATACCACTTCGCACAGACCCGTAACTTAGTACACAACCGAATACGAGCAGACGAACAGGATCGACTTTTAGCGTTAACCTCGTTGCCAAGTATTGTACACGACCTGCTTGATGTAATAACGGAGTCAAGCTCTTTGGATTCAATTCACTGCCAGTTAGATACTGACCAGCTCAGCCAATATCTGTGCGCACCTGTCAACGATGCCAACTTCTTTGGATTCAATGCACTGCCAGCTAGAGACTGACCAGCTAACCAATGACATACGAGAGTTTCAGATGACGTCACATCGACTTTCATGGACGACTGGAAGGCAAAATTTACGTTGGTGCCAGGGGGAATCCGATGAAGATTCCTTAAAGTTGCATACCTTTTGGCAGTTCAAACCAATCGAATATGTATTCTTTTATCTGTTATTAACGTTTAAGCAAGGAAACAATGGAAATTGAAGCTCCAGTTAAAAAAAAAATTTAAAGCTGTGACCCTTTAAAAGCAGTTATGAGGGCTATGCCAGCTGGGCACATTCGACGCTTTAGAAATAGACCTACCGTCTCGTGGTTGACAAAAAGTGTTTCAATGTTATACTGGAAGAACGTTAGCTATCCGATTATTGACAATTTGAGTCGTACACATTTTAAAATCAGTTTAGACGGTGAAAAATACGTGATTTCTTCCTATCCGTCTATCGTAGCCATGTTAAAATTGCATTCTTTGCCCACCACGGCCTAAAGTTAAGTTGTTACTGCGCCGCCCAAAGCCTTCTTGAAACTCTCGTATTATGAAAACGTGAGGGTCCATACTAACGCATTTGTGATAGTACGATAATATCGCCTTGATCATCCAAATAATGGAGACAACATAGTCAATTATGGTGAAGTGTTTACTCATGCAAACCGAGAAGATCTGATTCTGAAAGCACTCAGTTTCAGGCCTCTACGAAGTTATTCTTGTCGTAGACATAGACAAGATTGTAGAGAAAGACATATTTGTAGAACATAAACATAAAATAATCTCTTGTCACGTGGTTTTCTCTCAGGATCCTCTCCTACCTCCCCAACACTTACATCTACGCCAAGTCACTCGCTGAACACCTCGTCAAGGACTTCGAACACCAACTACCTGTCGTGCTGTTCCGACCCTCGATAGGTAAGACCTTATGACCTTATGTCGAATGCATTACACTTATTTTACTTTTGTGCATGCTATGTTTTCACACCGAGGATGGGATTGTATCTTTGGGGAGGAAACTCATTTTCACTAAGAGATTGAGTTGTGGTGGGTGGGGAGGGGGAGGGCAAGGAGGGGGAAAGGGAATGGAATGGTGGTAAGACACTATGCGCCTTCCTCACAGTTTGACATATTTTCTATAAAGTGTTTTCACATTTAGCAATCGTTTGGACAATTTCTTTTGGCATAAGAATTTTCCTTAAAATTTAAAAAGGAAATGTTGACATTTGAAAAAAAATCATAGATTCTCCAAAAGTTTGGTGATTTTCTAAACTTTATTTAAAAAAATATTAAACAAACAAGATCTTAAACCTAATAAACTGATTTAGCAGTGACGTCAGAGCAATTGGTCGCCCATGGCAACAAAGAATGTGACACTAAATCGGCTCTGGCTCCTGCTGTATACATATGCTTTAATAACACTTAGCCTTGTTATAAGATTGTTGTATTTGTAAGACTATGATTTGACAGCTAAGTAACTGAGATTGTCTTGCTTGCAGTGGTGTCGACAAAAAAGGAACCAATGCCTGGATGGCTGGAAAACTTCAACGGACCTGTCGGCTTAATGGCCGCTGGAGGAATTGGGATCATGTGGTATTTTACTTGTTTAAATTATACCTACGCATACCAAAATTTGAAAAATAATCAAGCATCCCACACTTAAAAATAAGATCTCACAGAAGGACCAAGCTTAGGAACACATCTTCATTTCGGCACTAAAAAATACAGTAACTGACTCAACCCCGTGAATGCATCCTTACCAAGCTTAGTAAAATTTAAGAAGCAACAATGTATATAATACTAAATTCCATCCAGAATAGTTGTATCTGGTTATATTTAAGTAGCACGTTTACATGAGCGAACGAAACAAGACAAGGAGCGAATCTTAAGCGCCTGTCAGACGATCGAGAAAATCGCGCGAGTTGGCTCGCGCGAGTAACTCTCTGGGAGTAGGCCTACACTTATTTACATGGAACTCACCGCCTCCCCGTCAGACGGTGAGCCAGCGAGCGCGAGCTCGCGCTCGCCACGAAAAATGTCCAGCTTGTTCAACTTCCTAGCGAGTCGAGGTAGCGAGAGCCAATCAGAACCCACTACCATAACACGTGACCAGTGAACACCAATAGGTGGAGTTATTGTTACCTTCATTGTCTGTCGTGTGACAAGGATGGTAATAAACTCGCGCGATTTTCTCGATCGTGTGACGGCCGCTTTACAGCTTTGAAATATCTTTGGTTGAGGTACCGGGTTCATAGATATCTTCTATTCAGGTGGGGCTAGCCCAGCCCCTTTGGCCCCTTGTTCAGACAAAAATACTTTATAATCATTGTTGAAGGGCAATATCAACAAAAATCAAAGTCAATCAGAAATTATGTTAGTCTTTTATCGTGGGAGGTGACTTAAACTCATTGGTTACCAAGAAATCGATAATGGTATATATTGTGCAGACAGAATAGGCCCTATATTTAATAAGATACAATTATTTTACACTACATTTTGTATGAGAATGAGAAATATTATGATGTGTCCAAAATTATTATATATTATTTTTACAATTTACACAAAAATTCACATATTCGCACATTCTTAGTCATTGATTAGAACGTTTTCACGTAGATGAGAAGTCTGATGAATGCTATTCTTACAGGACATTTTACGGGGATCCGAGCTACAAGGCGGACTACGTAGCAGTTGACACGTCAATCAACGCAATTATTGTTTCGGCCTGGCAGAGGGCAGTTCACAGGTCAGTAGTTGTAGGTGATGGTGGTGTGGTTGTAGATTCAATGTGGATTAATGGTCGTCCGGGCCGGATGACCATTAATGTCGGCTCACCGACATGGCACAAAGAAATACGTTCTAATGCTATATTTACAACCCTCTAAATTGAATATGAAACAATATTCTTTAAAGTGATAGTTTTATTTGGATCTTGTTTTTCAGACCTCAAAAGATGAACATAAACATAACATTAAATCCCTTGACAACCTCATTATTGAGCTACACAGCCTTCAATATATTATCACAATATAAATGATCTGTGTAATCTACCCAACCCACTGTGACTGGAATGCAAGGCATGAAACGCACCCTTCAAACAGCTAGCTGTTTGCTATCAACAAAATAGATATTTGTTTCAGTGCTCCACCAGCTATGCCTATCTACAACTGCACCTCGATGATCAAGGCTGTGAACTTGAAAGAGTTTGTTGCATTGAGTAAAACAGTCCACAAAGAACGACCTTTTCCAAACGCCGTGTGGTACAGCAACTCTTCGGTGACTGGCATTAAGGCAGTGTACTTCATCAAGGTCTTACTCCTCCATATGCTGCCTGCCCTAATCATAGACGGTGGCTTGATGTTGATGGGGCGTAAGACTATGTGAGTGTGGCTGTGGGTTATTCACCCGCTTAAACTAAGAAAAAAATCTTTCAGGCTTACTAGTTATTTATAAAGTAACAGAAAAATTATTGGGTCCACCATGACCCGAAAAAAATTGAAAATTTGGTAATTTTCGAGCAAGGTCACATCGGCAAAAATCTCCCAATAAGAAATAAAATTGGAACGAACTTAGTGCCTCGTGACCTTGGAGGATGTTGATCCAAAAACATACATTGGTTAATGACATTACTCGTCAACTTTTTGGTTCTGCAGGCCTCAAGGTTTGTCTGGAGTCGACTTTCTTCGTTGCTCAGGGCAACGAGCTGCGTGACGTCACCACTAATAGTGTATATTCATTTGTATATCCCCAGGTTGACAAAACTCCAGAAAATAGTCTACGTAGCCAATATCTCCCTCGCCAAGTTCATGTTCCAAAAGTTGTCGTTTGAGAACCACAACTTCTTGGACCTTCACAACCGACTGCTGACTGAGGACGTGGAATCTTTTGGGATGGAGTTCATCGAAGACATTATCGCCTTCATGAATGATGGTGTGGTTGGAGCGCATCTGTACCTTATGCACCAGAGCCTGGATGAACTTCCTCGAGCCAAGGCGAGGCAGAGATGGTAAGGGACAATTTGTGCAAGACCTTTATTGTTCATTTATTTATTTAACGTCTATTCTATTCAGTTACAAAAACTGATTTACAAAGGAGGACAAATAAATAAATCTTATTACATAGATGCAGACACAACAATGAACTACAGTTAAGTAAATATTTGAAATAGACATATTACAACAACAATGCATTAAAACACAGCAATTTTGGATACAAATTCAAAAAGGATAAAAATGCAATTATTTAATAAATCAAATATGAAAAAGGTGTGAGAAAAAAGAAAAGAAAAGAAAAGAAACGAAAAGAAAAAAATCATCAAAAAAGAAAAACGAAAAGAAAAAACTGATTTATTAGACGATGGCAACAACGCTCTGGAGAAAAATTGATACTACATACGAGAATTCTAAAATGCACATGACACAAATATTTATAATGCAGAACAACATACAACAAACAGAATTGTTATAATAAACCCTACTATTCACCATTGTTAAGCGTAAAGTCAACGCAACGGGATCAACAAGAGGTTGCTCCCGTCGCGTTGACTTAAAGCGTGCTGTTTACATTTCTGTCTCGTGAAGACACTTAAAGTGGTGAATATAGAGCAACTTCTCTTCCTTATGGTTGAAATGTGCAAGTTGAAAAGATCGGTGCTTAATTCATGTTACAGGCTGTACTGGCTGGACCGGATTACGAAGGTTTGTCTCTTTTCATTGTTTCTCTTCTGGACCTCACCCTTCATCAAGAGACACCTCAACGTCTCGTCTTCGTGGTCGACCATCTCAGCCTCCCTATTCTGAACTGACACATCTCACTGGTGGACAGACGTAGAGGGCTGGTCACTGAAGTCTCTGAGGTCACTGGTCAACTCACGAAGAAGCGCCATCTCTTCAACACGATTTTACTACAATCTTTGTATTTTCACTCGCAAACGCATGGACTAACAGAGAGATATAATAAGCGAATAAAGAAAATATGTTTTCTATAATTTTATTTTTATTGTGAATAGATAATAATGTAGAAGAAGTATAATCTTTATTTTACAAAAACGGCAAACAAATAATAGGAAATTGGCAAATATGTAAAATATTTCACACACGTTAATAACTTATTATTGATGATTGAGAAAATAATGCTAGATCCCAGTCTGTGATTATTTCTAGCATAGACCAACAGTTACTTAAAAAGCATTTCTTTAAGTAAGATAAAGTAAATTGAAACAATCTTGGTGTGGACATGGCATTATTTGTTTAAGTTATGTATTTATTTATTTAATGTATGACCTTTTTCAGTCATAGAAACTGATTTCAAAGGAGTACAAATAAATAATATTAATTACATAAATGAAGACACAAGATTGAACTTATGAAGTAAAAAAGTTAAGAATAGTAATTTTACAAAAACAATGCATAAAAAGTCAATAATTTTGATAAAGAATTGCGCTGAGATTCTAATTTTAAATTCTAATACTGACACATATGAATGTGAGATATGCTAACATGGTGTATTTTCAACCACTTTATACATTGCCTCGCTTAACATCCATGACTAATTGATGTTTTATTCCCAGCGAGTGCTCCAAGCTCATGCGCGTTGGTTCATCCCAACGAGATAGAATAGAGGTTTATAGAGCGGCTAACTGGCCGCCATGTTTGAAGCCAATTGAATCATTGGCGGCCATGACGCAAGCAGGCAGTTCGAGCAGCCTCATTGGCTAGAGCTTATTGGCGGCACTCAAGCCCGCTCTATAATTGGTTGATAATTGGCGGCCATGACGCAAGCAGGCACTTTTCGGCAGTTTGATTAGCCTCAGCGAGGAGCACTAATACGGCAATCAAGCCCGCTCTATAAACCTCTATTCTACCTCGTTGGTCCATCCCCACCGCTCCTTGTTTTTCTACACCATACTGCTCATAGTGGTGGTCATCTTGTAGGCCGTGTTGGTGACCTAGAGCCAGAATTAAGTAGGTATTAGTATCATATTGTGTTATTGGTACGATCTTTAACCAAATTATATAATTATTTAACGTTTTTTGTATTCAGTTATAAGAATAATAAATTATTAAAAAGGAGGACCATTAAATCCAAGGTATTCTTTCTCTGATTTTCTTGTATCTAAAAAACCTTGTTCATTGTTTTTAATTTAATTAGCAGTAAAGTTAATTGTAATATTCATTAAATATAGTGTCTAATGTCTCCTATTATTTTTTTTATGTGCGTCAATTATTTGTAATCAGTTTTTATAGCTGAATATGATAGACATGAATGAAAAACAACCTGGAAGATAAAATAGTATTATAGGAACGACGATACTATACACTCACTTTGGCAAAGTTCCTTAGGGAAAACGGTTCAATTCCCGTAGGTTTGAACTCCAGCGGTTGGTTGGTCTGGCTCATTATAATCAGCATGGAAAGCTTGAAGCTCTGTGAACTTCTCAACCAATCACAAGAGTACAGCGCGTTGCCCACCTCTGTAGCCTAGGATAGAGGAAGGTAATTTTATTGAAAACCTGTGCGTTTTAAAGCATCACAATAACCAACTTTGTATCTACTAAATTCCTTTTTTGGTCAAATGGTAATAATTTGCCTTTCGTATTGCGATAAAACAGTTATTCTGTATCCTCCATTTAAAACGATAATTCACACTTTTTTGGAAAGTTATCCCCCCTCTCCCTCCTCCCCTTTGATACGCCACTGGTTGTTCTGAAGCAAGTAATCCAATGCTGACGTAACCAGGGGGTGGATTGTAGCCAATCAGCGGTCCCCGATTTAAAATATTGATCGCTCACTGGCCCGCCGAAACCGCGTATCGGCATACTTGCTGTGGGACTATTCTTTGATCTTCTAATGAGTACTGTCGAGTCTATATTAACGGATACAAGTCTTAGGGCCTAGGTAGGTTGAGTTGTATCTGGGATTCTTGGTCCCACACTGAAAATCAGTTGTGTCTGAGTAGATAGACCATAAATACGAATTTACGAAGTATATATTTATTGTAGATGGTATGGACATATGAGAAGAATGGACAAAAATAGAATACCGAGAGCAGAATTTGAAAGTGGAGATAAAAACATTAGAAGGCCTGAAAGACCAAGAGAGAAGTGGCAGGACCAAATAATAAATTATGTTGAAGAGAGAGGTGAGTGTTGAGAAGAAGTAGCAGTAGAACGACCATGGGAGGACAGAAGGAAATGGCGTGAGCTGGTGGAAGTAAGAAAGAAGAGGAAAAAATTGAAGGAGAAGAAGAAACGGAAGAAGAAGAAATTGAAGGAAAAGAGAACATGACAAATCGATGTTAATACACACTATGTGCCCAAGAAAACAGGTTGTTAGCCACCCCCTGACCTGACTTTACTTTGGAAACGGGAGTGAAGAAATGAATATTTTAAGATGAATTACTACCGCTAATATTAAAACCATGCGGAATAACCTTAGTAATATATTATCACAAACGCCACACAAAAACGAAAAAGTGGATACTAGGTCTTATGAAGTTTAGTTAGAACTACATCTGGCATAAAACCTTTTTCAAATATTCTAACCAGTTATGATTTTAATCAAGATTTAAATTAAATTAATGTATTCCGTAATTAAAAACGCTACTGATTACAATATTTGAATAATTTTCCATGCAGGGTGTAGTTCTAACGAAACTACGTGAGACCTAGTAGCCCTTCTTTCGATTTTACGTCATGGTTTGAGATATGGTTATTTAGCGTGGTTTTAATATTGTTGGTGATCCTACCCCTTAAGAGGGTACGCTGAGCTTGGCCCAACTCAAATGTGCGCAAACAGGTGTTGATGATTTCTGCTGAACGGTTGGTAATATCATTACCAAATTTTGAATGGATGTTAATAAAGTACTTTTATATTGATATCCGTAATTGGTTGCACAAAATAAGCCTTAAAGATCCATTGCGAGACATAAGTCCAAAACATGAAAAAATGGGAAATCCAAAACATGGATTACAATTCTGAAAATTCCCACCAAACCGTTTATCTTACGATAAAACCAAATTGACCTGCCCGTTCACATGGATTTATACGTTGTTATCCATTATGAAAATTTGAGTTAAAAAAATCTGTACACTTGGAATAAATTCCCGAAGTTTACCAAAATTGAGTAAATTTTGGTGATTTCACTAAATTTAATTCAAAATCAATGAATTAATTTAGGAATACGCGTAATAGATAACATAGATTTATTCTTTATGAACGTTAGTGTGAAATTTGATAATGGTGTTATAAACCGTTTACCCGAAAAATCCAGAAAGCTGAGCGCTTACACTCGCCTCCGTTCTAGTCTCGGCATACCATCTTAAGTATTAGTGTCTACTGTCTAGTCCACCTTGACTCGTCCACTCAAACCCACCTCGTCCGTGATGACGTTGCAGAAGAAGTTCAGCATTAAGTACACGGAAACTGTATTAATCGTAATCAATATAAAAACGACCTCCATCAGTGAGATACCCTCGTGCTGCAACAGCAGAGAAGGATCTTTAGTCCACAAGCAGACCCTGGTAGAAATATTTGTATGCCAAACGGTCGCCAAGCGGTCACCAACAGATCACCAAGGCTAATTTTGATCGCCAACAGGTTACCAAGTGATTACCAAGGTCGCCACCGAAATTTCAAAAGAAATATATGACAGCCAAACGTTCACCAAAAGGCAGCCAACGAGTCACCAACTTTGCAATGCAGTATTTTGACACAAAAACGACCTGTTGGCGACCATTTGGCTGCTGTTGGTGATCACTTGGCGATCACTTGGCATCAGTTGGTGAACTAGTTGGTGACCTGTTGGTGACCACTTGGCAACCATTTGCAACCAAATATTTTTACTAGGAGAGTGTAGGATTAATTTCAGGAGGGGTTCTAGTGTCTGGTATAGTTGGGGTCTGTGGTCTGCATTATGGGGCGAAGACTCAGCCGCCGGACATGCAACATACTCATGTTTTGACTGAAAAATGGCAACTCAAGGAATTATACACTTAATGATTTTGGAAGAAAAATTTAAATTTTATAAAAGTATGTTAAATTGACAATAATCTAGGCAGTTTTTAAATAACTTTAATTTTTGCTCAAAAACTAAAACTAAACTTCTAAAACTCGGACATTCTAAACGATTTTGTACAGCAACTATCTGCGCTCTAAAAATTTGGAAAAGAATTAACGGGAAGTGATTCATTTTAGTAAAATTCAACCGACTCTATTATGTAATGACAAAGAATTAAAGCAAAGTTACGTTCTGCTCTTTAAATGAGCCTTGAAGTGGTTTTGGGGGGGGGGGTGAGTGTAAACTTCCTAACACCCCCCCCCACCCCACAGTTTACACCACATAAGTTTTACTTGTTGTATTTGTTGTAAAATTTTAATTTTATAGTAATTCTTGATTTATTTAATGATTTGTATAACGTATTTGTATGGTTTTAAATTTTTTTCAATTGTTTAGTTTTTGTAACCTAACACTTGAGGGTTAATACCTGTTGTTTGAGATCAATCATTATAAATAAAATATATAATGATAACAAGTCAAGAAATTAAGTACATTATAATATTCATTCATTTGTTGACATTAAATACTTTCATCACTGTCCTGAACATTTAAAAAAATGTTGGTTGCATCGTTATTCTGGGGAGGCAAACCTTTGGAAAATGTTCTAGACAGTAATGTCGTTGAGTGACGGTAATGTCGGTGAAGTGTAGCGAACCCGGGACCTTCCGAATGAGAATCGCGCGCGTTATGTTGGAGCTACTCAGTGTTGTGACTAGATAATTTATTTTTTATCTAGATAAAGATAAAGATAATCTCCAAAAAGTTATCTAGATAAGATAAAAGATAAAGTGTAGAAAATTATCTAGATAAAAGATAAGAGATAAAAATTATTATCTAGATTTACTTGTTTAGATAAAAGATAATAATTATTGTGATTGACATGTTTTATTTAATATTATTTTTTCCCAACGACAGTTTTCTTGTCAATCGAGATATTTGTTAGACTTGACAAGTTGACATTACCCGGGTACGCACATTACAACTAGAAGAAATATTTTACATTTCAAAAGTGATTAATTGTTATATTTTTGTCTACATTATTGTTTATTATTTTATCTTAAAAATGTTATCTAAAAGTTTTAAAAGCTTAAATAAGATAAACACAATAAGAAGCCATCTTGAAATTCTTGTTTGCATGTTAAGTAAATGGGAGCGATTTGTAGCCAATAAAAAAGATAAAATTGAAAAACTTATCTAGAGAAGATAATAGATAACTGATTTTAGCTAGATAGTTTATCCAGATAAACCACAACACTGGAGCAACTACTATCAGTTGTGTTGATGATGTCAGTTCATCACACTCTCGCAAACACATAACTACAGTGGAGAGAAGTGATATCATTGACGTATATGTCAGTACGACCAAAGTTTAGCAATAGTCAAGACACTGATATTACCCCTTCAACCC